>CM041633.1:15505512-15536972 GCA_023333625.1 Bothriochloa decipiens
AGCAAGCACCTAAGTACAGAAGACTATGCAAATATGGTGACAAGATCCAAAGAGTATCTTCCATATCTTTGAATGGCTGCCATGATAGGTTTGGAGAATGCAATACTGCTAATAAGGATAGGACAAACCAAATGAAACATGCTGATGGTGAGCTGGTTCTTGCAACCCTTATAGTTGATGTTCCATATTGTTAAAATATTTTTTCAAGTTTTTTGTGTGTTTATTGGAACATATCTTATCCTGATAGATGTTTTGAACCTTGTATTCTAGGGGCGAAAAGGAAGACCAAGAGGCGTCTAGATTCCTATATTGACGAGGAAGTCGAGTAAGATTGCTGTCACCTTTGAAATGGAAACTATATATCAGCAAGCAAAGTTTTGCTGGTTGTTTTTTTTTGGCTATTGTCATAGGCTCATAGCTTACCTATGCGTCATGTTATTATCTTACCAACTTTATCGTGCATTGTTGCATTAGGGTGTCTGAAGATGCAGATGTTTCAGAGGATGAGGATGATAATCAGAGTGAAGATAAATACGAAGATAGCTTCATTGATGATCAGGCAACTCCAACTGAATTTACACAAACTGAACAAGGTGATCGACACAATGGTGACATGATGGGTTTCTACAGGTATTATCATATCATCAGGCAACTCATTTTCAGCGCAGTTTTGGAATGATATGTCCATCTAAATTGTATGTTTCTGTTTGTTGTGTTCCTGCCATTCAATATGGCAAGTACTAAAGTTTTAAAATCGGTAGTTACAATTCAAAATTAGCGTGTTGTTTTACAACTGAAAACAAATGGACTAGCACTGCTTAAGATACTCAGACTGCAACACATAGTTTGACATTGTTTGCATGAGTTTAGTTCATATGTTATCTATTTCCTAAGGTAATTTATGTTTGATGTTTGTGCAGGAAATCATTGCTTACTCAGACCCCTGTAGTTCTACCCTCAAGATACCTTGATGTTTCTGACAATTCTGCTTCTCGGACTGGAAATGCAAGCTGTTCTTCAGAGGCCAGGCATAATTCTACCGAGACAGCAAAAGAGATCCAAACGCATCATACCATAAATCCAAGCCCATCGTACAGTTTTCTACAGGATCAATGTGAAACAATGATCGCCAATTGTGAGTCATCGACTAAACTGGATTGCAGAAAGAGAAGGCTAAGCTTCCAGCAACCTCCGGCGATCCCTGTTATAAACCTTGAACCGGAACCAGCATTTGATGATGATGATTTCTTTGATAACCTTGATCTTGATGCAATTGAAGCTCAAGCAATGGCACAGTTGAGACAGAAGACTACACAGCCGACACAGAAACCAGTGGAATTTAAGAAAGCATCAGACATGAGTTTTGCACCTCCGTCATTCGATCTAGATCTAGGTTTCTGATACCATGGGTAAATTAGCATCCATTCAGGATGTCATCTAGCTGCAGTACTTGGTCATCTCAGAGCACACTGAGAACTGCACAAGCAACAAGCTTTTCTGCAAAAGGTTTGAACCTGCATTACGTGACAATGCTGCAGGATCTGGCATGCCGCTGTTATATTTATTGGCGCACTGGAGCTGGAAGACCAGCTGGAGGCAGATTTTGTATGTACATATTGGTATCAAACTGTATTTATCTCAGTAGATACTATTCGATGTATAAAGGTCTGCTTGTACATAATCTCTGGCCTGTAAATACTGTTCGATGTACAAAGGTCTGCTTTGTATACAAACATATCAAAGCTTTGATGTGTTATAAACCCCGTGGCAAAGATGACGTCATTGTCACTTTGTTATGCAGGATTAGCCTCGCTCTCGGTTCTGAACCGACTGGTTTTGCATGGACGGGTCATTGGTGCAGGTAGCATGATGGCAACGGGGCGTTTGGTTGATAGGACGAGTGGTTGCTACATGGTACCCGGTTGCTTTCTGAAAACAGGCAATGTTTCGTACAGTCTTATCAATTTATGTCCATCTCAATTGACGTCCGTGTTCTCGTACTCTGGTGCGATAATGTGTACACAGAGATTCTGACGACAATGCATTAAATCTAAGCGCGTTTTAATGGCGTATTATCGGGAAAACGCTCGCTATCCATGTGCTCATCAAGAGATGGAGAGAGAGAGAGAGATACAGTTGGGCAAATTTCTCCGTGGTCTTTTATTCCGCCTTTGGCATTGCTTATCTTTTCACGCGGTTTTATAAGATCCGTTACATATAAGCACAGTTAGGTGTGCAAGTTTTATCAGTTTCATATAAGATCGTCACCGTCTTCTAGAAATGCTTCGTTGAGGGCCTTCATGGTTCAAACAAATAGATGGCTTCCAGTAGATAACAGCCGATCCAATGACGTAAACGTATGTTGTATCTGTACATCATGCATGCCTAGGACTAAGATTCGACGTGACATATAACAGAGGTAATCTATAGGATGTTTTGTTTTTGGTGGTAGCATTTCAGTCATTCAGCATATGTGAAGTGTGAACAGAGAGATCCCGCGAGCAAGATGATAAAATTGGTACAGATGGAAAGAACATATATCTTTTTTATTTGTTTATTTATATATATATATATAGCGTAGCGTGTCATGAGGAAAGTCCTTTTTCAGCCTACACCAAGAACACGTAAAGCATTGCGAGTTGCGATGGCTGCAAGGAACAGACACTGCCGGCCTCATTTTTAGTCCGGTTTGGCTTTTCTCGTTGAACAGATCAATGTGCATGTGCATTGTGTGATGTGTGCTCCGTGTCAGCAAGAAAACTTTTACCCACTTGACTCTTTTATTTCCTACTCTTGATCTACTGTTTGGGTTTATTTGCCTCAAGCCTTGCCCCTTAAGGAACTCTGTCTCCAGCTTTCATCTTCGGTGCATCGTTTTTAAAATTCTTCTTATATCCTTACTACGTAAAGATATTATTGCATCTGATCGATCAGCTTGTCAGATTACTTGTGCTGTAACTTATTCACCTGGATTTAAGTCACCGACTTGACATGACCACGTGGGCGCTAAAATAAGAACAAAACACTAACTCGATCAAGGAATGCATGACATCTATCGACCTAATATTGCAACTAAAAGCATGGCAAACAAGCATGGAGATGCATGTGACAAAGAGAGAGAGAGAGAGAGAGAAACTAGGAATTTAGGACATGGAGCAGTATTGTGTGTACAATGTGCAAAAAAAAAGGTAACAAAGGTAAGACCTTGCTTAGCAGAGAGCTATGTTCATTGATGTACAAGTAATATATTCTAACCATATTTACATCCTTATTTATGTTATTAAGGAAACAGTCATGGAAACCCCAAATTAGATGACGACAGTTCTAGTAAATCAACATTTCATAGCTTATACTAGGCCCTAGCGCCATGCATAGGTTGCCAAATGTGAGGACCACACAGGCTAATGGCTTATCTGCTCTCCAACCTTTACAGTGGTCAGTACACTAATAGGGCTAGTACTAGTATGCTAACCAACAATAGCAAGTTAGTTGGTCTAGTATATGCCAAACAAGTTGAGGTAGGTTTGATAGGTAGTGGCTAGGTAGAAAGGCCTTCTAGAATCCAACAACAAACAAAAAGGACTGCCCTAGGCCTTGGGTTGGAGTAGTGCTCCAAAGAGGACAAAACAAAATGCAGAAAGCATCGAACAGCATCTCAAACGTCCAATTTGGTAGATTATTTGTGTTATACGTACTGTTAGGTGACCCATCAATTTTAGCCTGGAATCCGGGCCATTTGCATTCCAGGCACATGAAAGGTACTCCTGAGTTGTTGTCCATTTCAGCTGGGACTGCTATCACGTATAGTATATATATGCATGTATCTAGCAACTTTTGTACTTCACACTTCTATCCAGGCCCGGCCCTGGGCAGTGCCAGCGGAGCGGCCGAACTGGGCCCTTGAGGCCACGGGGCCCAGCCCCAAATACGTAGTGTAGATCGTAGGTAAAGTGTTCAGCCAGGCCATCGTACATCTACACGAGATTAGAGTCCGCGGTGTCGATACAGCGGCCTTCCAGTTCCGCGAGACCGCGACTCCCGTGCAGCGTGCCCTACTGCCCGTCCGGCTTCCGCCGGCCGCGACTTCCGGCGCGACAGCGAGTCTGCGAGCCATTGGCCGTCGACGATCACAAACACCTGCTGGTGATCACACATCTGCGAGCGATCGGCGATCCCTTGCATCTATTTGGCCGGCGATCCTGCATCTTTTCGGCTGTCTTATATACGTAGGTATAAAATTGCTCTCATACCCAAACTTTATTCTTACTCGATTGATTTATTAGGTTTGGGATTTACAAACCCCGTATGATGGAGCAATCATGTTGAATTTAGTATGGCATGATTTTTCATTTAATTTCTTACTACTTTTCTAAACCTACAATGATTCAAGTTGCCCAAAATATTAGAAGAAATTGATATTGAGGCCATGATCAATGACTTTACAATAGTAGAAGAAAATTTTAGGTAAGATAAGAGGTATAACTTGTTTTGCAAGAATTTTTATTTTTTATGTATTATACTTATTAGAATCATCATTGTATTATTAGAGTTGTATGAACTCCTGTTCGTTAAAAAAAAACTTTATTAGAGTTGTATTAAAGGGCCCATCGTTCCTAGCTTCGCTCCGGGTCTATAATTTGATAGGGCCGGGCCTGCTGCGATATGGAAATTGCTATCACGTAGTACATATGTGTATATGCACATGGAACTTGGTTCCCTTATCTAAAAAAATATATATATATACATATGTATCTGGTAACTTGTAGTTTACACTATTGTCCTGTGTGTATGGATGAAACGGTCATTGCAGTGTTGAAAGGATGCTTGTGGTGTGTGTCCATGCTGTTGGACTAGATTATTCAGACACTTGACATACTTCTTCCTTGTCTATATGCATGCGTACAATTTATACCAAATTCTTATAGTTGATTTAAGTCAAAATTTCTAAGTTTGAGCGAATTCATATAAAAAACATCAAGATTCATAATACTGAATCAATATCATTAGATACACCATAAATATATTTTTCATAATACACTCGTTTGATGTCATAAGCATATACACCCTTTTTAACTATAAATTTGATCAAACATAAAAAAATTAAGACAACTATAGAAAATGATTTATCCAGAGATGCAGAGTAAAATATATATAGTAGTTTTTTCTAGCATTGGTGGGTTGAATCTATGTACAAGTATGGGAAGATGCATAGTAAAAACAATATATTTGCTAGAATGGAGGGAGTATTTACTATATGTATGATTACATGTATGAGAAAGATTGAAGTTGGTGCCTGTTTGCTGCGGGGTTGGATCGATCGTTTCCTTTTGGGAGGAAAAACCTAACGCGCCCACGTCAAATACCTTCACTCGTTTCAATAGCAACAGTGTAGTGGATGTACGAAACCTTAACAAATTGAAATAAAGAAGATAGTACCCTCTTTCCACCAACCATAAATTTGCTTGAAACCAACAATTTCACTTTAAGGATTTGTTCGCGTGCCAAACTCCCAATAATGCAAATTGCTTTCCGGAGGAAATCTAGTCAGTATATATACTAGCTCTCTTCGTTCTAAAATAAGTATAGCTATGATGACCACGTCAATGAAACTTTTTAAATAAGTAGATTTGTAGAAAAGATTAGCATATTCTCGTATCTCCACATATTATAAAAATAGATTCAAAGATATAATGATACTAATTATGTTTTATAAAACTAAAAATTTCTTGTATATATTTAGTCAAAATTAAAAGCGTTCGACACTCTTTCAAAAAACAAGAACGACATTTATCTTTAGGACAAAATGAGTATTTGAATAAATCAAGTACGAGAATTGCCTTGTAGCACTCAGCTCGTGTGTTGCAATCCTTTCTAAAGCACTCGAATCCATAGGAGATAGACTACCTCAAAAAGTACAATTACTTGGAACTAAAACAAGAATATCCCTACCAATTACCAACAACTGCCTCTTATAGTCTTCCTCTATGACAAAAACTAAATTAAGAAGATACTGTACTAGCCACTAAATAAATCCATGAAAAGAACAGTGCTTCTTGCAACATGTCGACGCTTGGAGTATCATCAACGTCCATGAAAAGCCAATGACAAAGAGACAAAGAAAAGAACAGCATACTGAGTTACTACAGACACTGATAGTGTGATTGATTTGTCTAATTAAAAAGCTAGAGACAAGCGAGGATAGCGACACTCTACTCTCTCGAACTAGCTAGTCCCTGATTAGAAACAAGGAACCACCGTAGTTAAAACAAGTGACTGACGAGACTGATCGACTGACAAGGCCCTCACCAAACACGCAGAGAAAACATGGCCGGCCCGGCGTCGTCTGTCGTTGCTTCCGATGCGGCCGGGAAAAGGGATTCGATTCCATTTGATCTTCCAGCTAGCGGCTGCCGGCCTGCTCGATCGCGCGGGAAGTTTCAGTGAATAATGCGTGTGCGTCCGTACTGCTTTCTTGATCACTGTGTCTGTGTGAGTGAGATGAATGTGACGACGACACGGCCGGCCGGCCGTACGGTTATGTTTTCAGAGCTTCTGTTTGACAAAAGCGGCCATGGACGGATCTCGGGTCGGAGTACAACCTGCTAGAAGATGGAGACGGCGTGCCGTACAACCTGCTGTCCCAATGGGATCGAATGCTTAGCTTGCATGGTCACCGTATGTAGCCGGCGGCCGGAGAAGGAGCGAGAGGGTCGGAACTCGGAAGAGAAGCATCCGCCGTGCACGCGCCGGCGACTATTAATGTCGCCGTCGCCGTCACATCTCGGCAGGAACAGGATCGGAAACAGGCATATGCATTGTATTCTGTGTGGTAGAGAACCTGGAAGAAGAAAGATGCATGTACCTACTTGTTTCTAATTTGCTATACTGTGTACCTGCTATCACCATTTGAGCATCGCACGTCTGAAATACTAGTAGATGTTTTTGCACGTCACCTTGGAAGAAGTAAAAAAAAAAGATACATACCTCCTTGAAAGAGTATATAAACAACGACGACTAGTCCAGTTAGATTATACTAATGTAGTTTCTAACTCTAAGCTTTAGCTAGCTATATATTAATATATATGAATATAAATATCAAATTTGTCACCCGATCGAGCTAGCTTGACAAAACAAAGACGGAGTTTACTAGCTTTTTTTCGAAACCGTGCATGATACGTTTTTCATTAAAAGAAGTAGGAATGGTCAATAGACCTATACATAGATAAAATAAAAGGATTCATTGGTAATCCCAGGATTACCAACGAGGTCCTCAACACAAACAAAAGCAAGAACACGAGGGGTGGGGAACCCTCCACCTAACAACCCAGCGACTGAGCCTAATATAAACTATCTCAACACATCGGTAGCCAGTAGTGAAAGAAGCCATAGATGATAATAGCGGCAAAGCATCTGCTAGAACTCGCAACCTCGGCAGCAAAGCATCTGTCGGAACTAACAAGTATCATCAACACGGCAAAGCATCTGCGGATGGGGCCACCGCGCTCTCGGTAGCCAAGCATCTACTAGAGAGGAGGCCTAAGCAACATACAAGTACCATAAACGCGGCAAAGCATCCGCGGATGGGGCCACTGCGCTCTCGTTAGCCAAGCCTAGCAGAGAGGGGGCCTAAGCAACATACAAGTACCATCAACGCGGCAAAGTATCTGCGGATGGGGGCGACCGCGCTCTCGACAGCAAAGCATCAACCAGAGAGGGGGCCTAAACGATATACCACGAAAAACACCTCGGTGGCAAAGCATCCACCGGTACGGCTAACACCAGCACCAACTAGACATACCAATGTGAGGAGTAACATGAAGCGCGAAAAGGCCTAGTACAACATCCACGGAGAGCGGCGGCAGGCAGCAGGCGATAGGCACAATGGGGGCAAACAAGGAGTATCAACGAAGCCTTCATGAGGGAATGACATCCGTGGATCCAGGGACTCTCGTCCCGAGCTCGCCCTAGCGGGTTCTGACGATGAACGGAGGACGACGCCTTCAAGAAGTTAATGATGCAGGAGTGCCACCGTCGTCAACCAGGCAGCAGCCTTGCAGGGTTTTCACCCTCGTCCGTCGTCGGGAAGAGGGGGGCACGAGAGTTCTCTTGACCAAAGAACACAAGCGAGTCAACGGCCTCCACGCCACCAAGGCATTGAAGACGCGCCAGCAGAGCAGCCGCCCGCACCACCGCGGTACTCTGGCCGAGGAGGAGAAGCAGGGGCGGCACTCTGGCCGGTGCCGGGGAGCCCCCCGAGAGGAGTGGTCGGGGGTTGGGAGGATGGGGGTGTCGAAAAAGCCTGTCGTTACGGAAAGTATAATCATGCATGATATACACAACACACTTTCGTGTGTGTGAAGGGTAATATACAATTAGTTTGCAATGATTTTCTTTGTCAAAAAGTTTCATAACCAGAGTGCATTTGTCATCAGAAGAAGATCGAGTGTTCAAACTACCTGTGAATGTATGACTAATCCACCTATATATACTCCGAATGAATGCACGTGCTCTTGGCTAACACAGACTTAACTCATGCGAGCGAGAATAGTATAGTAGAATATGCATTATAAAACACATGGGAAGAAGAATATATGCATATATATATATATATATATATATGCACGTGCTCATCATGGGTTCATGGTCATATATAGGTAGTACTCTAACATACACACGGGCACAATTGAAATCAAGCACTTTATATCAATAGCTAGTGCCATTTGAATCAAACGGGATACGTGTATCTGAATGCACGTGCTCTTAGCGCAGACAGATGAGCGAGGGAGGGGAAGAGGTAGTAGCAACACAGCTAGCTTGACAAAACAAAGATGAAGTTTACTAGCTAGATCTGTCATTACGGAAAGTTAATCATGCATGATATACACCCAACACACTTTTTGTGTGTGTGCAGGGTAATTATACAATTAATTTTGCATTGATTTTCTTTGTCAAAGTTTCATATCCGAGACCGTATCGGTACGGTATCTCCTCACGAACCAGGCAACCAGAGTGCATTTGTCATCAGAAGAGTATATATGCAAACTACGTGTGGATGTATGACGAATCCACTTATATATACTCCGAATGAATGCACGTGCTCTCTTGGTTTACAACACAGACACTAACTCATGCGAATAGTATAGTGGAATATGCATTATAAAACATGGGAAGAAGAATATATGCATTACAACATATATATCTGCTCATCATGGATTCATGGTCACAGGTACTCGACCGACCTAACATACATGGTCATTTACACAGACACAATTGAAATCAAGCACTTCATATCAATAGCTGCTAGTGTCATTTGAATCAAGTAAAGGGGATAAGTGTATCTGAATGCACATGCTCTTAGATGAGCGAGGGAGAGGAAGATGTAGTAGGCAGTAGCATGTAACACCCCAGGTGTTAATCACATCTTTACACTGCATTCATGGGCATAATTATAACAATAGCTGCTAGTGCCATTTGAATCAAGTAAACGGGATACGTGTATCTGAATGCACGTGCTCTTAAATGAGGAGGGAGAGGAAGAGGTAGTAGGCAGTAGCATGTGACACCCCAGGTGTTGTGGTGATAAAATCACGCCAATATGAGTAAGGTGAAAACAATATGCAGATTGCAATCGTATTTCATTCTGTCCCAAAACTTACACCCTAGAGGGTATTTATAGTCCCTCCTGGCTTCACCATTCAAGGAATCTTACAAACATAGTCATGGAACTTTCTATACATTTAGCTAAAAAGTACATCGGCAAAGTGGTGAAACACACTTCGCCCCTTTCCCTTTGTCTCTTTAAGTAACTTGGGGCCTGGTCATGATTTCTTGACTTAGCCGATAACCTCTCTGTTTCTTCGTGCGAAGCTGCTACGACCGCTTCGTTGGTCATCGGGAGTCTAGCGAAGTCATCTTCGCTATATAACCTGAAACATGTGAAGACATATGTGCGAAGTTTGAAATAGTCACAGCGAAGTAGCCACGTCATCTTCGCTGAGCGCCTAAAGTACGGCGAAGTCATCTTCGCCAGTCAACTTGAAACATGCGAAGCTATACAAGCAAAGTCGAAAACAGTCACAACGAAGTGTCTTTGTTATCTTCGCTAGACATGTTTGCACCTCAAATGTTCGTAATGAAATGTTTGTCTCCAAAGTTTGGAAAGGATGTTTGTATGTCAAAATTGTTCCCCAACAGCAGCCCCCTCGCGGGCGAAGGCCTACTCCAAAGGTTTGAATCCTGCGAAGTTTATATGAAACTTTGCCTAACAAACGCCGTCCAAACTTTAGAGTTGGCCTGTTTGAATTTTGAATGCAACGTCTAGTTTTGAACGGTTGACCGGATTTTGCCTATAAATAGCGATGCCTCCCCCCTGGAGCCGTCATTTTCAGAGGAGGGGAAGCTCTGCCAAAATTTTTTCTGAGCTAGAAAGTTTGAGATAGTTTTTCTTGACATCTGGTGTTTTGGGCTTGTTTTCCTCTGGCTGCACCAGCAGAGTTTATTTGACAACTTCGCTCGAGATGTCTTCTGAAGATTTGCAAGGTCAGATTCGGTCCCAGGAGAATGGCAAAGTTGATGAAGATAAGTCTCATCTGGATTCAGATGATGAAAACTTGGAAAATGTTGATGCTTCGGTCGAGGATTTAGTTAGGGATGACGAGGGTTATATGTTGACCTTCGGCAGAAGTTTGTTTGATAAGAGTTGCCTTGATGAAATGGTAAGGCTGCGAATTCTTGATCATGACCTCGTCAGGATTCCCGATGCTGATGAAACTAACCCTCAACCTCATCCTGATGAGTGTATTGTTTATCATGACCTTTTTACTGCTGGGCTTCGGTTTCCATGTCAAGATTTTCTTGAAGATGTGTTAAAAGCCTTCAACATACAGATGCATCATTTGACACCTAACGGAGTGGTTAGGTTGTCACAATTCATTTGGGCTGTGAGATCTTTAGAAGCCAATGACAACATTGTTGCTTTTTGCGAGCTGTTTGAGATGCACACTCAGTATAAGACATTTATGCTTGATGGGCGCTTGATTACTAAGCATTTTGCTTGCTGCAGTTTTAAGACAGCTCGTAATGCTGCTCAGATTTCTCCTGCCACAAAGAACAAGTGTGGAGTTGGTGACTAGTCCAGGTACTGGTTTTATCATAAGGTGCCAATGGTTGAAGAAAGGGATCCTGTTACAAAGAGGATGGTGAAAAAGTATCCTTTGGCTGCGAAAATGGTTATTGAAAGATTTATGTGTACTCCTTCCTTTCCTCCTACTATGATTTCCAAGACTGCAGTAAAGGCCTTCAAGGCTACAGCTTCGCTGCAATGTGCCTGTGATATTGTTGAAGAGTATGCTGTAGCTAGAATTTGACCATTGAAGAAAGGATGGACCTTCTCACGCTTCTATCCGAAGCAGATTCATGGCATCAACTATAAGTTTCCTGACAATGATTTTTGTCGCCCGAGGACATTTGCTTCGGATGAAGAATTTATGAAGTCTGTCGAAAATAGGGCAAATGATTTACTTGGTAAATATGTGAAGAGCGAGAAGGATAATATAGATAAAATTATTGGTTTGGAGTATAAGCGCTTGAACAGGGTTTTTAAGGTTTCTAAGGTTGAATATCATGAGAGACCTCCTCCTGCTTATAGTCATGAAAAGAGACAAGGCCAGAAGAAAGAAACTGCTGCTCAGGCGAAAGGAAAGCGTAAGGCTGCTGAAGGTGCAACTAAGGTTGTTGCGAAGAAGATCAAGAAGAATAATAGTCCTGCTATTCTTCTTTATAGTAAAGAACTTGATGCTATTCTTGATCGGACTTTGGATATTGAAGGGAATATTGTTTCTGATGTCAGTGCTGGTGGCGAAGGTGGTGTTGAGGCTATCAGAGGTGATGTTGATGTTGATGATGTCGGTTTTTCTATCTCTCAAGATGTTGAGGATGAGGTGAGAAAAATTGTTATTACATTTTCTTCTAATGAGTTAGCTACTTTTTTGCTTACTCCGCTGGATGATAAATTGCAGGATTTGCAAGCCTAGAATTTGCCTGCTGGGAGTTGTGCTAGTGTTGAAAATGTTGTTGTCTCTGAGAAGGAAGATTTTGGGGGAGAAACTTTTGTCAAAGATACTCATAAAGTTTCTGATCCTATTTCGCCAAAGCCTGACGCTGGGGCTCCTGTAGTTGGCCCTCATGAAGAAAATGTTGACGCTGGGAAAACAACTTTGGTTGAGAACCCAGCTACGGTTGAGGTCGGCGAAGTTGGTGTTCAGAATGTGTTAAAGAAAGCTGGTGGCTCTAGAGTTTACTCTCTTAATCTTGAAGATAGTGATGATGAAGTATTTGATGATGTGATCAATGATGATCGTTTGGCGTGCTTGTCCAGTTCTACTATCCATGTTGAGAGTGGAAAAAGTGTTGAGTGTAATTTGGGTGAGCGCGTCTCTACTGGTAAGTGTTTTGGCTTCGCATTTTCCTTTTGACTTGAATTGTTTTCTTTCGCTGATTGTTTGGTTTTTATTTTTGCAGAAACAATTTTTCCTTATGCTCCGTCTTCTTCCCAAAAGAATGTTGACTTTAGCAAGATGAAGAATGTTCAGCAGGACCCTGCAACTCTTGTTGCTCCTGCTGTTGGTGAAGGGGAAGTTTCTGAAGCGCTGAGGCGGGGCTTAGAGTTTTGTCAGGAGAAAGGTTTGGGTCTTGACTACTTTAAGTTTATAGGCATTGGGTCTAATAAACTTCGGATGATGCCTCGTACTTCTGAGGTTCAATTAGCAAAGTGCATAGACGAGGCCTTCACTGTCCCTAATGCAGAACTTAAAATATCCAAGAAACCCTTACTCAAAGTTGCTGATGCTGGGTTATCGATGATGTACAAAGGTTCTCTTCTAATGAGAGGTTTGCGGACTGGGTTGGAAGAAAGAGAGAAAAATTTTGCCCTTCGTGAGCGCGATTATCAGGTTGAGATCTGGAACCTGAAAGAGCAACTTGTGAGAAAGGAGAAAGAGAGAGCTGATGTCGTAGAGGCTCATAACAATTTGGAGATTAGGTTGATTGGTGCTCTTGCTGATGTTGAAAGGAAAGAAGATGATATGAAGAAGGTTGTTGCAGAGAATGAAAAATTGAAAGAAGGTATGTGACGTATTGAAAGAAGATTGAAGGAGCAGGACAAGTCTTTCTTTGACAACTGTAATCGTATTTGGGAATTGTGCCCGAAAGCTATGATAACTTTGGGGCTAGGCCTGGTGAAAAATGTTAGGATCTAGGTGACCGTGACAGTTTCTTCAGTTGGCTTTGCCGTCAGTATGAGGATTTGTCTTGTGTTATGGAGACCACAGTTGACATTGGGGTTTACTATTCTGCTCGTGCATTGTTTCACTTGATGAAACAGAGCCAGGATCCCTTGTTTGCGCAACTTTGTGATGATCAGTGCAAGTTTCCTTCTGTGGATAACTTGACTAATGTGACAAAGGCTACACAAATGTTGTGTAACAAGTATCTTGAGCAGTATTGGAGGTCTGGTGGTCGAGCTCATTATTTTGATAAAGTTAAGGAGAAGTTACAGAAGGTATGTAATGTATTTAGCTTGTTGTGGTTTTTCTATTCTTTTGTGTCTAACTTTTTCTTTTTGCTTGTTAGCAAATTGCAAGAGAGGTGGAGGCTGCTTAGAAGGAAGCAGAGGAGATTGCAAAGAAGGATGCTGGAGCCAGGGGTCAAAGTGGTGCTGGATCGGGCAATGTTAGTGGTGGCCATCCTTAGACTCTAGCTATTTTTTCTTTTGTGAGATGAGAGGGTCTTAAGATACAATGGCTCTAAGTTATTGACTTTGTAATAAATATACTTGGAGGTTGTTTCACTATTTGCCCATCCTGCGCAGTTTTCTCATGCTGAGCCAATGCAGGATGTTGAAGATGTTGCCCCGCTGTTAATGTGTAAATATAACTTTATTTTCAAGCCAGCGAGTTCTATAATTTTTGTGTGAAATATGATGGTTGTGATGTCGATGATTTCCTTGCTCGTAAGTTTTGCTTTCGTTATTTAAACTTGAGCTTTTTTGGTGATTCTATCTTACCAAAAATTTTTATAGATGTGAATAAACGATACCGTAGCATCAGGCCTCCCAGTTGCTGAGTTTTTGATTTCACGAACTTTGCACAGGTAAAAATTTAACGTGTAACGTTTACTTTTTGTGGTTAGACTTTTGTTTTCTAACTTCTTCTTATAGTCATCTGAGTCAAGCACTTCGTCGGTGAATGTTTTTGAGGACTATTTACGCCGTGAAGCGGATGAAATTATTAGCGAAGTTGTGAGCGACATACTTGGTGATGCTGCCAAAATAGTTAGTTCTCAAGATGATTGATTTTGTAATTGGGTAAGTTGTATTGCAAAACACCTTGTTGTATTACAAAATTTGTGAGTTTTCCTTCGCTTGTATGAATGGGTATAAAATAAATACTTTGAATTATATTGCTTGTATTTTTGGGAATTCCTTCTTTGTTCGGAGTGGACGTATGCACTTTGCTTAGAAACATTTAGGTAAATGGAGTCAAGAAATTTGCCTTAGCAAATTTTGAAACGTCGTCCCTTCTTTCTCATTCGAAGTAGACGCATGTACTTCGCTTGGAGGTTTGAAATATTTTCTCCTTGGAGAAAAGAAGTCGAGAAACTTGCCTTAGCAAATTTTGAAATGCCGTCCCTTCTTTTTCGTTCGAAGTGAACGCGTACGCTTCGCTTGGAAGCTTGAAACATTTTTACCTTAGTGAAATAAAGTTGAAAAATTTGCCTTAGCAAATTTTGAAACGCCGTCCCTTCTTTTTCGTGCGAAGTGGACGCGCACGCTTCCTTAGAAGCTAAAAATATTTTTACATTAGTGAAATAAAGTGGAAAATTTTGCCTTAGAAAATTTTAAAATGTCGTCCCTTCTTTTTCGTGAAGTGGACGTGTACGCTTCCTTAGAAGCTGAAAGCATTTTCACCTTAGTGAAATGAAGTCAAAAAATTTGCCTTAACAAATTTTGAAACGCCATCCCTTCATTTTCGTACGAAGTGGACGCGTACGCTTCCTTAGAAGTTGAAAACATTTTCACCTTAGTGAAATGAAGTCAAAAAATTTGCCTTGGCAAATTTTGAAACGCTGTCCCTTCTTTTTTGTGTAAAGTAGACGCGTACGCTTCCTTAGAAGCTGAAAACATTTTCACCTTAGTGAAATGAAGTCAAAAAATTTGCCTTAGCAAATTTTGAAATGCCATCCCTTTTTTTTGTGTAAAGTAGACGCGTACGCTTCCTTAGAAGCTGAAAACATTTTCACCTTAGTGAAATGAAGTCAAAAAATTTGTCTTGGCAAATTTTGAAATGCCGTCCCTTCTTTTTCGTGCGAAGTGGACGCGTACGCTTCCTTAGAAGCTGAAAATATTTTCACCTTAGTGAAATGAAGTCAAAAAATTTGCCTTAGACTTATTTGAGTCGGATAAGTTAGCATTTTTTAGATTTAATAAAATATTGATGCTAACTTAGTTTTGCAAAATTTATGCTGATACGGGAGTATATGTTGGATATACTCTTCGATATTTTGTACTTCAAACTGGAGACATATCTTTGGGGAAACTACTTTCTCATTTATATTCCATGAGATTTACTAAGAGACTGTCTCGTTAAAAAACCACTCACCCTGCGAAGGGTTTCCCCTGAGTGGAAAAGAGTGCAGCTCGATTACATTTTAGATTGTAAAGTTGTTTGGAATGAAACTACTACTTCTACTTTGCAGAAAGTAAAACTACTCTTCTATTTTGGCTACGGGTAATATTTACGAAGTGCTTCTATATTCTAAGTGTGACTGAGTTCTTCACCTTTCAGATTTGCTAGGTGATACGCAACTTCTTTGTTTGTTCTTGTGATGATGAAAGGCACTTCCCACTTTTATTGAAATTTTCCCACTGAGTCTTCATCTCTTTTTCTTTTGAGAACAAAATCTCCTGGTGCTAACTCTCTTGGCTTGACTTTCTTGTTGTACCACTTCTTTGTTTCAAGTTGGTACTTCTTGATATTTTCAATTGCTTTGTTTCTTTCTTCTTCGAGGAAATCTTTACTTGTTGCTTGGTATTCTTCTGTGATCATTTGAATATTTGTCTTGGACCTTCGTATTTTATTTCTTTGGGAGTCATTGCTTCATCTCCGTAAAGTAACATGAATGGAAAAAATCTATTGGCCTCGGATTTGAGGTGTTGTGAGACTAGATTACTCTTGGTAATTCATCGACCCATTTTTCTTTTTTCAGGTCCGTTAAGCACTTTGAAATTCTAGTGCAAATTATCCCATTTGCTCTTTTGACTGCTCCATTAGACTATGGGTGTCTTACTGATGCGAAGCAAAGTTTGATTCCCATTGACTAACAATACTCCCTGAAATCTTCGCTGTCGAATTGCGTTCCATTATCTACTGTGATGTGTCTTGGGACTCCAAATCTATATATGATGTTTTGCCATGGGAATTTTTTCATTGTGTGAGAGGACATGTTGGTGATTGGCTTCGCCTCAAACCACTTGGTGAAATATTCAACTGCAACTATTGCGTATTGATAATTGCCTTGAACCGGAGGTAACTTTCCAACTGTGTCGATTCCCCATCTTGCGAGTGGCCACATTGGTTCATTTGGTTGTAGGTTTGTTCTTGGTGCATTGACTTTACTTCCTACCATTTGACAATTGTGACAAGTCCGAATGATTTCTTTGCTGTCACTTTGGGCAGTTGGCCAGAAAAACCCTTGTCTGAAAGCTTTCCCAACTATTGATCTAGCCCCAGCGTAACATTCACAGATTTCCTCATGTATTTCTTTAAATAGGTTTTTTTTCCATCTTCTCTTGAGATGCACTTTAGCAGTGGTTGGCAAACTCCTTCCTTATACAGTTCTTCGTTGATGATTTTGTGACTTCTGATCTTTTACTTCATTCTTATTTCATCAACTTTGTTTTCTAATTCGTAAAATCCTTTGAGGAATGCCATAATTGGGGCTCTCTAGTCTTCGCTTTCTATGATGTGTACTTCTTTCGGTTGTTCAACTTTTGTTTTTGTTGAGGCTTCGGTGATAGTTTGGAAGAATACTTCTGGTGGTAGCTCTAACTTCTAGGCGACGACTTTTGCAATTTCGTCTGCATCTGTGTTATCATTTCTTGAGATACTTTTCACTGTGAATCCAGCGAAGTGTTTTTCTTGATCCCTCAATAGTTGAAGATACTTTGCTAGCTCTAGATCTCTTGCTTTGTAATTTTTCTCTATGTGCCCAGCCACAACTTGAGAATCTATCTTGATTATTAGCTTTTGAATTCCTATTGCTCTTGCTTTGCGAAGTCCCAACAATACTGCCTCATATTTTGCAATGTTATTGGTACATTGAAAGTCTAGTCTTGCTGCGTATTTGAGTTTGATTCCAGAAGGTGAGGTTATGATTGCTGCTGCTCCTGCGCTGGCGAAGCCTCAAGCGCCATCACAATAGATTATCCATTCTGGCTATTTCATTCTTTCTTGATTGTACTTTGAAGGTGTCCAATCTACTACGAAGTCAGCCAACACTTGAGATTTGATTGTTGTTCTTTTCTCAAATTTGATGAAGTATTGAGACAATTCTGCAGCCTATTTTTCTAATCTTTCTGAGGACTTGCAGCCTTGCAACACTTCTTTGAGGGGTTAATTTGTTGGCACTCTTATTTTGTGTGCTTGGAAGTAGTGTTTCAACTTTCTGGATGCCATAAGTACTGCATATGCAATTTTCTTGATTTCTGAATAGAAAATTTTTGAACCAGACAGAGCTTCGGATGCTAAGTATACTGGAACTTGTCATGTTGAATGCTCATTTTCTTCTTGTATCAGTACTGCACTAACTGTATTTTTGTTTGCTGATACATATAGTAGCAGATCTGCCGTTGGGTCAGGTGTTGCCAAAGTTTTGGGGTTGGATAGATGCTTCTTTATTTCTTCGAAAGCTTCTTGTTGTGCTTGACCCCAGTTGAATTTTTTCCTTTTTTCCTTTTAATGTTTGAAATATTGGGAGGCTTCGCTCAGCTAATTTGGATATAAATCTGTTCAGTGAAGCTAATCTTCCTGTCAGCTTTTGGATGTCTTTAATGTTTCTTGGCACTTGCATATTTAGTATTGCCTTCACCTTCTCTGGGTTCGGGTCAATTTCTTTTGCGGATATGATGCACCCTAAAATTTTGCCTGTTTGAACTCCAAATGTGCATTTTTCTGGGTTCAACTTTATATTTGCTTTTCTAAGGCTTGAGAAGATTTCTTGTAAGTCTTCAACATGGTCTTCTCTTTTCTTGCTTTTGACTACGAAGTCATCAACATACGCAAGCAAGTTTCTTGGTATTTGATCTTTGAGGACTGTGGATGTCATTCTGATGAAAGTTGTTCCTGCATTGTGAAGCCCCTCAGCCATTTTTTGGAAGCAGTAAGTTCCGAATGGTGTAATGAAATTTGTATACTCTTCATCTTCTTTTTTCATCCAAATCTAATGGTAGCCTGAATAGCAGTCAAGGAAACTAAGCATGTCACTTCCTACTGCCTGATCTACCAAAGTGTCTATTCTTGGTAATGGAAAGTTGTCTTTTGGCCATGCTTTGTTGAGATCTGTAAAGTCTATACACATTCTCCACTTTTTGTTTTTCTTCTGCACCATGACTATGTTTGCGAGCCAAGTTGTGAATTGTACTTCTCTTATGACTTTTGCATCTAGCAATCTCTGGACTTCAGCTTTTGCAGCTTGTGTTCTGTCTTTGGACAACTTTCTGAGTTTTTGCTTTTTTGGCCTGAAGTTTGGGTCGATGTTTAACTTGTGTTCTATGACATCCCTGCTTACTCCTCCTAAGTCTTGTGCAGACCAGGCGAAGATATCCTTGTTACTTCATAAGACTTGTATTATCTTTTCTTCTTCTGCTTTTGATAAATTTATGCCGATGATAACTTGTCTTTCTGGTATCATTGGGTCGAGTGGTACTTTCTTTGTGTCCTCGCAAGGCTTCGCTTTTTCTTGTGTCTTCGCGTTTTCAGTTTCAAGCTCATCATCATCTTCTTCTTCTTCTTGTATCACGTGGATATTTTTGAAAGCTGGGCTTGCATCTCTTTCTATGTTTCTTGCCTCTGTTTGATCGCCGAAGACGGTTATGATGCCATTGATTGCTGGCATCTTCATGCATAAGTATGGGTAGCTTACTATGGCTTCGAAGGCATTTAAACTTTCTCTTCCAAAGATTGCGTTGTATTAGCTATGCATTTCAAAAACATCAAATGCTATTTGCTCTATTCTTGCATTGTTCACTATTCCGAATGTGACTGGCAACACAATTCTACCGACAGAGTTTATTTTCTTTCCGTCGAAGCCAACTAATGGGTGCTCGGCTCTTCTAAAGATTTTTCTGTCAATTTGCAGTGCATCTAGAGTTCTTGTGAATATGATATCTGCTGAGCTGCCACCATCTATTAGAATTTTTAATACTACCCAACCTTCGATGTTTGCTTCTATGACCATTGCGTCCATATGAGGGTAATCTTTGAGCTTGAGATCTTATTCTAAGAATGTGATTGGCATGTGGGACCATCTTGTTTTCTTGAATGGACCTTCGACTGCTATGGAATTTATTCTTCTAAAATAATTTCTTGTTTCATTTCTTGTATCAAGCTCCATGTTGTTTCCTCCGAAGATTGTCATAATTCTGCCTTTGCTTGGGATGATTGCATTCCCATTGCTTATTGACGCTTTGGGCATGTTGTTGTTGTGTTGAATTTGGTGACTGCTATTTGCTACTGAACTTTCAGGGTGGAAACTTTGTGCTGACTTGGGCCCCATTGATTTTGCGGACACGCTGCTAGTGGCTGGCAATTGTATATTGGCGGAGGTGGTGGCAACATGTACTGAGGGTAAGTTATTGGCAACTAATTTGTTCTTTGGGAGGCTAGATGATTGAGAACTTTTAGCTGTGAAGTTGCTCTATTCTCTTCATGCATTTCTTCAATACTTTTCTTTACTCTTGGGTACATCTTTGATGTGTGACCAGCCCCTTTGCCATGTATAATATAGTATATTTCTTCGGGTCTTAAAATTTTCCTTTTAAATTATCTGCTTTGATTGTTGTAGTTTGTCCTTTGCTAGAAGTTTTCCTTGTAACTTCTGTTGCTTTGAAAATTTCTTTGATTGCTTGAGCTTGGTCCTTGACTGTTGACTTCGCTTGTGTTGTTGATATGGTTTATTTTCTGAAATGGTCTTCACTCTGCGTTTCCCATTCTTGAATGTTGGAAGTTGTTGTTTGGTCTTGACATGTTTCTTTCTCCTTTTTCTTCTTCTATTCATTTCCTGTAATCTTCATCAGACTCACAGTACTTTCTCATTTCTTCGTATAGTTTTTCAACTATGGTTGGTCTTTCCCTTTTGAAGTGTGATGAGAGTTGACCTACTTGCAGTCCTTTGATTGCTGCTATAATGACGACTTTGTCTTTTATGTTTGGTATTTGAGCTTTTGCTTGTATAAATCTTTTGTAATATTAGCTCAACAGTTCTTTTGGTTGCTGCTTGATGTTGAAAAGATCATCACTGGTGAGTTCAACTCTTGGTAAGCCTTGGAAATCTAGGAGCAGAGTTGTGCGAAGTTGATCCCAAGATTTGATTGACCTTGGTTTTAGCGAAGAGTACCAATGCTGTGTTGGTCCTCTTACTGCCATGATGAGCGACTTTGCTAGGGTGTTTGCATCTCCACCACTTGATGCGACTGCAGCTTCAAAACTCGTAAGGAATTGTCTTGGGTCGGACATGCCATTGTATGTTGGGATGATGTTGAATTTGAATCCTGCTGTCCACTTCGCTAGCTGAATGTCGATTGACAAAGGCAAATCTGTATCAATTGTTGCTACTTGACTTTGGTTCTCTTTGCTGTCAGTGTTTTTGCTTGCTGAGTTTGGATCTTGAGTTATGACTTCGCTCTCATTTTTTATTTCATCATTGAGCTTTCTTAGTTCAGCCTCTGCTTCTGCGATTCTTTGCTTTAAGGACTTCTCTCTTGTCTTCGCTCTTGCTTCCTCTAGCTGTTTTTTCTTGACGATGAGTTGATCTTTGAGTTCTTTGAGTCTTCTTTCTTCGTTTTGAGTTTCTTCATCTTCTTGTAAGCATCTGTTTTTTATTTCTGTCTCATCTTCCAAAAGTGGGTCTTTGTCTTGGTCTGAATTGTCTCCAGCCGAAGCTGCCTTTTTGCTGGGTCTTGCCATTTTGCGTCCGCGTGGTGGTCGTGAGTGTCTTCGATCACACAAACGGACGGTGCCAGATGTTGTGGTGATAAAATCACGCCAATATGAGTAAGGTGAAAATAATATGTAGATTGCAGTCGTATTTCATTCTGTCCCAAAACTTACACCCCAGGGGGTATTTATAGTCCCCCTGACTTCTCCATTCAACGAATCTTACAAACATAGTCATGGCACCTCCTATACATTTAGCTAAAAAGCACATCGGCGAAGTGGTGAAACACACGTTGCCCTTTCCTTAAGCAACTTTGGGCCTGATCATGATTTCTGGACTTAGCCGACAACCTCTCTGTTTCTTCGTGCGAAGCTGCTATGACCGCTTCATTGATCATCGGGAGTCTAGCGAAGTCATCTTCGCCATATAACCTGAAACATGTGAAGGCATATGTGCGAAGTTTGAAATAGTCACAGCGAAGTGGCCACGTCATCTTCGCTAAGCACCTAAAGTGTGGCGAAGTCATCTTCGCCAGTCAACTTGAAACATGCGAAGCTATACAAGCGAAGTCAAAAATAGTCACAACAAAGTGTCTTTGTTATCTTCGTTGGACATGTTTGCACCTCAAATGTTCGTAATGAAATGTTTATCTCCAAAGTTTGGAAAGGATGTTTGTATGTCAAAGTTGTTCCTCAACACCAGGTGTTAATCACATTTTTGCACTGCTCATGGGCATAATTATAACATTTGCATGTTGATCACATAATTAGGCCATGATGTTTATGCTTGCTTGTTTATATTTTCAAATAGAATATTTGAATGCTAGGTTGTGGTTTGCTATGTAATTTATGCTTGGATTGATTTGAAATATGTTTATAATATTGCTAGGATCAATTAATGTGTTGGTCATTTGACTCGAAAAGATTTAGTTTGAAATCTAGATTGACTTCTCCCTAAAGTGTGATTTCAATCCCTCTTCAAAAGGGCTATTTACATTGCTTATCTTAAGTTGGACCCTTAATATGTTTTGTAGAGAAAAATATTTGGAGCAAACTTCCTATTTTCACCAAATCATGAAAATGCTTTTTAGGCCTTCAAAAAGGGCATAAATAGTGGGTAGAGTATTGGAAATTAGTATTTTTATAATTTAAATTTGACCTATATTCACATTTTCAAATCTAGGCTGAATTAGCAAAAACTTCCTATGTATGAAATGTTCTATTCATAGAATGGAGCAACTTTTGTATTCAAAGTTTTTCAAAATATTGCTTCGTTTGAAAACTCTAGCTGGTCAAATTTTTAGTTCAAATTAAAAGGTGGTGGGACCCCCTGGCCCCACCTGTCATCCCCTCCCCCTCACTTTTCCCCCTTTCCCCTGTTTTCCATCGCTGAGCCGGCCGCAGCGATGGCGCCACTGCACCGTTGCTGCCTGCCTGCTCGTCTGCCCTCCTCCGCACTGCCGCTCCGCCATCATCACCCCATGCCTAGTCGCTACGCCGCCTGTCCCGCCGCTGCCATTGTTTCCCCTGCCGCGGCTGATGGTGGTCGGACGCCGCTAGCATGCCTCACTAGCCATCCCACCGGGCCTGGCCAGGTACAACGTGACGTGCAGCACACGCACATGAGTCGCACTCGAGTACCCACACGCACGAGCAGGGCTGAGCCGCTGAGCAGACACGGCTTCTGCCGCCGTGTCCCTTTCGCCCGTGACAGGCCGTGCCATCCAGTTCAAATTGGATGCCCCAACTGCCCATTCCCCCTCGTTCACTCACTGCCTCCCACTCCTCATTTTTCCTCTTGCCCTCGCCTTCTTCCTCCAAGCACAAAGCCGCAGGGCGCCATTGCCGCCGCTGAAGCTCTGTCGTCGCAGAGCTGCCACTTTGCCACAACATTCCTCGTCTTAGCCCATGATAGAGCTTCGCTACCGCTCGCTCCACCTCCCAGCATAAGCAGCAGCCATAACCGTCGCGGGTGATTGCTAAATTGGCCGTGTTCCCTTCCGCCGCCAGGAGGAGAGCTCCATCGAGCTCGCGCCTGCACCGCGCTCCGTGTTCCTTCTCCTCCTCCTTTTCTGGTGAGCGCATCGACTTTACCTCGATGCGGTGACCGAGAAACCCTAGCCAGACCGGCCGACGGAGCCCCGACCCGCCACCTTGACGCGTCGCTCTGCCGTGGAGCCACGAGCTCCCGTGACCGAGCCGCCTCGCGCCGCCTCCATGCGCGATGGTGACGCCAACGGGTGCGCGTCGACCCCTAGCAGCGCCGCCGCCACTCCCTCACCACCGGCGCTGCCCCTGCTGGCTGGGAACGGCGAGCTCCGGCGCCTCCCCTGTTTCCATCTCGCCCAAGGACCTCGTTCAACAATAGGATAAAGTGCAGGGTTCGATCTGCAAAGTTGCCTGAGAGAAAGAACTTCAGATATGAGCTTCATTGATTTATGGAAAGTACAGGGTTCCTGATGTAAAGTGTGTATTTCGGTTTTATTAACAAATAGATTTCCAGATTATCTGTCAATGCTTGTTTAATTCATAACTTGATGGATAATGGTCCAAATCGAGTGATTCTAGTTGCAATATTTTTCTTATGAGTAGATCTATGCATTAAAAATATTATATGATGCTTTTATAGGACTTTTCTGTGTAGATTTATTTATTTGTTTTAATTATTGATATCTTGGAAAATGCAAAAGTAATATACATAGCTCATAAAAATGTGATTCTTGGTTTGTTAGTCTTGTGTTGGCATGCTCTAGCTATGAAAAATATATCATAAAGGCTTTCTGTGTAATAATATGAGTTCAAGTGTCATAAATTACCTAGTTCTGAGGAAAATCATAGAAAGGATATATAGGCATAGTTTGGGATTGATAATTTTTGGTAGGATACTTATATGCTATAAGGTAGCTCTTGATGTGGTGAAACATGAGGTTTGGTATACTTCATAGTACAAAATATTTTTAGGTCCCCTTTTATGTGATTCCTTGTTATTTTCATGTAGGATAGTAGGCACACCCAAATGAGGTGAAATTTGGGTGATAAGATAGAATTGCCGTGTTTTATCTTTTGTAATTTTTGTAGATTTTTCTAGATAGTCTACATGCATGATGTAGTTATGCTCTATTTATGTGAATGCCTTATGTAAACCTTGTTTTGTAATGTCATGCCCTAAATGATGTTTTCCTATGCATTTATGAGGTGTCTAATCTATTGGATGGTTAGTGCCTATCTAGACCCTAGTAGGATGGGGTAAGCCTATTGTTGTTTTATGAAAATCTAGATGTGTCGGGATGGTTATGCTTAGTATAGATTTTTGGCTTTACTGGCTTGTTTGCTATTGACAGTAAGATGATTAGTTGTTGTACTGGCTTGTTTACTGGCGATAAGTAGAAAGAAGGTTTCGCCGATAGACTTGTATTGTTTTTGGTAGAGAATGCAGTAGATGACATGTACTTATGGTACATGTTCTTGGATGATGGTGACTACCTTGTAGAAAGGATGAGCAAGCATTCATCATCATCATATCACATTTACATACTATGTGCATTCCTCGTATTCATACATGCATATGCATCATACAGGATCGCTAGGAGAACGAAACGGGACATGAAACAAGGATCCAGAAGTGGAGTGATCGAGTGCCTGGAGCTTCAAACTCGCTCATCAGAGGAAGGTAAGCCCCGAAGCTTTCTACCCTACAGTTTTACAAATAATCTAATTTGCATATGTTATTGTTTATGACGCATTATGTTTATAGGTGTTGATCGATACCATTGATGCATTATGATTACCCTTGATCACTTGAGTTACCCATACACCCCATTAACTTGAGGTTTGCTTATATGCTTAGCCCTGCTTAATTAGATCGATAGAAGTCGGGTGATTTCCTGTCATCCGCGAGTTATAGGTGTTGATTCATAATGATGAGCTACATTGTTGTCTTGGAATAACCATGTGGAGTATAAATCGAGACTGGGCGCGATTGGTTCTGTGGACAGAACTGGAGGTTCTGGGTTGTTTTATCCTGTCTGTGTCGACCTAGGCCCCGTCTGATGTCTCGGCTCTCTTGTCATGTTGAACGCATGCCCCACAGATAGCTGGAAGGATGCAATCATCCAACCGCGAAGCCTTGAATTCTGTTTGGGCCGGGTTTCGATCGAGTTGAGCGCATCATATCGGAGAAAGCGCGGGTGGCCACTGGGGCGCGGAGAGTGAGCCCGAGGTCAGGGAATGCCCTGGATAAGGCAGCCGGGCGGCCCCCGGGTACGATGGTATCTGTTGAACCCACGATTAACTTTTACCCGAACAGTACCAAGGTGACCTAAGGCGACCAAGGAACGGGTTGTCTGGGTTTGTGTGGGGAATACCTCGCCAGCTGGTTTGCAATCGATTATAATCGCCATCATTCCTGGATAGTGAATACTGACTTGAGCACCGACATCATAGTAAAAACTTGAACAAAGAGATGAGATGATTATAATGTTGATGTTGAAAGATACTCAACTGGAAATGGTTACTATTCTTGCTTGTTAATTACACCATGACTGTTTAGATCAGGTGCTAATCTAGCATGATCAGGTTACTTTAAAATACAAAGCTAGAAGGTTATAATAATTGTTCTTAATAAGCTCAAGCTTTTGTGCAAAGAAATGAGTCAGCTAGCTTCCTTATAAGGCCTTGCGTACTCCTTGGAGTCACTTTATTTTTGGTTTATGACGGGTAAGTCTAGCTGAGTATATTGTCGTACTCAGAGTTTTATTCCCACTTGTTGCAGATCGTAAGATTTTTGCTGTGGCGACAAGATGGACTTATATCCCACTACGGGAAGATTAGACCTTGGGTAAGGTCATCTCTTATATCTCGCCTAATTGCTGTTGTTGGATGTTGATCCTGATCTGGCAATATATTTCAAATCATAGGTGTGAGTATATGTCAAAAATATATCTACTTCCGCTATATATTTGCAACTCTGATTTAAAAAGAAATTTATGTAAGAACCAGTGATGTAATTATGCTATATGTGAAAAATAAAAACATATGAATGGTAACTAATGAACTGTACGATCTGGGTGTGTCATTGGAAAAGTTTAAAATCCTTAAAGATTTTACGAACTACCGGTTTAATATGAGCACAATGTGCTAACTAAATTGAATCGACTGTTTATTTAGTATCTTAGGTTTATATTAATTAGGTTTATATTAATTAGACGGTTCTGTTACGTAGCAACAGGCAGCTAGTACGCTGTTTCACTTTCCCATGCCTGCATTTTCCACAGCAAGTCCGGCCGGTACCAGCGTCCTGTTGTGCCTCGACGTCTACGTGGCATCTCGGTCGGACTCGGTTGCCGTAGTACGAACCCGTCACGTTCACTTTTGTGACTTGGCTCTACGTACAAGTTACCGGACGGAACGGAAGCAGCGGTCGGTCCCGTCACGTGGCAAGTTTGAAGAATGGCGGCCGGTACGGTAACTGATACATACACTTCTTCTTTTTCTTTCTCGTCGATCGTATAAAAGGTAGAGCAAAAGTTAAATACAACGACGTCCTAACTAGGTGATCTAGGAGTTGTACGTCAACGGACGTATTGAAATCTTTGTATTCGAACTTAATCTCTTCATGGTAAATTATAAGTTATTTTAAAAAGTTTGGAGACAAAACATCTTGAGTTTGATCAAATTTTTTGACTCTCTAATAAATTATTTTTTAATAACTTATACGGTTTCAAATCTTTGTATTGGAAGATACTATCTCCATAGCAAATTATAAGTTATTTTAAAAATTTTAGAGACAAAACCGCGAGTCTTAAGTCTTAAGTTTGATCAAGTTTTGACTCTCTAAATTATTTTTTAATAACCTAGTATACAATTTGAAACAGTGGTTATAAATAAAAGCGCCTTAACTAACTATTAGTAGGAGTAGGCTGTGCTGCACTCCATTGACCGTCGTCTCCCTAGCTTAGAGCTGCGGTCGTTGGATGCATAACATAGGGTAGGGTGATTGGGAGGGAGGAAGAAGTGAAGTGTGCTGTGCCTCTGCCCCAGCAACAGCAGCAAAGCAAAGCAAAGCGGAGTGGAGGATGCTGCCCGGCTACACCAACCCCTGCTTGTTGGTAGTAGTACTTTGGTCATTCGCCAAGGTCCACACCACTACCTTTGCTCACTTCGCTCGCACACCTGCTCGCTGCCTCTGCGTGGACCAGGTCCACAGCACTGCCACCCAGCAAACGACCGGGTAGTCGTACACCGTGGCAGTCAGCGTACGTACTCCTACACCAATAGACCGTGCAGTCATATATACCTGGAGTACGTATCGTCTTGTCACTTGGTTGACCTGACTGACCAAAGCGACGATCGATCGATCGAGACTGGCGTGGTCGTGGTCCACGAGGACCGGGTCCGCGCAGCCACGCCGGCGGCTGGCTGCTTGGGCAGAGACTAGGTAGAGACCGGTGGCGTACATGGCGCCATTACTCCTCCGGGCCGGAGCTCCCCGATCGACCCAACCCACTGTGCGGTCTGGGAGGTCACTGCCATCAATGCGCCGGTGTGGTGGAGAGGGAGGAGCTGCCTGCTAAGCTGCTGCGCGGCCGGTCGAAGGCCCCTGGAGCGGATCGGAGGGCCGGCCGCCGTGCCTCATGCTCAGTACTAGTAGTCGCCAGTGTGGTAGGTGAAGCCGTGGCACGGCCGGCATTCAAGGTCGCCTGACCTCGCCTGCCGGCCGATCTCGCCGCAGCTGCAGCCACGGTCCCGGCCCCGCGGCCGGCCGGCCACCCTCGCCGTCCAGCACGGAGGTCAGGCCCTCGAGAGGGATGGAGAGAACGAACCTAACCACCAGTCCACCACTGCAGCACCAGCTCCAGGAGTTATTTCCGAGCCAATCAATGCCGAGCGACTCTACTCTGCCATGTCTGCTGCCTCTTGTTCCTTCCTTCCGCCAGTGCTGTGCCACCAGCTTCTCTGCCGGGCATCACGGATCACCATCCTAGAAATTTGACCTAAAGTTCATCTGCTCCTACTATAGTATTGGTGACTGGTGAGAGAGACACAGGTGGTTAGTGACCGGTGTTTCCAGCTTCGATCAGTTAACTTGCATCCTAGCCAACAACAATGTGCATAGACATCCTAGCGAACAACAATATTAATGTGGTAGAAAAATGAACAGATGCTATACATAGTACACCTGCAGTAGTGCACGTAGTTACACATGGACATCGTCGATCGATTCATTCACTGCCATGCTACAACTTTTGAACGGATCAAATATAAAGTTGATTGCAACGCCAGTACCCAGCCATGCATCTTTCTCCCAGGAGCAGGTAGCCACTTTCAGTTTGATCGACTGTCCCGTCGAGAAGAGGCTGAACTCGATCAACTGTCATGATACTCCTAGGCCTAATTTAGTTTCCGAAATTTGTAGATAGAAATGTACTGTAGTAATAGCATTTGTTTGTATTTGACAAATATTATCCAATCATGACCTAATTAGGATCAAAAGATTCGTCTCGTGATTTATAACTAATCTGTATAATTAGTTATTTATTTTACTAATATTTAATGCTTTATGCATACGACACAACATTTGATGTGATAAAAAGAAAGCGAAATTTTTGAGCCTACTCCAGTTGATCAGGTTTCTTCTCTCTTGCTAACACCCGTAGATTTAGGCAATAACCGGCTGCGCATGGATGGATTGGACGCGACGCCGAGTACCAGGAATCAGTCTTGATCGAGCAGGATATCACAAAACACCATTGACAGAGTTAACGACGTCGATCTCTTCATTAAAGTCTTATTAAGGAAACATCATGGGACCAAAATAATATATAGTAGTACAGTTTCTATCAAAAGATATATAATATAGTACTAGTATTAGGAAAAAGCTTCTGTGTCGGACCAACAATTATAGTTGGGGTTGCTGAGGTACGTACCGTGTGCCCTTTTTTTTTTGCATGCAGATGCAGCTACAGTAGGAGTACTTACTATCCCGGATCTCGAGGATGTAAGCAGCAACCCGGCCGGCATTGAGCCGAGTCCAACCACCACCACTAGTGAGAAAATCATGTCCGTTGCTGTCTCCTAGTGTGCACCTTCTTTTTGCCTACTCAACTAAACATTTCTAAAGAATCGATCATGGTTTTTCTAGCCCCAGCTATATATATGATGCATATGAACTAGCTAGCTACCTAAAAAAAACATTTGTATCGTCACGTCCAAATTTGAATGAAAAGCGTTAACTTAGCAACAAGTTTCCCTTCATGCTTCCGTCTAGCGCGATTCTTCGTAGGGCATCCAGCTGAGAGAGACTTCCAAAAGCTTATAAACGACGTTAATTATACCAAGTACTCCTACACTCTACCTTTTTTTTTTGAGAAAATCCTACACCCTCTACTATGCACCTGCAACAAGTACGGAGTACCTAATGTATGCAGCCCAGCCCACACCACACCGACCGAGAATAAAGCATGTAGCCGCACGCAGTGCATTAAACAAGCCTAGCATCTTCTTGCTCCACGACAAGAGGGAGGGGAAGTTGAAGAAGTGAGGTAGCGAAGGGAAGGGTGGTAGCTCGCCAAATTGACCATCAGATTCTGCCCCTCGTCTCCTTTCTTTCTTGCTGCTTTTGCTTTCTTTCGTGCACCATATAATAGCCTACACAAAAACATGCTTGCTTGCTTGCGGCTGCTGCTGCTGTGGAACTAAAAGCTAAAGAGAGCTTGCATCCGGGAGTGATAAAAAAACGTCGGTGCCTCAGTCAGAGCGAAAATATAAATATATATACACACTACCGGAAAACAACCTTTGCCGACTGCCTGAGGCTTTATCGACCGGTAAACGTAGGTCAGTCGGCAAAGACCCTCTTTGTCAACTGCCAGACTCAAGCAGTCGGCAAAGAGGTCTTTGTCGACTGCCAGACTCAGGTAGTCGGCAAAGACACCCCCTTTGCCGACTGCCTCAGCCTGGCACTCAGCAAAGATGCCTTTGCCGACTGCCAGCTGAGTCACTCGGCAAAGATTTGATTTTTTTAATCTTAATTTTAAACTTTTTCTCTGGTCTTTCTAAATTATATTGAATCATATTTTTGAATTTAAACTTTTTTTATAACTTTTTACTATATATTTTGAATTAATTTTGTTTACTTGAATTTTTCTCGAAAAAGTAAATTTAAACTGCAGGTGTGTAAAATAACGAAATGGAGCCATTGAAAAAAATTATATTCATGTTAGAGAGTGTATATTAAGGCAGTATCCAGAAACTCACCCAAAATTTTGAGCGCCTTGTTCATGAAACATGACCATTAAGTTATGGGAGAAGTGTTTTTAATTATATAAAATGCTAATGAAGTTTGAAAATCATGAAACTTGGTGAGGTGTCATCCTGTGGAGGTTGTGGTAAAAAAATTGAGAATGTTTCGAGCAAATTATGACGTCAGATGTGATCACTTATGGTCACATGTGGAGATGTCTGGGTTTTAGACATCCGACATCACAACTTACTAGAAATATTCTAAATTTTTATCAGAGGCTCATCATGCGATATCATGACACCTCGACAAGTTTCGTGATTTTTGGACTTCGTTTGCATTTTATATAATTAAAAAACACTTCTTCCACAGTTGGATGGTCATGTTTCGTGAACAAGACGTTCAAAATTTTGGGTGAGTTCCTAGATACGGCCTTAATATACACTCTCCAACATGAATATAATTTTTTGAGTGGCTACACTTCATTATTTTATACACCTGCAGTTTAAATTTAGATTATCCAAAAAAATCAAGTAAATAAAATAAATAAATAAAATATAGTAAAATGTTATAAAAAAGTCTCAAATTTGAACAATGCTTATAAACAATATACTATGACAACAGAAAAAGTTTGAATTCAAAAGAGTTTATCTTCTCATGCTTTTAAATTTGAAAGATTTAAAACAAAAAAATTAAAAAAAAAGTAAAAAAGCTTTGCCGAGTGCCCTTCCTGGGCCACTCCGCAAAGGCGGTGGCCCAATAGGCCCACCAGCCCGCTTTTCACCCCCACTCACTCCAATATATAAATCACGAAACCCTAACCCCCACCCCCTCCCCATCCTAGCCGCCACTCCCACTCTCTCCCCCTCTCTTTCTCTCTCTCTCCAGCCGGCCCTCTCTCTCCAGCGCGAGGCGAGGCGGCCCCCCGGCTGCGGCGCGAGGCGAGCCCCCCCGGCAGCGCGAGGCGACGCGCGGCGGCCCCCCGGCCGCGGCGGTCCCCCGGGCGCGGCGGC
>CM041633.1:15541972-15591426 GCA_023333625.1 Bothriochloa decipiens
CCCTCCTCAACAAATCATCTTGGCGACATGCATAGCATAGAGTAGTTTAGGCCTTGTTTAGATATCTAATTTTAGGTCTAAAATTTACTATGTAGAATTTCTATTCTTCGTCACATCAAAATGTCAGCACATGTATGGAGTACTAAATATAGATGAAATAAAAAACTAATTACACAGTTTTTTATACTTTGTGAGACGAATATTTTAAGCCTAATTAATTAATATTTGGACAATTATTACCAAATAAAAATAAAATTGCTACAGTGTGACGAGACATTTACTATGTAGATTTTAGATATAATTTTGGTATCTAAACGAGGCCTTAGTTGGTAGGAGTAGCACTGTAGTACTAGCATGCATCAGTTGATGACTTGCAGCTGTGCTGCTCTACCAACCAGCTTCTTGTCTTTAAAACTGGACATGGACAATGGACCCCATCTTTCTTTCAAAGTTTATAGCTCAAGAGAATACTTACTCCAGGTGTAGTTTCATGATCTTTCGTCGCCTAGAGTAGATGTGCTTACAAAGAAACAGTAGACATGCCATCTGGGACAAGAAACAGCAGTACAAAGACCAAAACGCATCAGTAGCGGTAAAGACCTTGCAAAACGCATCAGTAGCCATGCATACATGGCTGCCTTGCTGAGAGATGCAGATGCTGGTTGCTGGAAGTAGTGAATGGAGTTTTGCGCGGCTGGTGGGTGGTCATGGACAAGCCAGGTTCCTGGATGTCTGCAGCCACATGACCACTTGGACGGTGCTCAGTCAGAAACAGAAAAGCTCGGTGCCGGTTTTTGGTTTCAGAAAAGCTTGTCTTGCAGAGGGAGGGGAAGAGCTGGAGCTGGCCAGTGGCCAGTGGCCAGTGGGAGCTTGTGAGGAGCGAGATGAGATGCCCTTCCTTCCTTCCACTGGTTGGTTAGGTAGGTAGGTAGGTAGGTACAAGGGGCGGAAGGGATGTGAATGCAGGGCATAAAGTGCCACGGAGGAGCGGCATGGATTGCTGCTAATGCTTGTTTGGTTTCTTATTAATGACCTAGCTGGTCGGAGCAGAGGCATGAGATGAGCAATTGAGCATGGGGACGGTGGATGGTGGTGGTTGGTGGTCTCATTGCTAGTTTAATCATGGGTCAGGATCGCTGCTGCTCTAGGAGGAGTACTAGTCTGTCTATTGGCAGGTAGCAGCAGGACAAGATCCAAGCAAGGTTTCAGGCTTTTGGTGCATAGTGGGGGGCCTGGATAGTGGGGGGCCTGCAATGGTGATCTGGTCTTCCTCAGTTTAAGCACAGCAGCTAGCAGTGGTCTTCTGAGGTAAACTCTCCATTCTCTGGGTATTGTTCTAACGAAACCTCTTGCCCCACGAGGATCTTCCAGAAGAGCTGTTCATGCATCACTCCTCTTTGGACAAGCCATGTTTTGAAGCATTTCATTTCATTTCATCTCCTTTCTTTGTGGTAATATAGTAGTATTTTCTTGAAGGAAATAATTAAAAGAAATTGGATGTTACTTGTTCTAGTCAATCATGCTATAGTTGAAGCCAAAGATTATATTCCTTGGCCTCTCCTCGTGTCTCGGGTCGAACCAAAGGTGAGGCCTGTTAGTAAATAAATAAATAGATTTATTACGAGAGTGCCGCAGCAAAGGTAAAATTCTTGGCCATTTGTTTGTTTCCTTGTGTGACGCAGCATGATTCTCTACTTATCTTGTAATATAAGCAAGGCACATCAGTTGAAAGAAAAACTGATGTAAATTCTTATTTTGCTGCCAAATGTCACTCCACCCATATTTTTCAAGATTCGTGATATCTGGATCCCTTGGTGACAAAATATGAGCAGGTAGGACTTAGGAGAATTCTTTGCTAGAAAACTACTTGTCTGGTGATATACTATGCAGTGCTCTGTTCTTTATGCGAAAATGTAGTGCTCTGCTTTTATACGGTTGTTTTTTATGTTGGCATTTAGTATATATAAAGGAAATGAATTGTTCTAGTACATTTCCATTTGTCCTAAACGTCAACTGGTGATGTTGACTAGAGCGAGTATTGTTAGCAGGCTGATGTTAGTAAGAGAGATCACGAGACTAATAAACTTAGCTATCAAGTTGATGCATACCAATTGGGCTATTAATATTAGTAACAGATCACTGGAGAGATCGGATGAATGAGATAGTCATGTATATGTATTCAAGTCTGCAAATCAACATGTCCTGTGAGATACATACCTCATTTTTCTCCAGGTGTAGCCTCGTTATGAATTGGTGATATGATGGACTAAACTGAAGCAAGTAACTGCCAAAGTTAGTCTTCACCTAGAGCAGAATAGATTATGCAACAGACAATATCATAAAGTACACTTCGTTTAAAAAATATCATAAGTACACAGATGACAGATCTCATCACATCTGCACCGTGTAGGAATGCACGTGACAACTGTGTATTCGAGGACTCTCCCGTGTTTGTCCTTGCGAAAACTATTCCCTCTTGAGATCTCAGTGGTTTTTCTGCATACAAGTTATATCACTTGATTGAAGGCACATGCGCATACATGATACTGGATCTCCATGTCTAAATGGGAGCCATTTAAAACTGGTACACCCAGTCGAGTCCTAGTAGTTGTTGCTGCAAGCTAAGCCTGTTCATTTGAACAATGCCAAAGCTAAACATTGACTTCATCACGCACAAACAAACACTCCTGTGGGAGAAAGAACTGGCTCATCTTGTCTAGTCAAATCGCACGCCCTTGTGGCCAACAGAGAACGAGTCCAGTAGCAACATATGGCATTAAGTAAGATATCTACTGATTTCTTGACACATGTCTGAAAATTTATATCTTTCGAACTGACAGCTGCTAAAAGATTTCCACAATTTTGAAAATTTGAACCGGGGAGGACTTTCAGCCATCGATCCAATAATTATCTTGGCTTGGGGTTAAAAGTGGTCCAATTCTTGGGAAAAGAAAGTTTCCTCGCAGGCAGGAATGAACCATGCTAGTGACACGAACCTTCCACCCAGTGCCTCCATTCATGCATAAGCGTACAATGACCTGTGATCTACTGACAGGATTGAAATATTTTACAGGTTGGCCGGCAGGACAGGACCCTATGTAAAACTTTCTAATGAGCAGTGACCACGGACGGAGGAGCAAAATGCAAATGCGAAAATAGAAAAGAAAAAGAAAAAGTGGCTAGGAATCTCTGTGACTGCAAAAGTTCCTTCCCATTTGACCACCTGACCTGAGTGCATGGTGGCGCAAATATATCCTTAGACCCCCTCAACAATCACCAAAAAAGGACACGAATGACAAAACAATGGCGCCCATGTATGAGGCATTATTACCTCTTTCCCCCCTTGTGCTGACCCACTGTCACAGTGGCTCGCACAACCAAGTGTGGACCTGCATCCATGATCCATCCATTCATCAATATTCTTAGCGGATGATGATTCACTATGTTCCTCCCGGATAGGCGCGAATTTAAATCACAATGTCCTACGACCTATGAGCACAAAGAGCAGTACCCCATGGCACTTGAATCATTCCAGATCAGATGATCCGATCGACGATGGCGGTCGCGTTTATGGTCGTCCCTTCTGAATTTGCATCCATCTGCCTTGTCGACCACTCAAAATGATCATATTCGGTGCCCAGAATACAACCAGGACCAGGCCAACATGGTCGGAGATGTCTCTAGCAATTGCAATGGATGGACAGGGAGTGGAGAATAAGCGCTAAGGTTTTCAAGGCAAGGGGAAACTTGGGACCGGGCAGTGGTAGTTGGTAGTTGGTAGGCCACGTGACATCACCCCCAAAAGACAGTAGCAGACACAGCCGAATCCCCGGCCTGTGCTTCTGCGTGCACCCTCAGTTGCCAATTGCTCCCACCGTCTCATCTCCGACCTCAACCATCCTTTTCAAGCATCATTTTCCAATGGCTCAGCGAGGTTATTTTTCTATGAAAAAGCGCTCTCCGTCGTTGCTGGGGCTTACCTTCTAGAAGCCCAAGTGAGGTGACCCCAACACCCCACCCCCAATCACTGACTTCCCAAGAGTGGTCAGTGAGTGGATACAACATCTATTTGCAAGCAAGTATCTCTATCAATGGATGCGAAAAGGCAGCTGATATTGCGGGTCACCTAATTTTTTTTCCCAGGGAAAAAGGACCAGCTGCTACAGTCCAGGGAAAGTTGAAAGTGATACTAGCCGGCCATTTTCGTAGTCTTAATTAGCCCGGGGCAGCAAAAATCCAACACCCTATCGATTACTGACTTTAGTGGAACTCCAATATGCAACCTTTTCTGTTAAGTTACACGGTTTCGGATCGTCATCCTGGCCCACCCAACCATTGTTAAATGGTAAGGGTCAGGGTCGAGGCCGCTAAACCTTGGTGCCCATCATCTAAGATCTTGTCACCCAAATAGCGTGGTACGATATCCAGTGAATTAACCCATAGCGAATATGCTAGTCTTTTTTGTTTGAGAATAAAAGTGATCTTAATTATCTTCCTGCTAAACCATCCAAAGCCCAATCTCACTTAAGAGCTTGGTCATTTTGCCCATGTATCTTAATGAGTGTGCTGTGTACACACCTGGTTATATAGAAGACAACATGCGTGCTTTGAGTATAGGAACACAGTCCAGCAACATGAATACACATCCTCACATATTGGCATAAGTAACCTGCAAAGACCACATGTAAACCATAAAGCTGTGATTACATAAATAGTCTTGTTCAGTCTATTCTTTCTTAAAGGTAGCTTGGAAGTTGAAAAGTGCTAAGAAAGCAATACCTTACAGCAGCTTTCCAAGACTATGGACGAAGTAAATGAAATAGTAATAGCTACAGGTATTATCAAATCACGATTCTTCATTCAAGCTGTTCAGGACCATTCGGTGAACTCATATGTATGTTGTGAGGTCACAGTAATCTGCGTAGCAACGAAGGCCCAACAAAAGTGCTAAGATTAAGACATCATAAACCCCTTTTGCACTACCTCCAAATCACATCAAGAATATATCAGATGCACTACTTATCTTTGCAAAAAGAAACAAAAGCAAGTGCGTGAGCTTAATGATTCTGCTGAAAACAGTTAAGCGATAAAACTGCATATCTAGCCGTCAGAATACTTGTTGCAAAAATACCGCTAATCTATCCACACATATTCTTGTCTGCACTGACAGCAACCCCACCAATCCATTGCGGTTGATCTTAGCTTTACGCTTTTTGTTTTATTAGTGGCCCCCTGCGATGAAGATGTCTTGCAGTGACCTCGATTTGTGTTAACGGAATAGTGTACGCCATGATGTATTGCCACTAGTAGTTGTAACAACTAACCAGTTACTTTTTCTGCAACTGTTGACTGTTGAGCTAGTAGTCTCGCAACAAAAGGTAGATTCAATGAACTAGTACTGTAGTTAAAGCAGCAGAACTGTAACGAACAAGGCAGTAAGTATATCGAGCACATGTGCAGCAGGTTGTTTTCTTCTAAAAGTCAAAATTCAACTTTATTCATCGCTCTAAAGACCTGGCATAGGTACTCCATTATGGAGCACCAGAACCATGGGTGAGATGCTCCCCAGTCGACAAGGAAAAATGTGCAGCTGGTTTGACTGCATGCCAAATTGCTTCTCAATCTTTTCCGACATGCAGCACACATGACATGAGCGGAGCAGATAAGTGCACAACTACCTTTCCCAGATTAAAATGAAAGTCACATAAGCTTTTGGATAAATATGCTTAAGAGAAGAAAAGATGTAAAGATGTTTTGACATTCATACTACGTAGGATGGGTTAGGTCTAGTGAAGGTTCTACCTATGACTATGAACAAAACATCAAAAAGAAAGAGAAAAATAAAGTGGGTGGGATGGGATATTGAGGATGCATGCGGATATGATGCCAAGCCTGGATAGCTTTACCTAACACCACCGTTTCAGCAACTGAAAGATGGTGTAAGTGATTTATCAGTAATATCAATGATAACGGATGCAATGCCCCCTTCTAGAATGAGGTATAGGTCAGGTGCAAGACATACTTCAAATCTTTGTCATTGCATCAGAACCAGCACCTAACAAGAGAAGTGAGTAAAAAGATACTACAACATCCAGCACACCCACCAGGCCAATAAAGGTGTGAGGATATGGTTGGCTCAATGGATTGGAAGCTTCTATAGATCTTTGTCATTTCATCACCCAGGCAGCTAGGCCACCTAACATGCAGATAACAAGAGGTATTCTTTCATATTTTCTGGAATGACATCACTACTAGAACCTCTGGTGATAATTCATTCAACCGCTGTCCCTGTCCAACTCCCATTTCCAGGAGATAGTCAAAAACATTTTAGGAAAAAACAAACTTATCTGTTACATTTCTGTCGTTCCAATTTCAAGCATACCATGTAATTAATTAATATAGTCATTCATGTTCTCTAGTAAATCATGATAATGCAAGAGAAATTAAACAGTCTACAGCATGTAAGATATAGCGTAACTTGTGCTGGTGAGCTAACCAATAATCCTGTATAGCATATTCAGAAGAAGAGCTTATTGCCCTTGTCGAGGATTCAGGATAGGCCTTTACAGTGAGTGATTTACGAATTTCCCAATTTGGCTTGTTAATGCAAAACAAAAGTGTGTCAGAGATAAATGCTTATTGGGACAGAAGCTTATGCAGAAAGATGATGCCATGTGTAGCTAAAGAAAAGTAAACAGATCTCCAAGAAGGCAACTGTATCATCTGAAGATGTCATCCTAAGAACAAACATGATTTTGATGACAAGTCTTAAACCACAAGATATAAATTCTATTCCCTTGTTCATGACACAAGCTAAATCATTAGATGGGATAAGGTTGAAAACCTTTGGAGCACTTGGCTAAATGTTCAGAAATGAAATATACTGAATTCCTTAATGGGCTTGGTGGCCAGTTAATGGAAAGTGCATTGACATGGACCAAATTGTTGCTTAAGCATTTAGAGGGAAGCAATAACTAAAAAGGCCAGTATTGGGCCATGGGCCTGAAATCTATAGCATCGTTTGATCATATAATAGCAAACGAGCAAAACAGTTTTAAAAGAAAATGACCAAACTGATACATAGTCTACTGGATTCGAAAAAAACATCAAAGCGGTGAATGGCTATAAACAAATCATTTGAATGCATATAGTACAAATTTCAACCCAAGAATAAATATACTAGAGTGCATTGAGGGGAGAACGGTCATCCACATTCACTTATATCAGAACCAAAACTGCCTTAGCGAACCGTTATTAGGTAAGCAGATGACTTATCTTAAGCCCAATACTCCAATGCCCACTAGTGATTGCCCATACATTGTTATTGATACATTTCTGTTTGTGGCTGCAAAATTAATTGACAGGTCCAATGTTGAGCTTTGCTGATATCTGCACATGCACAGTACCTATGTAGATCATGGCACTGCAGCAACATGATTGAATTACATGTAGAATCGAACTGCAAATTAGATTATTTTGTTCCTAAGTGTTCTCATCCTTTTTCTTCTAAATATAATGATGCACAACTCTCCTTCCTGTTTAATAGATGATGTTTCTTTTTTGAAAAAAAAAATCATGCTAAGATTTATTTCATCGATTCAAGAATAAAAGGTTTGTGTTGAATCAAATCTGATGGTTTGGACATCCATGCAATGTTTTTTTAGTTTACATGGTTTCTATTCTACCAATAGTTCTGCTTGTCCTGAACCAGACGAAAAGTCTCTGAATGTCCTGTTGTTATAAAAAAAATCTAAATACTTCTAAAATGGAAATCTCATTTAGGCCCTGCTTGGAATTAAGGATGGCCCTGCTTGGATTTCAGGAGCTTGACAAGTAACAATTGAATTCGCCTTATGCTTTGGTTCTGCAAATACGCAACCTTCAATTGATTCATTTCAAACCACAGAAAATAGAAAGGGTGAGGGTTCTAGTTGCCTTAGTTTACCTCACGAATATTACAGAGCATATTTTTGTATATCCTAAAACAAACCTCTGTGTCCTTTCCCCGTTTTTCCAAATAGGAGGCAACAATGTCCAATTCAACATATGTCATGTTATTTTTTGCAAATATTCAATAACTTGTTCACACCATATTATGCAGTGCTGCCAAGCTCGTAGGAACAATATCCAGATCTTCACTCCCCATACTACTTCGTGACAGAATATGTCATTTACATTAGCATTTGCAGGGATATCAATATCATCCCATGGCTTGGGTAACTAAACTGAAACATCCTTAATTTTTTACGAAAGGAAAATACACAGAATGGCGAATAATACAATAGTTCGAAGCTCAAACCATTACATTATCCAGCAATAGTTGATACAGAAATCCATACTTCGAACAAAAGAGTGCAATTACGGAAAAATTACATAAATAGTTCGCCACCACACTGGCGGAATCATCAGAGTAGCTGCAGCGTCTGGATTAGCTGCGGAAGGCGAAAGTACAATAAATCTCTAAAAAGAAGCCTGAGCATAGGAACGAGACGTCTACTTCTTATCATCATCATAGTCGTAGTCGGGCTCACCTGCCAAATAATTTTCAGTACAGTTTGTACTGGCCACATCTCTCACCCTATGCTTTGCTTTGCTATATAGTATTTAGTGGGATGCATAGGATATAATCAAAACGACCTAATATATGGTTGTGTCTTCCTATACAAATAGTGACCAATATTATATAATATAATTCATCAAGTTTTAACCCATCACATCCACATATCCAATCCATTCCATCATCATCACACACATCTCTCCCTCTCGCACTCAGTCGACAGGTCCAACTCCCTCTCGGAGCCTGTCTCAGCGGCTCACAGCCGGAAGGGTAACACCAGGGGAAGAATAGAAGGACTCATCTCACTACTCTCGAGAAGCGTGGGTCTTAGAAAACAGCCATACCAGTGGCCCGTGGACTATATATATAGATTCGTAAACTCTGCAGAGCGTGTACTCCCGTAACCACAAGATCATTATCATCGGCGGTGCCCCGCCTAAGCTGATTTCGGCTGCTTTCTAACCGGTGCGATGCCACCCTACCACTCAGTACTGGGACATCCCGGATAGGTACCACCGGCACACTGAGACTGTGAGACATAGTACCGGGCCCCCGAGGTCACTATGCTATCTAAGGAGGGTGTGGGTCTCCAGGCCCGTGCCTCCCGACACTATCTGCTATCAACCTAGTAGTAGTGGCATCGTCCTAGCTAGTCAGACACCCGTCTTCCGCCCATACAAGAGCGAGTGGTGAGCACGTAGGTCTATAGCGGCTCCTATAGAGTCAACACAAAGAAGCAATAAAATTCAATAACTCCAAATGCACTCATACATAATCCTATGACGTAGAGCTCATTTTATGAAAATTTGGACACTTGGTTCATATTTTGTGGAGTCCGTATGAATTCGTTATGAATTTTTGAAGTTTATTCTATTTTATGAAAAAGAAAAAGGACAGATAAACCTGGACGTGACACGTGGCAGGCTCTGGTTAGTCCATCTGGCACACGGCACAGTGGAGCTGGTGCAGGGCTGACGTCATGCTGACATCAGCACTGACGCAGGGGCTGGCGGCTGGATGACGTCATGCTGACATCAGCACTGACGGTGGACTCGGTCGGTGGCTGACAGGTGGGGCCCACGGGGTCTGGTTACTGAGAGGTGGGGCCAGGTCAACGGTCAATGCCGACCGGGCCTCGGCGGGCCTAGGCAGGGCCGGATCTGGGCCGGGTTGGGCCGACCCGGCCCGGACACGTGTCCTTCTTCAGTCGTGCCACATGGTGGGTCTGGGTCCAGTGGGCTTGGTCTTTGGCACGCTGGTCCATGGACCCATTGCACCATGCACCAAGGACAGAGTGGCCAGGTGGCGTGCTGTGGCTGGTCCACTGTGGCTTTGGGTACCCGGTCCACACGTGCAGGGACCTTTCCCTCTTTCTTCTCCTTCGCGCGGCTGGGCACCGATGCCATCCGCCGGCGACGAGCGGCGCGGCGGCTCTGCCCGGCCCGGCGGGCTTGGGCTACTGCTATGGCTGCGGCTAGGCTAGGCAGGTGCGGCGGTGGAGTCCAAGCAGCTCGCGGGACATGGCCTCATTGGCGGCGCACACGACGGCGGCTCCGAGCGGCGGGGACCTGGCGGCGGAGCGCTACGGCGTGCGGGGCTCAGCATTAACTAGTGCAACGGGGTCGCGAGGCCAAGGCAAAGGTGGCAGGCAAGATCAATCTGGGCACGGGCCTTCTAGTGAGGCAAGCGACGGTGGCGGATCAATGACGGCGAAGGTCAACGGCGGCCGACGAATCTTCAAATTGGCGCAACATCAAGCTTCATCTCCTCCATCTCCTACCGTGTGGAGTAGCTGGGAGCTCTGAGTGGCTACTGGTGCGGGTACGAGGGCTCGTGGGGGCGCGCACGACGGTGGGGTCTCAGCGGCCCACCGGCGGCCGGGAACCGAGGTGACCAGGGCCGGCAAAGGTGCCAAGCCCCATTGTGGTCCACCCCTCGTCCCACGAAGTTTCCATGGAGGTGTTCTAGACCGAGGCGGAGGTGTTGGTGACGTTAAAGACGGGAAAGGGGGAGAGGGGAGCGGGAACGGCGGCGGTGTACTGGCGGTGGCCATGGAACGGGCGGAGGTCAGCTCACCTTCGCGCGACGTTAATTCGGGCCGGTCCGGCGTGGCTGCGTCGGCTTAGTGGAGAGGAAGAAGCATGGGGCGATAGTGTGGGTGCACTGGGGCTCTGGGTCCTTCTCCTCTGGTGGCTCGCGCAACAACGTCGTTGGCGCGCGCGGGTCCGGCTCCGGCAGCAGCGGCAGCTCTTTCCCACCTCCCTCTTCTCCTCTTCTTGCTTGGACAGGCGAGCGGTGGTGCGGCCGGTGTCAAATGGCTACGCGGCACTGGAAAACCCTAGCACGCTGAGCTCCCCTTCTTATAGCGGCCGACAGCCATGGCGGACGGCAAGGATGGCAGATGCCAATCCTAGGGCGGGGCGTGGCCGCAAGTTAGGGTTAGGGCTTTACACTGCTCGGCCGAACGGGATGGATGGCATCGGAGCGCGGCATCGAGTCACGAGCGGGCGGCAGACGGCATCGCGCGGCCATGGCCATTTTTGGCACGGCGGACGCGACGCGCGGGCGGCCAAATGTGGGAAAAGGAGGCAGCTGACATAAGGGCCCCGCTTGTCAGTGAGAGCGGCGGCGCGAGCGTGCGGGCAACGCTGGCGGGCCACCTTGCTGGGCCACGAGCGGGGAGGCGGGCGGGCACGAGCGGGCGGTGGTGCTTGCTGGGCCGGCCTGGCCAGCTGGGCCGTGGCGCGGCAAGCGGACAGCGCGCGCGGGCGAGCGACGAGAGCGGGAGGCCGGCTGGACCACGTGCTGGGTCGTGCGATGAACAGGCCAGAGCTTGCCGGTGGCGGTTGCGGGAGGCAGGCCGGACCGGGCTGGCGGGTGGCTTCGGGCCGCTTTGGCCTTTTCTTTTTCTTTCCATTTTCTATTTCCTTTTCTATTTCTTTTTCTTGAACAAGCAACCAATCAAGCCATGATTCTAGGTTAGAGAGGTTAGTGACCATGGTGCACACACCATGGTAGGTCCACTAGGGTTTTAAGGTCATGATGGATCCATTTCCGAGGTTAGTCGACACATATATATACATGCGATAATGAGTTATTTAGTTTTATTGAGCATCACATAAAATCAAATAAAAGCAAATCAAGCCTTGGTAAATTAAATGCAATGTTCATGCTAACATTAGGTGCTACTTGAGCAAATAAGGGATGGTTTCCTTCATGATATTCACCAAACATTGGTATACTTTAGAAAATTTTGAAAGTTCATATTTTTGGTGTTTGAATTTTCGGGAATGTTACAGTCCTACCCCCTTATGAGAATCTCGTCCTCGAGATTCAAAAGTGTAACTTACTCTTCAAACAGGTAGGGGTAGAGCTTCCTCATTTTTGACTCTTTTTCCCAAGTTGCTTCTCGTTCTGTGTGATTGCTCCACTGAATCTTCAGGTATGGTGTGCTGGAGTTTCTGGTTTCCTTGGTGGTTCTATCCATAATGCGGATGGGGTGCTCTTTATATTCCAAGGTGTCCTGAATATCAAGTGCCTCTGCAGGTATCAGATGCTCTGGCGGTTGCAAACACTTGCGCAGTTGCGACACATGGAACACTGGGTGCACTCCTGCTAGCTGCGCGGGTAACTCGATTCTGTAGGCAAGTTTGCCAATCCTTTCGCTGATTCTGTACGGTCCCACATACCTTGGTGCTAGCTTTTCTTTCACATGGAATCTGGCGGTCCCTCGGAGCAGGGAGACCTTGAGATAAACATAGTCCCCGACTTCAAACTCGAGGTCTCTATGCCTCTTATCGGCATAGCTCTTTTGACGGATCTAGGAAATCTTCAGGTTCTCTCACACTTGGGCGACTCCTTCTTCGGCCTCCTTGATGGTGGCAGGGCCAAAGAATGATCTCTCACGGGTTTCGGACCATATCAGGGGTGTTCTACATGGTCTTCCATACATAGCCTCAAATGGTGACATCTTGAGACTAGCCTGGTAACTGTTGTTGTAGGAGAACTCTGCAAAGGGCAGACTCTTCTCCCAATCAGTCCCATATTTTAGAACACAAGCTTGGAGCATATCTTCAAGGATCTGTTTCACTCTCTCTGTCTGACCATCTGTCTGAGGGTGGTAAGCGGTACTGTAATCTAGCTTGCTCCCTATTGACTTGTTCAGGGCCTTCCAGAACTTGGACATATACTGCGGCCCATGATCAGATATTATGCTCTTAGGGGCTCCATGCAGCTTGAGAATGTTCTCAACATACATATCTGCTAGCTAGCCGACTCGGGCATCAGTCTTGATGGCTAGAAAGTGAGCTACCTTAGTCAAGCGATCGACTACCACCCATATAGCATCATGGCCCTTCGAGGTTCGAGGCAAACCCATAATGAAGTCCATAGAAATGCTATCCCATTTCCATTCAGGTATATCAAGTGGCTTTAATAGTCCTGCAGGTCTCTTGTGCTCAGCTTTGATGCGTTTACAAATGTCACATCTAGCAACATGTTCTGCAATGTCTAACTTTATGTTCTTCCACCAGAATTTCCTTTTTAAATCAGCATACATCTTAGTACTGCCTGGGTGGATACAATACTTAGAGTCATGTCCTTCTGAGAGGATCTCATTGCGGATAGCTAGGTCTGCAGGCACACAAATCCTGTCCTTGTACCAATAAGTTCCTTGCTCATCTTCACTGAACTCTGGGCACTTGCCTTGTGTCAGGAGCTCATGTATCTCCCAAATCTCTGGGCAATGGCGCTGGGCTTCACGGATCCTATCCATGAGGGTGTAGTGCACATGAAGCTCATTCAACAGGCCGTGGGGTATCACCTCCATCTGTAACTCATCAATGCCCTCTTGCAACTCCTTGGGCAAGGTGGTGGTGAACAGAGCATGACAATGGCTTTTGTGGCTAAGAGCGCCAGCGACCACATTGGCCTTCCCAGGGTGATAGAGAATTTCCATGTCGTAGTCATTAATCAACTCAAGCCAACGACGTTGTTTCATGTTCAGATTTTCCTGGGTGAAAAAGTACTTCAGGCTCTTGTGATCGGTGTAGATCTCACACTTGTTCCCAATCAAATAGTGCCTCCAAATCTTCAATGCATGAATCACAGCTGCAAGTTCGAGATCATGGGTGGGGTAACGCTGTTCGTGCTCTTTAAGCTGGCGGGAAGCATAGGCAATGACTTTCCCATTCTGCATCATAACACAACCGAGCCTGTGGCAAGATGCATAGCAATAGACCACAAAGTCCTGGTAGATATCGGGCAAGGCAAGAACAGGCATTATGGTGAGTTTCTCTTTCAGGGTCTGAAAACTTTGCTCGTATTGGGGCGTCCATTCAAACTCATTGGTCTTCTTCAAGAGGTTGGTCATGGGGCGAGCTATCTTGGAAAAGTTCTTGATGAATCGGCGATAATAACTAGCCAATCCCAAGAAACTTCTCACATCGGTCACATTCTATGACTGCTCCCATCCCTTTACTGTCTCAATCTTGGACGAATCAACCGCTACTCTGTCAGCATTGAGTACATGGACTAGGAAAGCGACCTCTTCAAGCCAGAACTCACACTTGTTGAACTTGGCGTAGAGCTGATGCTTCCTTAACTTCTGCAACACTATCCACAGATGTTGTTCATGCACCTCGGTGATGGCAGAATAGACAAGAATGTCATCAATGAAGACCACCACAAACTTATCCAGCTCCTGCACGAACACTTTATTCATCATGTTCATAAAATAAGCCGGTGCGTTCGTAAGACCGAAGGACATGATAGTGTACTCATACTGCCCATATCTAGTGACAAATGTTGTCTTGGGAATGTCCTCTTCTTTGATCTTCATCTGATGGTAGCCTGATCTGAGGTCGATCTTGGAAAAGTACTTAGCATTGCAAAGCTGATCTAGCAGGTCATCTATCCTTGGAAGGGGGTACTTATTCTTTATGGTCACGGCATTCAGGTTCCTGTAATCAACGCACATCCTCTGCGTTCCATCCTTCTTCTTAACAAACAGAACAGGAGATCCCCAGGGCGAGGCACTGGGCCTAATGAACCCCTTCTTGGATAGCTCCTCAAGCTGTTTCTTAAGCTCCTTAAGCTCGTCAACTGCCATACGGTAGGGTCGCTTGGAAATCAGACTCGTACCAAGCAATAGGTTGATCACGAACTCAACATCCCTGTCTGGTGGCATCCCTGGAAGCTCTTCCAGAAAGACATCGGGGTACTCATGAACTACAGGCACTTCCTCAAGTGACTTCTCTTCAAGGGCACATAGCATGGAAACATCTGTCCCTTTGTTCAGCTCACATCTGATCTGACAACCACTTGGATGGGTTATATCCACAAATCTAGGCGAGCATGATATCACTCCCCTATTCTGGGTTAACCAATCCATCCCTAGAATGACGTCTAGGCCTTCGAAGGGTAGCAAGGTGTCGATACCCAGGAAATGGGTACCTCAAACTCTCGGTTTACCGGACTAATCCCTGCAAATCAGCAACACGAACCCTCCAGTGACCTCCCTCATTAACGTTCGAAGGCCCACAGGCTAAGGCATATTGGGCTGACCCACGAACAGGCTACGACGGCCCAGAGCCAAAGCCTGCTCGAGGGGCTACCGCGCGGACTAGGACTGTACACTCGAGGGTACAATTTGGGCGACCCCTCGAGGACGGAACTTTGCCCGGCGAACAAGCCTGCCCTCGAGGATGGAACTTCATTCGTGCAAATGGGCAGTCCTCGAGGACAATGCACCCCTTGGCTATCGACTCTCCCATACGGATCTGGGCACATTTAATGCGTTTTACCTACCCCCACCTAATCGTATGGCCACAGTTACGATAACAATTGTGGGAATGGCGGTCAAATCTTGCTTTTACCGCCCATGCCCCGAAATCCCACGGGTCGTACTTTGCTGTTGCGCCATGCCGAGCACTGTGCCCCGTCTGGCACCCCCTCGAGACGCGTAAATTAGTACGTTTCCTGCATTTCCTGGGATTCGACCTTATTCGGTGAGGCTCGACCCTCTCGACTCGACCCCCTCGACTCGAGCCAGATCCTCGACCGCTGCCCCTCGACTTCGTTGGACGAACCCTCGAGCGGGACTCCAATGACTCCGGGCTGCATTTCAACAACTCCCGACGCGACGGCTGCAGGACCTCCCATACCGACATACATCTCTACAGCAGCACCGACGTGATCGGCCTCAATGCCATGCGTCACCAGCCACAAGGACTTTGGATATATGTACCCCTGTGCCGCTCCTTCGCCTATAAAAGGAGCGCCAGGACGTTCGCAAGAAGGGGGCGCTTCGAACATAAAAAGGCTAGGGCTTTAGATCACCAAACAACACCGTGAGGCAGAGTGAAACAGAAAGCAAGACGCCCAAACTCCCAAGCTCCAGCTCACGCTCCTCACATCTGCTTGTATTCTCCCCTGTACTAGCACTTCGGTGCAAGATAACACGAACTATCCTCCCCCCCTGGACGTAGGGCCTTCTTTGCCTGAACCAGGATAAATCACCGTGTCCTTCTTGCATCACCCACCGGATTAAGGGAGCACGCAATTACGAATATTACTCATTGGTGTTAACCCCTGGGGGTTCGAAACACCGACACAAGGTAAGATCGGCAAGAAAGGTAAGACCCTCGATCGTGATACTCACTCCCTTATAGTTTTTGGTACAACAAACGTTGCCCAAAGGTGAACTGGTGTATAAGGCTTCTTTTCATGGAGTGACAGGTATATGGTGCTCTCGTGCAAACTTGGAGGATATGTAAGAACATGTAGCACCTGAATCAAACAACATGGATGCCTTAACTCCATGCACCAAAAACATACCGTACACCACGTCGGGGGCACTCTGGACAGCCTCTACTGAGATGTGGGTGAGGCGGCCATGGGGTGCTCTAGAGGGCACCTGCTTGTGCGGGGTACCCTGGTTCTGCCTGGCGGGCGCTGGTGTAGCTGGTGCAGCCTTGTTTGGGCACTCGGCTGCCTTGTGATCCGGCTGGCCACAAGCGAAGCAAGTGTAGGTCACGCCGCCTGTGGGGGTTGGCGTGGCGGACCTCCACGTGCTTCCTCCTGGTGCGGCACGAGCGTACGCCTGGCGATCCTGAGCAGGGCGGGGGTAGTTGTTGGTGTAGGTACCACCGCCCCGGCTCGAACCATGTGCAGCTCCCTGGGTGAAGCGAGAGCAGGGAGGCTGAGATGCCTCACACGTGACCTCCGTGGAGCAGGTGCGCAGGAGGTGCCCTCAGCACAATGCTTCTTGGTCTTACCAAGCGCCTCCCTCTCCGCGAAAACCTCGTCGCGGTCCTTCTCAATCTCCATGCACGTGTCGATCAAGTCACGCAGGGTGTGGCTCTTGGTTCCTGAGAGGGAGAGCCTAATGTGGCTAGACAAGCCCTTGCGGTAGTAGTACATCTTCTCCTTCTTAGAGTTCACCACTGAGACAGGTGCATAGCGCAGCAAGTTAGTGAAGCGGGTGGTGTACTCATGCACCTTGTCAGTTCCCATGGAGATGTTGCGAGTCCTTCTTCTCCAGTGCACCCTCACGGATGAAGAACGCGCGGAACTCTTCCATGAACTCATCCAGGAGATGTTGGCAGGGTCCCAGTGGGTTTCACAGAGGCTGTCCCACCAAGATCGCCTAGCACCCACAAGCTGGTGAGCTGCCAAGCCAACACACTCCTCGTCAGTGCAAGTGGTCAAGTCCAACTTCTTCTCAATCTCCTTAAGCCAGTCATCAGCAGCGATGGGGTCGACGTTGGTGCCATCGAACGACGAGATCTCAGCTTGAGAAAGAACTCTAGCTTCTTGTAGAAGTCATCGCGTGGCTCCCTGTGATGGGGATGCAGCAGGTTCTCAGCTAAGGCACGAAGAAGCTCAGTCTGCTGAGCCATCACATCTGCCAAAAGTGGCGCGGGTGGTGGTGGGGGAGCTTCATCTCCTCCAGCGGCAGTCTCGGGCTCAGGCTCAGCAGTAGGCTGTGGCGGTCCTCTAGCCGTGCCTGCAGCAGCTGGCTACGGCTCAACAACCGGCTGTGGTGGGTGTGCAGGTTGTGGGGTGGCAGCGCGGGGTGGCTCCTCAAGGTCGAGGGGTATGTGACCAATGCATCCACGACCACGACAACGACTGCGTCCACAGCCCCTGGCGGGCACAGGTGAAGGGGAGCAGTTGCTCAGGCGGTTGGCACGACGAGTGGACATCCTGCTTAACATAAACCACAGATTAGGGCACATGTGCGCATGATATAACTTCGATATTAATGATGTAATAATTAAACTAGCTTAAATGATTTAAAAATATTTAAATCTATCCAACACTCATACAAAGAAGCATGAAGATCCATAAAGATGCGATAAAATCTGAATCATCCATTACATCAAGTGAGTACATGGCGATATCTCTAGCAGCTACGCTAGGAGACTCGCGAGAAACGTACTACACGTAGGTAGTTCTAGCAAAAGGGTGGACAAACTATTCAATAACATGGTGAGTCTGGTCATTCGGCCACACAGGGCCCATCATCTCCTGATCCTACACTACACTAAACCATCCCTAAGGACTAGTCCAAACTGTAAGCTGCGGGAGGAATACCGATGCCAGAGGCTTGGATCTGCTCGTCAGTCATCCAAAGGCGAGAGACGTAACGACGGGCCTCCTCGAGCTGAGGGGTGGACACTGACTGTCCACTAAGTCCAGTGGTGGGGGCACCCACTCAAGTTGAGGCAAGATTGCCCCAGCTTGAATGTCTCAACTCTGACCTTCTTACGAGCTCGTAAGGGAAGCTCATCCTGTAGTTCCTCGTACTCCCTGACTCTCTTGCGGTCTGACCTTTTCCAAGCCTCCATGGTGCGTTTGAGCTTGTCCATGAGGTATGCTGTCTTGTGGACATAGTTGATCAGGTGTCCCTGGTTGTAGCTAGCAAGGGTGTATTCCTAGAGCAACTTCTCACGTTGAGCCTTGCAATGCTCATGGAGTTTGTCCCTGTAGGCGGCATCTTGACTCTTCTCCTGGAATCTCTTTGTAATGTCTTCGTTCTTCTCAGCTATAGTGGTCTCAAGCTCTTCAATCTTCCTGCTGAGATGACTGTTGTGGATCTGAAGCTTATCCATTTCATTCATCATCCTGGTGATCTGGTCCTGGTGAGTGTGCTCCTTGCACGCTAACTCATGCTCTAGGTCTGCAATCTTCTGCTTCCATGCTGCCTCCTTGCTCTCTGACTCGCGGATCCTCTTGTCAACCTCGATCAGGTATTTGCGGTCACGGCGTATCTTTCGCTCCAGCTCAGCAATGTACATATCCTGACACTACAGGTACATCACAGAGGTGCGGTGGCAAGGGTTGCGATCAACTCTGGTATTCTGCTCGGTGTAGGAGATCTCCTCCCAAGTACTCTGCTGAACGTCAAGGGCACAGGAAAGCAGACAAAAGCGACTCTCCTTCAGATAGTCAACTCCGTTGTGTAGCATAGTGCGAAGTGCTTGGCGCGAAATGGTCTGAACACACGTGCCAGTGTCGTTGTCAAAGGCGAAGTCGGTGAAGGCGGCAACTCCAGGCAGGTTCATGCTTGCAGGCACGTTGATATGGACTGCCTTGTAGCCCTCGATGCCTCCTCCACGGGCGGGCTTGCCGCGGCAAAGGTACTCGAAATTCTCCACAGGAACACCAAGTTCAGTGAGAGCCTCGCGAAGCACGTGAGCGTAGCCTCCATACTCCGTCCCGTCGAGTCTGTACTCAATGACATCCATTGGCGTCAACGGACCAAGCAGCAAATTGGGGTCCATCTGTGGGTTGACACAAGAATGGGATTAGAAAAGTTGCAGAGAGAGGTAAACCATGCATAAAAGCACATGCAGTGGTCGGTGTATAACCGAGAGATTTCAAGATTCTCCTAATTCTATCGTCCAATCGTATGGGTCTCGTCCTAGGGTCAATCATGGCTCTGGTACCAACTGAAACATCCTCAATTTTCTACGAAGGAAAAATACACAGAATGGCGAATAATACAATAGTTCGAAGCTCAAACCATCACATTACCCAGCAATAGTTGATATAGAAATCCATACTTTGAACAAAAGAGTGCAATTACGGGGAAATTACATAAATAGTTCGCCGCCACACTGGCGGAATCATCAGAGTAGCTGCAGCGTCTGGATTAGCTGCGGAAGGCGGAAGTACAATAAATCTCCAAAAAGAAGCCTGAGCGTAGGAACGAGACATCTACTCCTCATCATCATCATAGTCGTAGTCGGGCTCACCTGCCAAATAATTTTCAGTATGGTTTGTACTGGCCACATCTCCCACCCTATGCTTTGCTTTGCTATATAGTATTTGGTGGGATGCATAGGATATAATCAAAATGACCTAATATATGGCTGTGTCTTCCTATACAAGTAGTGACCAATATTATATAATATAATTCATCAAGTTTTAACCCATCACATCCACATATCCAACCCATTCCATCACCATCACACACATCTCACCCTCTCGCACTCAGTTGATAGGTCCAACTCCCTCTCGGAGCCTATCTCAGCGGCTCACAGCCGGAAGGGTAACACCAGGGGGAGAATAGAAGGACTCATCTCACTACTCTCGGGAAGCGTGGGTCTTAGGAAAGAGCCATACCAGTGGCCCGCAGACTATATATAGATTCCTAAACTCTGCAGAGCGTGTACTCCCGTAACCACAAGATCACTATCATCGGCGGTGCCCTGCCTAAGCTGATTCTGGCTGCTTTCTAACCGATGCGATGCCACCCTACCACCCAGTACTGGGACATCTCGGATAGGTACCACCGGCACACTGAGACTGTGAGACATAGTACCGGGCCCCTGAGGTCACTATGCTGTCTAAGGAGGGTGTGGGTCTCCAGGCCCGTGCCTCCTGATACTATCTGCTATCAACCTAGTAGTAGTGGCACCGTCCTAGCTAGTCAGACACCTGTCTCCCGTCCATACAAGAGCTGGTGCACATGGCACAGAGCGTGTACTCCCGTAACCACAAGATCACTATCATCGGCGGTGCCCCGCCTAAGCTGATTCTGGCTGCTTTCTAACCGGTGCGATGCCACCCGACCACTCAGTACTGGGACATCCCGGATAGGTACCACCGGCACACTGAGACTGTGAGATATAGTACCGGGCCCCCGAGGTCACTATGCTGTCTAAGGAGGGTGTGGGTCTCTAGGCCCGTGCCTCGCGACACTATCTGCTATCAACCTAGTAGTAGTGGCACCATTCTAGCTAGTCAAACACCCGTCTCCCGCCCATACAAGAGCGAGTGGTGAGCACGTAGGTCCCAAGGTTTCGGTCCTCAAGAGATATCAGGTCCTAGGGGATCAGACAGGATTATCTTCTCGTAGGGACTACAGCAGTCTGTGCTACAACAGCACCTTCTTTCCGAGGCTTCGCTCCACGAAGGTTCTCATCCCCGGGATCACCATATACCTGACAATGTGCCCGCCACAAGCACCTCACACGGGAATGCCCAGAACACATTCCCTGGCAAGACTCGCCCACATGGCTCGTCGTAGAATCCTGTCCGATCGACTCAACCCTCACCACACACCCAAGACGCACGCAGCACTCTCCCCAAGTAAAGTGGCACCACGTGCCTTAACCATATAACCATACTCTCTACCACGCATCATCTTCATACAGATATAAGCGTAGTAGAAGTATGCGTCTAGCCTATCAGCGGGTGAGCAGGAGTAAGGTTGCGACAAGGTAAAGGCTCATCAAGCAGTTCTACCATGCATCCTATCATCAGGTGATATTCATAAATAAAGCACTAGCAAACTAGATATTATGCCATGCATAATAGGATCTATGGGTTGGGTGGGGTGTGGCACCTGCGAAGTCGTCACCGAGCTCCTCCTCGTACTCGTAGTCGTCCTCCTCAAACTGCTCCTCCTTTGAAACGAGACATAATAGCCGCGTTAGTGGCTCCTATAGAGTCAACACAAAGAAGCAATAAAATTCAATAACTCCAAATGCACTCATACATAAGCCTATGACGTAGAGCTCGTTTTATGAAAATTTGGACACTTGGTTCATATTTTACGGAGTCTGTATGAATTCGTTATGAATTTTTGAAGTTTATTCTATTTCCTGAAAAAAAAGGGCAGATAAACCTGGACGCGACACGTGGCGGGCTCTGGTTAGTCCATCTGGCACACGACACAGTGGAGCTGGTGCAGGGCTGACGTCAGCACTGACGCAGGGGCTGGCAGCTGGATGACGTCATGCTGACGTCAGCACTGACGGTGGACTCGGTCAGCGGCTGACAGGGCCCACAGTGTCTGGTTACTGACAGGAGGGGCCAGGTCAACGGTCAACGTTGACCGATCAACGATCAGCATTGATCGGTCAACGGTCAATGTCGACGGGCCACGGTGGGCCTAGGCAGGGCCGGATCTGGGCCAGGTTGGGCCGGCCCGACTCGGACACGTGTCGTTCTTCAGTCGTGCCACGTGGCGGGTCTGGGTCCAGTGGGCTTGGTCTATGACGCGCTGGTCCATGGACCCGGTGCTCCGTGCACCGAGGACAGAGTGGCCAGGTGGCATGCTGTGGCTGGTCCACCGTGGCTTCAGGTACCCGGTCCACACGTGGAGGGACCTTTCCCCCTTTTCTTCTCCTTCGCGCGGCTGGGCACCGATGCCCTCCGCCGGCGGCGCGCGGTGCGGCGGCTCTGGCCGGCCGGGCATGCTTGGGCTACTGCTACGGCTGCGGCTAGGCTAGGCAGGTGCGGCGGTGGAGTCCAAGCGGCTCGTGGGACACGGCCTCGTCGGCGGCGCACACGGCGGCGGCTCCGAGCGGCGGCGACGCGGCGGCGGAGCGCTACGGCGTGCGGGGCTCAGCATTAACTAGTGCAACGGGGTCGCGGGCCCAAGGCGAAGGTGGCAGGCAAGATCAATTTAGGCACGGGCCTTCTAATGAGGCAAGCGGCGGTGGCGGATCAATGACGGCGAAGGTCAACGGCGGCCGGCGAATCTTCAAATTGGCGCAACATCGAGCTTCATCTCCTCCATCTCCTACCATGCGGAGCAGCTGGGAGCTTCGAGTGGCTACTGGTGCGGGTACGAGGGCTCGCGGGGGCGCACGCGATGGTGGGGTCGCAGCAGCGCATCGGCGGCCGGGAACCGAGGTGACCAGGGTCGGCAAAGGTGCCAGGCCCCACTGTGGTCCACCCCTCATCCCACGAAGTTGCCATGGAGGTGTGCTAGACCGAGGCAAAGGTGTTGGTGACGTTAAAGACGGGAAAGGGGGAGAGGGGAGCGGGAACGGCAGCGGTGTACTGGCGGCGGCCATGGAGTGGGCGGAGGTGAGCTCACCTTCGCGCAGCGTCGATTCGGGCCGGTGCGGCGCGGCTGCTTCAGCTTGGTGGAGAAGAAGAAGCGCGGGGCGACAGCGTGGGCGCACTGAGGCTCCGGGTCCTTCTCCTCCGGTGGCTCGCGCAGCAACATCGGCGCGCGCGGGTCCGGCTCCGCAGCAGCGGCAGCTCTTCCCCGCCTCCCTCTTCTCCTCTTCTTGCTTGGACAGGCGAGCAGTGGTGCGGCCGGTGTCAAATGGCTGCACGGCACTGGGAAACCCTAGCGCGCTGAGCTCCCCTTCTTATAGCGGCCGGCAGCCATGGCGGACGGTAAGGATGGCAGATGCCAATCCTAGGGCGGGGCGCGACCGCAAGTTAGGGTTAGGGCTTTGCGCTGCTCGGCCGAACGGGATGGACGGCATCGGAGCGCGGCATCGAGTCACGGGCGGGCGGCGGACGGCATCGCGCGGCCATGGCCATTTTTGGCACGGCGGACGCGACGCGCGGGCAGCCAAATGTGGGAAAAGGAGGCAGGTGACTTGAGGGCCCCGCTTGTCAGTGAGAGCGGTGGCGCGAGCGCACGGGCAACGCTGGCGGGCCACCTTGCTGGGCCGCGAGCGGGGAGGCAGGCGAGCGCGCGCGGGCGAGCGACGAGAGCGGGAGGCCGGCTGGACCGCGTGCTGGGCCGCGCGGTGAATAGGCCGGGGCTAGCCGGTGGCGATTGCGGGAGGCAGGCCGGACCGGGCTGGCGGGTGGCTTCGGGCCGCTTTGGCCTTTTCTTTTTCTTTCCATTTTCTATTTTCTTTTCTATTTCTTTTTCTTGAACAAGCAACCAATCAAGCCATGATTCTAGGTTAGAGAGGTTAGTGACCATGGTGCACACACCATGGTAGGTCCACTAGGGTCTCAAGGTCGTGATGGATCCATTTTTAAGGTTAGTTGACACATATATATACATGCGATAATGAGTTATTTAGTTTTATTGAGCATCACATAAAATCAAATAAAAGCAAATCAAGCCTTGGTAAATTAAATACAATGTTCATGCTAACATTAGGTGCTACTTGAGCAACTAAAGGATGGTTTCCTTCATGACATTCACCAAACATTGGTATACTTTAAAAATTTTTTGAAAGTTCGTATTTTTGGTGTTTGAATTTTCGGGGATGTTACATGAACCATGCCGGAGAGTAGAAAATTTTAAGGGAAAAGCAATGTATTGGGTGGGGCATTGGGCTGACATTCCCGCTTAGGTTGGACAACAGAGGCGTAAGTCGGAAGAACAGAGCATAGCAGTATCATTAGTGGGGCATTGAAACCAGACTGCGGTCCCTAATACTGGCCAAATTCAATAATGCTAGTGAGACCAGAACATCAATTGGCCACTTATGAGGACTATTCAGCCTCAGTCCGCGAGCATCACTAGTCTCTGACTCCCCGGAACCCCTCAGGAAAAAAACACGCACAAGAGCTGCTCAACTGGTGCACCGTACAGTACATGATTTAATTTATCCTGTTTGATTTGTAGCAGTTTTGTATTCCTCAAGGAGAAACTGCTAATTGACTCCGCACTCATCGATTGATTCGTTCCTCCACAGGTTCCGCCTACCAAATTAACCCCAGACCACCAATTCGTCCCCCACGGGAACTGAATCCCAGCAACGGCTAGCACAGCACTGGTGCGCATAACTAACCCTAGCTAGACGGAATGGGAACAACTCTGCGGGGGAGCATGAGTGCCTCACCGAGCTAGGAGTAGTGGATGCGTCGTCAGAGGCGCCCGTCGCGCGGCGGCTCCCACGTCCCTGCCCCGGCCCACCGGCGGCGAGACGGCGATCGGGCCTCTCCACGGCCACGCCGGTGGCGAGTCCCCGCGAGATGGAGGATTTTTGAAATGGGAGCGGAGGTTTTCCTGCGTGGTGTTTGATTCTCGTTGGGAAATGGGAGGCGGAGTGGTGTCCTTAGCGATGGCGCGCGAACAAGTGTCCTTACTAGCAAATATGTCTGTGCGTTGTAATAGGATAAAAAAACTATTAAAATTTATTTAAAATAATAACATGAATGATAACTTAAATTTTATATTTTTATGATTTATTTTATAATGATTATCACATTTATAATATACGTTAATGATCATGATAAATAACAATGGCATATTAAACTTGCATCGAATTAACATACTTTGGTATATTTTTCTTTTCCTTACAAAGCGTATCATTATTTAGATATAAATAATATATTATAACTTTATAGCTTTTTTCATACTGCTCATGGATATCGACCTTTGTAGTTTTTTTACGCATCGTCATACCAACTTCCGTAACTGCATTAGGATTGTTTTGTCCACCGATGATTATGATAGTATTTTTTTCATATAGTAGCTCTTGTTATGAACCACGTACTGCCAAACATTCTGGTTCTTAAAATAATTAGTGGTACGATTGACTAATTCATATTTAAATACCAATAAATTATTTAAAAACAATTGACATAGATGTTATAAATCTTTCTCGTCAAAATTTTAATAAAGAAGTCAAGAATTATATACTGCCACTTTTTGGTTCATAAAATAATTTGTTGTGCCGTTAACTAATCCATATTTGATTTTTAAATAAAACTAAATTGGTGGTGTAAATTTTTCTCCTCAAAATTTAATACAGAAATAAACATAATAATTGTTAAAAAGTAGGGATTATGAACCGAACCTTGTTTTGGGTAGGAATTGGACAACGAAAAGTCCGTGAAGACTTGGGGGGACAATGACCAAAAGGACATCCTGTAAATATTCAAACCATATGCATGCAACCTATATAATGATGATTAACACACCTGTAGATAAAAACATAACTTAATTATATTCATAACATATATGGATGGATCATATTTTTATGAAACTAATAAAATTGGTTTGATACTTTTCTTATTTTTCTGTGATTTTTTGGTGAATTTTATAATATTTTAATATTTTACATCCGGAACCCTGGCCTATTTCAAAAATTATTAAAGCCCTTCCATATTTTTTCTCTTTCTTGTATTAATTTTATTTGAAACCTTATATTGTTTTTTATCTATTCTCAATATAATCTCTATAGCACTACCGTATTGGAGTTGGAGTCGAAGAGGTGACGGGGTGGAGCAGCCGGAGGGGCGAACATAATTTTTCTAAATCAGGGAGCGGACAGATTATTAGGTGGAAATTTTGGCGTTTTATTATTATTATGGTTTTTCTAACCGTAAATATATAGGACACAGAGAGGTGAAAGAAAAAAGAGGTGGAAAATTTTTGCCTCTTTATAGATAGGTATAGATACAAAGGGCTCTTCGGTTGGAGTTTTTTTTCTCTCGAAAGAAGCTAAAAATATTCTTCTTCCACGTTTTAACTCTTTCATTCACTCGAATAATATCAATCATCAAATAGATCATCCATTTTAAATATAAGACATTTTTGATATGCATTACATCTTAGGGCCTACTTGGTTGGCTTCCGATTTTTGCCAAACAAAAATTATGGTATGCCAATTTTATTGTTATCAATTGATTCACTATAAAAAAATTTAGCACCACCAATTTTTATAGCCAAAGTTTTGGCAAGTCTCTAGAAAGTTCTTAAACCACATAAAAGAGATAATTAACAAGCCTTTATTTTGGTAGTGAACCAAATACACACCTATGTTTTCTACCCTAACTTTGGTAAGGTTTGATTTGGCAAGCCTAAATTTTGGCTTGCCATGGATTTAGTTGGGCAAAAATCAGAAGCTAATCAAGTAGGCCTTTATATTGCATAGGCTAAGCAATGTTTTGAGAAAGGTTATAACATTTTAATTTTAGAACGAATAAAGTAAATTTTATGATACTAGATGCTAAACCTTTACTGTCACATGCTTGGCCAAAATACGTGACATGTTGGTCGCATACAAGATCTTTTATGTATTATAAACTATTTTATGGGATCGTTGCATAAAACATATGCACAAAAACAATTATGGTGATAAAGGGACCTTTCATGTAGTGTTGCTCATAATTTTTTTTTCATTGCTGACTTATTAAATTGTCGACCAGTTGAGATCACCTAAATTTTTAAGTCGGCGGACCTCTAACTATACTTTTGATATCACTATCCGTAGTATACCGGACCGGAATAAATAAGCTATCAATACATGGAAAATCTAATAAAAACAAGAGTATTAGTTCTTAGATTATTTTGAAAAATAGATTTTATATATTTTCTAAATATGCTCAATATAAAGTTCACTCATGAGTAAATGGTTTATATTTTGAAAATAGGTGGGGTATTACTCTCTCTCAGTTCGCATGTAAATTTTTACTCATTTTCTATTAAAATTTTGTTTTTTGGTTATAAATAGTGTAAATTTTAGAAAAGCTTTTAAAATATATTTTTATGTATATTTTATTACACTAAAAAATATGATCACATTTGTCCGGTCACTCTTAATCAAAATTGTTGGTTCAGTCACTGTCCCCGTCAACTATGTTTGATCATATATTTGAAAAATCTTTGTACCTTCACAGTAGACAATTATAGGAATTATATTTCTAAAAGTATTTCTCATAGTGAATTTTATCATATAAAAGCTCTTATTTTTTAAAAGTATAACCAAAGATATAGATATTGCCTTAACATAAGATAAGATATAATGACAATACAACCAAGCTTTTCAATGTTTTGGTGTACCTTCATCACACAGGAAGAAGGAAATAACGAAGGATGCCTGTGGTGCATTTACACGGTTTTGTCATGATTTTTCTCATGTTTGCCCCGTGATTTTATTCACACGGTACAACATTTCAAAGGGCCTGTGCGGAAAAAAAAAACCTCTCCGCCTACCTTCCTCCTCCGTATGAGGCAGCTCGTGCTGGTTCGAGACTGAGCGACATCCCCGCAGGCCGCAGCACACCCGTGGCCGCCTCCCACCGCGCAGATCTCGCCGCCGCCGCCGACGAGATGCTCCGCCGCGGCGTGCTCCTCCTCGCGGCCGTCCTCCTCGTCGCCGTCGCACGCTCGCCCCTCGCGTTCGCCTCGGAGGCCGACCACAAGGTGCCCGCCCCTCCATCCCAACCCTAGATCCGACCGAACACTCCCTCCCTTGGCTGGGTCCGTCGAGGCGCCGCGCCGCGCGGCGATCTTGGCGCCGCGCGCCATTGGGACACATTGGGGGGAACGCGTGCTTAATACCAGGGGGGCGGCTTTGGTCTGTAGCTCCGTGGGGCGAAATTCTGGGCGCTCGCTGGTTTGCAGTTATGATGAGCGTGATGACGGGTTGAGGGCGGTTTCAGAAGCTGGTTGTTTTGATCCTGGTTTCTATGGGGGGCGTGGGCAAGAAATTGCGACAGCCGCATTCAGACAAAAGTTTGTTCCTTTTTGTTTGCATTCTATGAACTTTCAGATACTGTTAACATTCTCGTTGAGATACAGTTGGGTTCTAGTTGCGTCATTGTAGGCCTCGTGTAAGATGAAATATATATATATATATATATATATATATATATATATATATATATATATTACTAGATGGTGCATGCCATGTCTAGGAAAGGGGTACAATACATGCTTGTCATCGTGGGCTTACAGTTGTTGTGCTACACTTTAATTTGGTAGTTATTGTGGAGATTTCAGGTAAGCCCGCTCCCATTGGGGCGAATACTAGTTGAACATGCTATGGTGGCATGTGACTTGATAATGTGTCTCAAGGAGGTGCTAGAGAATTAGCTAGTGGGATTTATCTTTATAGATGTAAATAGATTCTGGACTAATGTAGGTTTCGAGCGGGTGCATGGGGGTTTTGGGTATGGTAGTAGAAATCAAGAGGGGGAGGATGTTTTGAACTTTGCGTTGGCCTACGATTTGTTGATAGCGAACACTGTCTTTAAGAAGAGGGAATCTCATCTAGTGACCTTTCGTAGCGGACAACACCTGAGTTAGATTGATTTTATCCTTGCAAGGAGGGGGATAGACGTGCTTGCTTAGATTGTAAGGTGTTACCTGGGGAGTGTGTTGTCCCTCAACACAAGCTTGTGGTGGCGGATTTTCGCTTTCGGGTACGTGTCCATCGGGACAATCGGGCCAAGATTGCGAGAACAAAATGGTGGAAGCTTAGGGGGGAAGCAGCGCAAACATTTAAGGAGAGGATGCTAGATGAGAGGCCGTGGGAAGAAGGAGAAGATGCAGATGACATGTGGCTAAAGATGGCAACATGTGTTCGGAAGGTGGCTTCGGATGTGTTTGGAGTGAGTAGGGGAGGCAAACGGGAAGCGAAAGACACCTGGTGGTGGAATGACGAGGTGCAAAGGGCTATTAGGGAGAAGAAGGAGTGGTTCAAGCGCCTCCATCATGACAAGAGTGCAGCCAACATTGAGGGCTATAAAATAGCGAAGAGGGCTGTAAAACGAGCGGTGAGTGTAGCAAAAGGTTAGGCGTATGATGACCTTTATCAGCGACTAGGCACGAAGGAAGGGGAGAAGGACATTTATAGGATGGCTAGGATCCGCGAGAGGAAGACGAGGGACATCAACCAAATCAAATGCATCAAGGATGGGACGGATCAACTTTTGGTGAGGGATGAGGAGATCAAGGACAGGTGGAGAGAGTACTTTGACAAGTTGTTTAATGGGGAGAATGAGGGTCCTACCTTGGAGTTGGATGACTCATTTGACGATACCAATAGACGTTTCGTGAGGAGATTTCAGGAGGCAGAGATCGGGGAGGCTTTGAAGAGGATGAAGGGAGGTAAAGCGATGGGCCCTGACGGTATCCCCATTGAGATGTGGAGATGCCTAGGTGCCAGAGCGATAGTATGGTTAACTAAGCTTTTCAACCTCATTTTCCGGTCAAACAAGATGCCTGAAGAATGGAGGAGAAGTATATTAGTACCGATCTTCAAGAACAAGGGAGATGTTCAAAGTTGTACTAATTACCGTGGGATTAAGTTGATGAGCCATATGATGAAGCTCTGGGAGAGGGTTATCGAGCATCGCCTAAGAAGAGTGACAAGTGTGACCCAAAACCAATTTGGGTTTATGCCTGGTAGGTCAACCATGGAGGCAATTTTCTTATTACGACAGTTGATGGAGAGGTATAGGGAGTAGAAGGACTTGCACATGGTCTTTATTGACCTCGAGAAGGCATATGGCAAAGTACCGAGAAATGTCATGTGGTGGGCCTTAGAAAAGCACAAAGTCCCAACTAAGTACATCACCCTCATCAAGGATATGTACAGGGATGTGGTGACGTGTGTCCGAACATTTGATGGCGACACCAGTGACTTTCCAATTAAAATAGGACTACATCAAGGGTCGGCATTGAGCCTTTATTTATTTGCTTTGGTGATGGATGAGGTCACAAGGGACATACAAGGTGATATCCCTTGGTGTATGCTCTTTGCTAATGATGTGGTGCTAGTGGATGAGACTAGGGCAGGGGTTAATAGGAAGTTAGAACTATGGAGGCACACGTTAGAGTCGAAAGGGTTTAGACTTAGTAGGACCAAGACCGAGTACATGAGGTGCGATTTCAGCGCGACTAGGAATGAGGAGGGAGACATTAGCCTCGATGGGCAAGTGGTGGCCAAGAAGGATAGTTTTCGTTATTTAGGATCGATGCTACAAAAGGATGGTGACATTGATGAAGATGTTAGACATAGAATTTCAGCCGTTTGGTTGAAATGGCGTCAAGCTTCAGGCGTCCTCTGTGACAGAAGGGTGCCTCAGAAGTTAAAAGGTAAGTTTTATAGGACAGCGATTCGTCCGGCGATGTTATACGGTGCTGAATGTTGGCCTACAAAAAGGCGACATATACAGCAATTGAGTGTAGCAGAGATGCGTATGTTACGATGGCGATGGTGTTGTGGGCACACAAGGAGGAATAAAGTCCGGAACGACGATATTCGGGATAGGGTTGGGGTGGCACCAATTGAGGAAAAATTGATTCAACACCGGTTGAGATGGTTTGGCCATGTCCAACGGAGGCCTCATGAGGCACCGGTGCATAGTGGGGTTCTAAAGCGGGTCGATAATGTAAAGAGAGGTAGAGGTCGACCTAAACTGACTTGGGACGAGTCGGTTAAGAGAGACCTTAAGGAGTGGAATATCCCTAAGGATTTAGCTATGGATAGGAGCGCTTGGAGACTAGCAATTAACGTGCCTGAACCGTAATCTTTTTCTTGTACCATTTATGTGTTCTTTGTTTTCATGCCTCTTTTGGGTTTCATCTCTAGCCTACCCTAACTTGCTTGGGACAAAAGGCTATGTTGTTGTTGTTGTTGTTGTTGTAGATAGATTCTGGACTAGATTACTCACAGTTAGCTAACAAGGGATTAGCTTTAGCACAGTGGCAGGTCCGTGCAGCGATGTCCTGGGGGTAGCAGTGGACATTGTTTTAGTTTATTGTGAGTGTAACTGGCTTACTGCATTTATACCTATCACAATAATTACTAAGTCCTCTTCTGTACGGTGAGTGTTACTCTGTGATGTAAAGTCAGGCCTTGATGTCATTAGTCAGGAACTTGTGATTAGTAAGGTTAAGGTAAAACATTTATATATATAAATTGTGGAAGTCCTAGTTAGACTGCTTAAATTTTTATATCTGACTAGAAGGCTGCTCTGTGTCGAGTCCATGAAATGTGTACATCTTGATGATTAGTCAATACTGATTAGAAGATAGAAGATTGAAGATTGAATCATGAGCTTAAGAAATATCAGAGCTCTTTTTCCTTATATGGTTGGGGCTGTTCAAAATTAAGCATTTAGCGGTCATGATCGCTATGCTTCTCTATATCTTACACTGTTACACTGATGCTACAATATTCAGAAAACTTGTTTCCTACAACCGGAGGCAGCTTAGATGTTGCTGTCTTTTCAAATTTACCTTCATTGAATTTAACTATGATGTGAATGCCTTCATCTACTAAAAGCATTGCAGCTTCTAATTATTTTTCTTATGTGCAGTATAAAACAGAAGAACCTGTTAAGCTATGGGTAAACAAGGTTGGGCCTTACAATAACCCTCAAGAGACTTACAACTATTACAGTCTCCCATTTTGTCAACCATCTGAAAACCCTTCACATAAATGGGGTGGCCTTGGAGAGGTCCTTGGTGGAAATGAGCTGATTGATAGTCAGATCGATATAAAGTTCATAAGTATGCTTGCCTTCTCTTGACATCCTCATGAAGTTTGTTATTTCTTGGACCATGCACTTTGATGCATGTTCGTTCCTGTGACTGAATTGATTTATTTCATTGTCTTTTCATTTGAATGTTTCTTTTGTTTTAGAAAATGTGGACAAGGGGGCCATTTGCACAATTGAACTTGATGCTCAAAAGGTTCAGCAATTTGCTAATGCCATTGAAAACTCATATTGGTTTGAGCTTTTCATAGGTATGGACAATCCTCATTTAGTTGTATTCTGATCCACATTTTTTGGATGCTTTATCTTGTTCCTGACATACTTTGTGTCCACATTTTGCAACAATGCTTACCGCTGTTCAATAACCTAGATGATCTGCCATTATGGGGTAGGTCATTTTATACCTGTCCATTTCTGTTGCACAAATTCTTTCTATTTTCTTTTGAAATAATGGAACCAGTTTCCCTCTGAGCAGGTTTTGTTGGGGAGACTGACAAAAACAATGAGAACAAGCACTACCTTTACACTCATAAGAACATCATTGTTAAATACAATGGTAACAGGGTATGTAGTGTATATACCAAGGATTAGCTGAGACCTATATGTTGGCTAATAGAATTTCTTCTGCAGATAATTCACGTGAATCTAACTCAAGAGTCACCTAAGCTTCTTGAAGCTGGTAAAAAGTTGGATATGACTTATTCAGTAAAGTGGGTGCAAACAAATGTGGCATTTGCACGGCGTTTCGAGGTTTACTTAGACTACCCGTTCTTTGAACACCAGGTAATTCTTGCTTGCACCAGAGGCAACATACCATTTCAAAATGACACTTTGGTCTTCTTTCCTTGACTCTGACAAAGGCATTGCTGTCTGTCTGAAGCAATTACAAGATGTCTGACTCTCTTTTCTTCCATGTTCAGATTCATTGGTTCTCCATCTTCAATTCATTCATGATGGTTATTTTTTTGACTGGTTTAGTGTCAATGATATTGATGAGGACACTAAGAAATGATTATGCAAAATATGCCCGTGAAGATGACGATCTGGAATCACTTGTAAGTTCTGAACCAAAAATCTGTAGCACGTCAATATTACTTATATATTTCTCATTTTGTCTGCTAATGTAACTTAATGTTTTCTCAATTGATTTTATCTATATCATATGATATTTCTAAAATAGAAAAATCATTTAGCCAAGTATTATAGAAAAACCCATCCATCATTTTCCTGCCAGAGATCTAATATTTCTGAAAGAGATAGGAAATCAATTTATCAAAAAATCAAATTGAATCATACAAGTTCCAAGTAACAAGTTTTCTTTTGACTTGATGGATTGTTCGGAATTAAGATATGGGTTTCCTTTTCAGGAGCGAGATGTTAATGAGGAATCCGGGTGGAAGCTTGTCCATGGTGATGTATTCCGACCTCCTCGCAGCCTGGTGTTTCTTTCTGCCCTTGTTGGTATTGGCACTCAGCTGGCAGCTCTTATCCTGCTTGTGATTGTGTTAGCCATTGTTGGCATGTTATATGTTGGGTAAGCTCATAACCAGCTTTCTTTATTTACTTTTTTCTGCCTTGAATGTGCAAAATTCAGGTGTTTAATTGATGGAAGTATGTTTTTGGCTAACCAATATATTTTTCCGAACCTGAAAATTATGAATAAGGATGGCTTAGCTTTCAAAGGGCGTTCTTGCTTTACGCTCAAATAAATTATCTCTTTATTTAGAAGAAATGATATGGTGCAATTGATTTCTTTGGTTGATTATTAGTCTCTGATTTTGATTTATGACTGCTGTAGGATGTTTAGATAAAATAGTTGCTTTTGCATAATCTGGCAACGCCTTTGGCAAAATCCCTCTATTGACATCTGGAATAGTGCTCCATGAGATGTGATGCGCATGAGCGAGCAACCCGGAATTTACAATCCATCCATTGTTCGGACTTGGAGAGCATGTAAAGTTTGTAACATAGAAATCAGTAGAATCCTGCTTTAATTAAACACTATATGTGAGTACATCAATAATGTAGACGCAAAACTATTCTTAGAGATCAACATATATGCTCTATCTATCAGATATAAAGCCATCATCACAACCTCTCATGCATTTGCACTTGTACAGATTTCAGTTTTAACCAACAAGGATATTGTTCACCTTGAGTATGCATTAACATTTTTGTTCAAGCCCCTAACTAAAATGTTTTGTTCTATTCACCAGGCGAGGAGCTATTATCACAACCTTTATCGTGTGCTATGCTCTTACATCTTTCATCTCTGGATATGTTAGTGGTGGCCTCTATTCAAGGAATGGTGGTATGATTTTGCACATTTTTTTATTTTTATTCAAGTCCTCTGTTATGCTTACCCATATTATTTTGCTCCAATAAACAGATTCTGGAATTTGAAAATTTCCTGTTACCTTGTTCTTCACCTAACTGAATGCACTACTTGATAATATGGCAGGCAAAACCTGGATAAAGGCTATGATCCTTACGGCATCACTTTTTCCATTCTTGTGTTTCTCAATTGGATTGGTGTTAAACACTATTGCTATCTTCTACCGATCATTAGCAGCTATACCATTTGGCACAATGGTTGTCATGTTTGTTCTCTGGGCTTTCATCTCCTTCCCATTGGTTCTGTTGGGGACTGTAGTTGGTAGAAATTGGAGTGGTGCTCCCAACAACCCGTGTCGTGTGAAAACGATCCCGCGCCCTATTCCTGAGAAGAAGTGGTACCTTACACCTTCTGTTATTTCATTGATGGGTGGACTTCTCCCCTTCGGCAGCATCTTCATTGAGATGTACTTTGTATTCACTTCCTTCTGGAACTATAAGGTAAATAAAAACAATATATTGATGAATTTTCCACCGATTGGAAGTTTAGTTCCAATCACCAGCATTTGGAATGATCTGCACTACTTTCTTACATCAGCAAAGCTTGGTTCTTAGTTCCAAAGAATATTGAGTCCATCACTTGGTGCCTTGGCAGGTTTACTATGTCTATGGTTTCATGTTGCTGGTCTTTGTCATCCTCATAATAGTCACCATATGTGTCACTATTGTGGGTACTTATTTCTTGTTGAATGCTGAGAACTATCATTGGCAATGGACATCATTCTTCTCTGCTGCTTCTACCGCCTTGTATGTATATCTATACTCCATATACTATTATCATGTGAAGACAAAGATGTCAGGCTTTTTCCAGACAAGCTTCTACTTTGGTTACACCTTGATGTTCTGTCTTGGATTGGGAATACTTTGCGGTGAGTTTTCAAACTATTTTTAATTTCATTTCAAGCTTACATAGCTCCTGTTTTGACACCCTTTCTATGTGTATATGTAGGTGCTGTTGGATATTTGGGCTCCACCCTATTTGTGAGGAGAATCTACAGAAATATCAAATGCGACTAAACTTGGTCGAGGCTGTTAGCATGTCTTGTCACAGTATGGTGCAGAGTAATACCTTGAGCTTCTGATTAACTTTTGAAACTACACAGGAGATCGCTCTCCCTTCAGTTACTCTCTTCATCTTTTTTGGCCTATCTTGCTCATGGAAGTGTGGAACTGTCCTGATAAATGTATACCTATTAGTTGGGGAAGTAGTCAGAGTACTGGGAAGTACATGTAGGTTCTTTTTGTGTGGCCTCTCTTGGTCAATTGTAGGAGTACATTGATGAATATTACCGCAGTGCAGATTCCAGTGGGCTAGATTTGCCCCTCTTATGAGTTGCCACATCCAGTTTCCTATCCCCCTTGTAGTATAAGCAGGCTAATATATTGAAGTTATATGTTCTTAATGTGTTTGATTGATTTGTTTTTGTTGTTGCATTTGAAAGTGTACTGAAGATTTGAAGTAGACTTCAGCTGCTTTGGTTGGTTTGCAGAAATCTAGGCCGAATGACAATTGTAGACCTATCTTTGTCTAGTTAACAGTTTGTGGGGCAGTATTTGTGAAGGGCACTGGGTGCTTTTGCAGTGATCATCCAATTTATTTTTGACTGTCAGAAATAACTACATAAACGTCTCCTGTCCATGCCATGATCTAGGAATTGGACTTATTCTGTTACTATGGAGTATATCATTAATGCCTATTGTTTTCATTCTAGTATTAGTTTTTTCGTTCTCTTTGGTTTGCATGATGTTTCATTTCTAACCTATCTCAACTTGTTTGACAGTACGTGTTAGATAGGAAATCTTAAATGTTATAATCACAGCAGCATCCACCTTTTTGTAGTGTGTTTGCACACTGAATTCTGAAAAATACTTTTGGTAGCTCATTTACTACATTACACATCAGGCACCGCAACATTGCTTCAAGGAGCCATAGAATTGGCATTCATTTAACTGTTGGTCGTTTTTTCTGATTCTTTTTTAAATAGGCAGGTGCTAGTGTAGTTTACAACAGATGTCAAGTTCAGAAGAACAGTTACTTACTGGAAGTCGTCGGTGTAGATAAAATAGGGATATACCACTTCCGAACCATTTCTTATGATGTGTCAGTGTTATCTTGCATGATTGTTGTAGAACCAATTGGGGTTCTCAATGAGGTCGCTCTCGCCGAATTGATCATCCTAGTCCATGTAGGATGTACGCAAGAAATCCATTATGGCACTCAGATATTGTTTCTTTTGGAAGACCAGGGCATATGAGAGTATCTTAGCTAAAGATGTGTTTATATGTTTATGTTGTGCCCCACAGGAATCTTTTCTAGCCATGAAGATTGCTTGCAGTTGCAGTGCAGCAGCATTCCTGGTTTGCGCTCCCCTGCCTGAGTTTATTTATTCCTGAGAGTGAAGTCATTTGGAATGTGAGACATGTGGGCCAAAACTTGAAAACCAAACACAAGAATAGTCTCATTGTTTGGTGATAGTTAGTTTTCGCTATGCGCACATAGATATACATTATGTTTACGAACAACACTTGTACTGTAATTTGTAACCAAGAGACTACGTACTAAGCTTGCTAATCCAAAAAGGACCCAATGATTGTGCTTAGGAATTCGGAGTCAAACAAAGTCGGGCAAATATCATCGTTGCATTGTACCGTCAGCAACGTCACAACGCAAAATGACGCATGCATGCTTACAACACAAACTTACACACCCGAGCAAAGTGTCGACCAATGGGCGACTTGATTTAGCATTGCATAAGTGAACACCAGATCCGGATTAAATTTCCTTGTTGTTTCTATATATCAAATCATCAATTGGGTTTCTTGGTTCAGCTTGTACTTGGCTATAGCTTCCTTTCTATTCGCCTATCTGTCATCATCGCCATTTGCAATCTAGCCAACATGGGCAATACAGAAGTATACAACTATGCTTGTCTCGCCATCGCAGGCATATGTTTAGCCAATGGTTTACAACTTCACGGTCAATTCACACCACAAAATGACACCCTCCCTAATCAGGCTATGAACCCTAATTGCAGCATGACGTAGGATTGCCCCGGAAGCCATGCGTAGACTCTGCAAGTCTGCAGCATTCTACATTTCCGTGAAATACACCCCATGCAGAAGTAGGTAACATTCGACATCAGACCAAACGCTCCGTGGCGAGGCTCACTGTCGTGCAACTACATACAGCATGAAGCTGGTTGTGGAGGTCGTCGGCGCGCAAGACCTGCTGGCGAGGCGCGGCCGCGGCGGCGTGACGCCGTTCGTGCAGGTCTCGTTCGGCGGCCAGCGCCACGCGACCGGCGTGAGGCCCTGCGAGGCCAACCCGACGTGGAACGAGACGGTCGTGTTCGTAGTCGACGCGATCGTCGCCGGCCGGCGGCGGCTCCCGGACCGTTCCATCGACGTCGGGGTCTACCACAGGCGCGCCTCGGGCCGCAAGAGCTGCCTCGGCCGCGTCCGCCTGTTCGGCGCGGCCGTCGCGCCGTCCGCCGAGGAGGCCGTCCTCCTGCGCTGCCCACTCGACAAGCCGAGCTTCTTCTCCCGCGCGCGCGGCGAGGTCGCGCTCCGACTCTACCTGGCCCCGTACGGCTCGCCGGCCACTCTCTCCGCCGCCGCCGCCGCTGGCAATGCCTACTCTACCACGTACGCCACAACCACTTGTGGTCGGTGGTCGGTGGAGCGAGCACGCCGTCCTCTCCAGCAATGGTGATCAAGGAGAAAAAACAGAGGAAAGAACCGGTGCAAGAGCCGCCGCCGGTGCATGTCTTCAACTCCATCCCCACGAAGTCCAGCACCGGGTCACTGATATTCCCGCCACCGCCACCACCGCCGTCCATGCCACCGCCCACCGGAGCCGCCCCAAAGGCCACCAAGAAGGCGGCGGCGCCTGCCACCGGCGACGACGCCAAGGCGGCGGAGTACCTCATGGTTGACAAGCTGGAGTTCCTGTACGTCAACGTAGTGCGCGCCAGGGGCCTCTCCGGCACGGCGGACCTCACGCTGGGCATCGACCCCTACGTGGAGGTCTGAGTAGGCAACTACTCGGGGGTGACACGGCATCTCGTCAGCAACCATGAGCCAGAGTGGAACCAGGTTCGCCTTCTCCAAGGACCAGCTGCAGGCCGACAACGTGGAGGTCATCGTCAAGGACAAGAACCTCATCGTGTGGGACAGCATCGTCGGCAGAGCTTCCCTGAGCATCGCCGATGTCCCAAGCTTGGCTCCTCCCAACCGCCCGCTGGCGCCGCTATGGTACGGGCTCAAGGGCGCCAAGGGCCAGTGGACCGGCGGCGAGGTCATGGTCGCCGCCTGGAAGGGATCGCAGTCCGACGAGGCCTTCGCCGGCGCGCTGCACGCCCACGCATACGACCTGGCACCGGCCGCCGTGGCCGCTACCCAGACGAAGTGCTACTTCGCGCCACGGCTGTGCTACCTCCGGTGCCACGTCATCGCCGCGCAGGACTTGGTCAGCCGCCGGTCGTCGTCGTCCCGGATGAGCGTGTTCACAAGTGTGCAGCTCGGCGCGCAGAGGTGGTGCACGCGGGCGTCGCCGAACGCCAAGTGGGACGATGACTTCTTCCTCGTCGCGGCTTGGCCGTTCGACGAGCCGCTGGTGATCGCCGTCATGGACGTCGTCTCGCCGGAGCGGCACGAGCTGCTGGGCGAAGTCACCTTCCGCAAGGGAAGCATCAATGTGCAGCAGTTCGATAAGAAGAAGTTCAAGCCGCCGGCGCCGGCATGGTACGACCTAGAGCTGCCTCGTTCATCCGACGGCGGCGGCGGTGGTGGCGGCGATGGCGATGATGTCCGGGACAGATTAGGACGGCGGCACGAGTTCAGGAGCACGATACAGCTGCGCGTCTACTACGATGCGGCGTACCACGTCCTCGACGAGGTCACGTCCTACGCCAGCGACTTCCAGCCGTCGGCGCGACTGCTTCGGTCGCAGCCCATCTGTGTCCTCAAGCTCGCCGTCCTGCGAGCAACCAGCCTCCGGTCAACGAAGCGGCGTGGGACTGTGGACTCTGTTGGGTTTAGTCCCATATCGATAATTGATGGTGGAGGAACACAACATATAAGGCGGGGATAACCCTTAACTATCAGGCTAGTCTTTTGGGTTGAGTTAGGCCTAAGGCCTGGATATGTTGTGGGCTCTGGTGGATCTGGGCCCGAGGGGCTGTCAACTCGTGGACGCGCGAGTTAGGCCGTATTCCGCTGCGCACTCTAACAATTGGTATCGGAGCCCATGATAGGAAAATCTGGAAATCTCAAGGGTCACACGGTGACGGAGGAGCCCGTTAACATCTTGGAGATCATGCGGATACACAGGGGTTGTGTGTGTGATATGGAGCGTTAGACTCGGGGCCTGGATAACGTCTTTTGGAGGACACACGGGATAGTGTGATGTGAAGAGTTAGGCCCAATGTGTGACGGGAGAGATTATTGGGTTTAGTCCCACATCGGTAATTGATGGTGGAGGAGCACAACATATAAGGCGGGGGCAACCCTCAACTATCAGGCTAGTCTTTTGGGTTGAGTTATGCCTAAAGCCTGGATATGTTGTGGGCTCCGGTGGACCTAGGCCCGAGGGGCCGCCAGCTCGTAAACACGCGAGCTGGGCCGTATTCCGCTGCGCACTCTAAGAGACTCCTACTGCGTCGCCAAGTACGGGCACAAGTGGATCCGGACACGGACGCTCCTCGACACGGCCTCGCCGAGCTGGCAGGAGCAGTTCACGTTCGACGTGTTTGACCCCTGCACCGTGCTCACCATCGCCGTCTTCGACAACAGCCAGCTCTCCTCCGCCGGCGACGCCGCCGACGCGCCCCTGGGCAAAGTCCGCATCCGCGTCTCCAGGCTGGCCTCCGGCCGCACGTACGAGCACCCGTACTCCCTGTTCATGGTGCACCCGACGGGGCTCCTCCGGTGCGGCGAGCTCCACGGCGCCGTCCGGTTCAGGCACACGGCGTGGCTCGATATGATGTCGCTGTACCTCCGGCCGCCGCTGCCGAAGCGGCACTTCGCCAAGCCGATCCCGACGCACCTCGTCCCGAGGCTCCGGCGGCACGCCGCCGATCTCGTCGCCTCCCGCCTGGCGCGCGCCGAGCCACCGCTGCTCCCGGCCGCCGTGCACTACATCCTCCGCGACCCGGAGAGCTACGTGTCGTACAGCGTGCGCAGGTCGGCCGCCGCGCGCGCGCGCCTGGTCGACGGCGTGCTGGCCCCCGCCGCGGCGTTCGCGCGCTGGTTCCGGGGCGTCCGCGATTGGGACAGCCCGGTCACCACCGTCCTCGTCATGGTCGTGTTCCTCCTGCTGGCGTGGATGCCCTCCCTCATCCTTCCGACCTTCTTCCTCTACCTGTTCGCCGTCGGCGCGTGGAACTTTGTCCGGCGGCGGCCGGCGCGGACGGCGCAGATGGAGCACTACAGCGAGGGCGTGCCACAGGCACAGGCCATGTTCGCGGAGGAGTTCGACGCCGGGCTGCGGTCGGGGACCTCGCCGGAGGCAGTGCTCCAGTGGTACTTGCGACTCCGGGAGACGGCCGCTGGGATTCAGGGGCTCGTCGGTGACGTTGCATCGCAGGGCGAGCGCGTGCACGCGCTGCTCGAGTGGAGGGACGGCCGCGTCACGGTGATCGCACTCGTGGCGGTGCCCGCGCTCACCGTCGTGACCTACGCGGTGCCGTTCAGGGTGCTGGTGTCTGTCACTGGTGTTTATGTGTTGAGGCATCCGATGCTGCGGCGGAAGGACCCGTCGGCGCTGATGAACTTCTTCCGGCGGTTGCCGTCCAATGCCGATGTTATGCTGTGACGACTGATGGACGGTTCACTTCTACAGCAGTTCTACTCCGACGTCGTCATTTGTTCTACGTGGTCGTGTATCTCAAACTCCCTCTATGTGTCAAACTGTACCAAGTCTAATAACCAATATTAACTATATAGAAAATAGAAAAGGAAAAATGAAATTAGCATAATTAGTTACATTACAAAATTTAGTTTCATTGTTTATATCTTGGATGTAATAATTTTTCTTCGAATGCGTAAAAGACTTGTGCATCTTTACGTTTTTGCTAGAGAAGTTTTGGATGTATACAAAGACGCCTATTAGAACACCCTAGGGGGTTAGACGGTTTACAACTCAGCTTTGAAGCGTCCTAGTGTACTAATTCCTTAACTTGTTACTCCTCAGAGAAGACAACCTAAATTGGTGGCGCCGGGCCTCTACCTAGTGCACCGTTTCAAATCTGATCACAAGGAGTAGTTGAGGCACTCTCTTTCCACAACTCCCAAGCTACCAAGGCAAAAAGTTAGTCTCTGTTGCGCTTGTTGGTACCGCTCATGTGATAGATGTTGTGAATAACGGTGAATAAACGATGAAGAAAACAAGATCAGTCACAGTGGAGACACGAAATTTTAATGTGAAAAACCCTCCAATGCAGAAGGAAAAAACCACGGACGCCAGCCAACAACACTCATCATTATTATTAAGAGTCGGGTTATAACATTGTATACTTGTACGGCGGCTTACAAGTGATCAAAGTGAAACCCTAATTAGGGTATATATATCGTCGCTCCGGCCCAAGCCACCGTCTTTCGACGGGTCTCCGCTTCGCTCCGTCAGAAGTCGACCAATATAATGTGCAACTGAATTTGAAACATATTCAACAACATAGATGCTAATGCTCTTGCCCATGTATTTGGTCAAATTTGAACTTAGAATAGCTTGATGTGGGGCACATCCATTATAATTTAGGACAGCTGCGAGAGTACTTTGAATTGTAGCGCGTAATAATGTTAAGCTGATGTGTTCACAAATTATAACGCTCAGTATCCAAATCTGTCAGTTTTTTTGTTAAGACGTACGGTGGACTACTTTGATCCATGCGCCGCCTGCGCTACCATCGTCACCAATACAGAGCTGGGTGTCTAGCTCATCAGCCTCTCTCATACGTGGTGTGCATCGCCGCCGACACAGTGCCGGTGTCTCTCTCCGCATCTCAGACATGATGCAATCATGCAATTCGCAAACAACTTAAGCTCCTCGCTCGAGATCGAGAGGACGTGGTGCACTGCATGGAAGGATGGGAGTTCCCTCTGCGTGGGGCCGGCCAGTGGACATGTGTAGTTCCCCACGCACGCACAAGCAGAACATGCCACCATGAACAACGCACACGGAGATATGCAAATCATCGGGGTCTAAACTCTATAGGTCAACAGATACTGTAGCACCCTAAATTTTGTGTGTTTTTAAAATAGTCAAATTGATTTAATTATACTATTTTTTGAGTATTTAATATAGGCTAAATAAATATTTTAGTAAAATAAAAATCTACCATGGTTAGGAACATGCTTGTGCATTCATGCTGGTGCATAGTTTCTGTTGTGTTGATTGAATTTGACTGGATCTGAAAAAAAGAGTTCAAATTCTATTTCAAAATGTATTTGGGGATCTGAAAAAATAAAATGAAAACAGAATTTCTCTCTCTCCTTTCTTTCCTGGCCGCGTGGCATTCTGGCCTGCTGGCCATCGTCCTCCTCTCCCTTGTTTCTGGCCCGAGTGGCCTGTTTCCGTTCTTGGGCCGGAAGGCCAAGGCCTAGTGCCAGCAGCTGTTCTCCTTCTCTTCGGCTTTGACCGAGCCGCTTGACCCGTGCACCGGTCGCTCGCGCCATGCTTCGGGCTATATAATCCTTGAATCCGCGTCCGCAACAACCTTTTCAACCCTAGCTGCGAGCCGCAAAACCTAGCTTGCCGCCGCTGGGGGGAATTTGCCATCTTAGTCTTCTCATCATGGCTGTAAGTCGAAGCCGAAGCTTCGCCTTGATCTCGCGAACGCTCCCGTGCCCTTTTCATGGGTCAATTTCACTCACTGTGTGCCGCCGACGCTTGCAGGTTGGAGCTTGCCGACATCTCCAGCCGCCGGCCGTCCACATTCGAGCTCCGCCTTAATTTTCTTCGTAGGTGAGTTCGCGAGGAGTTTCTCATTCGGATGGTACCGGCCGTGCTTGTTTTCGTGGCCGGAATCACCGGTTTGATCTACGCCGGCGAGGTCCTTCGCCGCCGGCAATGGCCGCCACCGCGCTGGCCTTCGTCTCTGGCCAGCTGCGCCGCCCTTTTGCTCCGGCCTGATCTGGTCCGTCCATATGAGATCGGACGGTCAGGAACGCCCCGTACATCTTCGCGGGTGGTTTTGTTAGAGAGTCCTCAAAGTTCCTTCAATTCGCAGATCGGTCCTTGGTCTATTGGAAAATCCAGGAATTCTTGATTTATTTTATTTCAAAATAATGCTAATTTCAAATGCTTATAAAATGCTCATTTTAACTCTGTTTAAGTCCGTTCAAGTTGCGTTGGATTCGTAATTTCGTAATATGTTAGTGTTACTGTTAGTGCAGTTTGTAGACTTTATATTTTGAGTTCATATTTAATGCATTTATTGGTCTATAGGAAATCTTTAAAAATTCATATCTTCGCTGTTATAATTCCGTTTTCGGTGAATTTGATGTCTGTGTGATCGTAGCAGCAAGTAGAATAGTTTTATAATCTTTTTATTCTGTTTTGTTGAGTTCAATGTACTGTTCTTTTAATAACTCTTTATTTTCTTCGTGTATGTATGCTCGACTGGCTTGCATGATGTTGATTGTTAATGTTGATCGAGTTCAGACGGTGAGGGTTTTGTTAGTAAGCAAGGCTTCTTTGAAGACTATGACAGAACCTCCTAAATAATATAGCCCACATACACTTATCATTGTCTAAACAGACTTCTAATAGCAATGCATGTGTTCCATAAGACTTAAAAGGTCTGTCGGGTGAATCCTGAATTATCCACGATTCTCCGAGCAGGATCAATCATTATAAAAAGACATTGCAGTATTACAACCATTTTATATAAATAATATACATCAGAGTAAAATAGCGGAAGGATTATAATAACATAAGTTTATAAACCATTTAGTTCAAAACTTACAAACCATAAGTTGGATTATTACAAACCATAGCAGTAGTGGAGTAGCTAAAGATAACTTATTTACAACTCCCTGACGATATGCTCTGCCTAAGAGCCAGACATCCTACTCGTCATCACTCTCCGCAACGACTGTCATGCAGCAGGATGCAAAGCAAACCTACTCATGGGGCTCACCTGCAATAAGGGTTCAACAAATCCTAAGTACAAAAGTACTCAACAAGAATGACCCAACAAAAAAGAGGGGTGAAGACTCAGGAAATGCAGGCTAGAGGGCAAGGTAAGGCTTGCACGAGATAAAATTTTTTTACAGAAAAGCTCGCAGAAAGTAAAGTTGTCTTGCTCTAGCTCAAGATTACCAACCAACTCCATTCATAATCTTAACCATCATTCTAGTTGTTACTACGATGTAGGGCAGTGCTCAAGTCTTCTTCTCTGAGAAGCAACGGTGATTCGAATCGATTTTACCCAGCTGGGACCTAGATCACTGATATAAAGGAGACTCTAACTCCTAAGCATATCAGATCACATGATATACTAGGATACCAACCTCAGTCATATATCAACCACATGATACACATGGGACCTCTGACCCATAGTGTATCGATATACGTGGGGCACGAACCCTCGGTATACCACACCATTGCATGTGGATTTTCTAGTCTTGATCTAGCAAGCCTACAATGGACGGGGCCTAGGTCATCAACAGACGGAAACACTACAAAGGGACTCCTTTCCCAATGCAAGTTAGCCGTCCGGACTTAATTTATTAACTATCATCATGTTTTCATCAAGAAAAACCAACCTCATCTTTTTCATTCTTTTTCTTTTTGAAAACCTACTAATTAAACAGGGCTAAGTATAACTACACATTTTTCAAAAACAGGTAACAAGAAATATGGAAATAAGACAGGTAATGCAACTCAACTTCTATTACTTAATGCAATATTTTATAACTAAAGCGATAAAACTTTTATAAAATCAAGGAAGGGTTTAAATGCATCCAGGCTTGCCTTGGTGGTCGGGGTAGATGATCTCGGACTCTGGATCAACACCTGACTCTTGATTCAGCTCTTCCTTGGGGTCTGGTTCGACAACGTTTAACTCTTCGTTGACGGAAGCTATACGATAACATGATATGTTTCAACATGATGTAATAGTAAACATGATGCTTGACGAATGCATAACCAGATTAAGGACTTGAGTACAACTTTTCCTTCATGGTAAAGTTGTAAGTCAACAAAACTTACTAAGTTCATTAGGGTTAACTACTTCATTAATGAAATTCATTAAGCACATAAAATAACATTAATTAAACCCTAATGACATGATTAAGATAAGCACAAACAATTAATTAAAGTGTCAAAGGTCATTAGGATTAATGAACCAAGGTCATCAATCAATGCCAAAGTCAAACAACCCTATAATGATTAAACATGATTAAGGGTTAATTAATTAAAAACATAAAATAAATACATAAAATTAAAGTTGTCTAAATGAGCTCAAAATTTTATTTTCAAAGGTCATTAGGGTTAATGAACCAAGGTCATCAATCAATACCAAAGTCAAACAACCCTATAATGATTAAACATGATTAAGGGTTAATTAATTGAAAACATAAAATAAATACATAAAATTAAAGTTGTCTAAATGAGCTCAAAATTTTATTTTGAAAAGATATTGGTCTAATTAGATGGAAAAAAATTTCAGAAATAAAAGCCAATTATTTTATTTATTAAAAATCATAGAAGATGCATTTTTCAATTAAAATAACTAATTTTAACTTCATGCAAAAAGTACTCAAAATTGGCATATTATATTTTTTCTAGGTAGGGAACATCATAAAGAGCATACACATAAATTTTTAGAATTTTTGGAGATATACATGAATTACTATGACTTTCCAAAGAAAAAGCATTTAAATTATTTTTCTAAAAATAGAAAAGGAAAAGGAAAATCCTTTCCCGACGTTGACCGGCGGCGGTCAGATTTTGACAGCGGATTCCTCGCCGACGGCGAGGTCTCCGACCACATGGCTGGCACCTACGCGCTCTACGAAGCGAGACGAAGCGGCTGGGCACGATAACGCGGCGGCGGACGCGGCGGAGCATGGGCGACAGCGCCCATGGCGGCACGGCGGTGCGGCAACAGAGCTCATCGGAGCTTCTCCGGTGAACAAGAGCACATGGACGCACGCAACGCACCCACACGAGCACGACAGAGCAGAAGATTGAGCCGAAATCGGCTCCTAACCTAAGCAGCTGCGCGCGCGACGGCGCTGCATGGTCATGCCGGCGGCGACCCGCGATGGCCGGCCACGACAAGGCACGCCGGACCCAAAGAGACACCATTAGCACCAGGAGCTCACCACGGTCGCGGTGTGCACGAAGATGACGGCCGGAACGAGGCGAAGCAGGGAGCACGACGATGACAGGGACGGCGGCGACGCTCCGGCGACGAAGACGGCGTTCCAGGGCAACTAGGCACCAACGGCCAAACAAACGAGCGCATGAGCTGAAGGAGATCATGGTGAGCACTATGGCAAAGAAGATGACGAAAAATACCCAACGATGACAGCTAAGGACGGAGGAGCGGCTCGCGGCGGCGCCACTGCCGCCCGAGAGGAAGACGACGGCGCGGGGATGATTTTGATGGGACGAGGCGATGCAAGCAGGCTAGGTGGATGCGCAAGAGCTAGGCGAAGCTAATGGAGAAGAAAATGAGGCGGGGCGTGCTCGGTGGTGGCGAATTTCATCGGCGAGGATGAAGTTCGACGACGACGGCGGAGCAGAGGAAGGAGAGAAAATGATGTTGGCCACCGGTATATAAAGGGAGGAGGCGAAGCGCAGGCGGGCGACATGCAGGTGGCGAAGCTTCGTGCGTGGGAGGCGAGCTGGCAGCCACGACAAGCCAGCATGGCTGGGGAGGACACGGCGACAGCGAGGAACAGAGAGGGAGAAGGACGGTGATGATGTCAGCATCCACTGTAGTAGGTGATGTCATTTTGAAATTTTTGCAAATTACTCTAGATTTTACATAAGCACTTGAAAATATCCCAAAATATAATTTGCATAAGTTGTCAAGAGCTACATTTTTCATTTAATTAGAATTTTCAAATTCAGCCTAGAATCCACTGTAGTAGGTTGACCAAGTTGACTTTTGAAATTCATTTTAACTAACTCTCAATTTGAATTCAAATTTAAAATCCAAATCTAAATTCAAACTTGGAGTTTAATTTTTAACGTTGGACTTGAATTTATACACCATGCCTGACACTAGTGTAAACATAGTTTACACCTAAGGTACATAGAGCATAATTCAAGTATTTGAGATGACATTCGAAATTAGGGTTTTATGATTTCATGTAATACAATATTTCAGAAACACAAACAACCTATGAAATATAGATTTGTTTTAGTTGATGCATATCAAAGTTGACCTAATCATGGATGCTTTGCAATGCATATGATGACATGACATGTTTTAGTTAATATAACACCAGGGGTGTTACAAAGACCAGCAGGATCAGCAGGACTTTGTGAACCAAGGCAAGTATAGCTAAGGACCCTCCTTGATGTCCTATTCATGACTACACAATATAAATCATTTGCATGTGTCTTTTGATGCCTATTTAAGGAATTCCTAGCTATTGATTACCTTTTACCTTGTAAACCTTGAGAATTATGCACTTGGGTAGTATGTTGCTAGTGCTAAACATTAACCATGATCTTATCAGCTGGAGTAATGAGCATGAGATAACCATTAAGAGTGAATGCAATCCTTTGGCAAAAGCTGAGACTTTTTGTACAGCTATGAGGGCTATATGGCTCTGGCTCTAGTTGTTTAGGGGATCTTTTCTAGCTTATTAGTGGTTATCACTTGGCACAAGAGGGGTGTGTTCGGGTTGGATGTAGTTGGACCCCTGTCTATATGTGTATAGGCTGCGGTTGTATGCCATCTAGAAAGGGGATACTACATTCGTAGGCACAGAAACCTAGCGGTCCTAACTTGTTAGACAAACCCTTAGATGGCATTATATGTTTTACGGAATTTTGGGACTAATTAACCCACTCAATTATAAAACATGACTCACAGTGAAAGTGTGCACCTCTGTGTGTTTTAATTAATATATTGTCCGTGCCCACGGTTACGGGTGGCCCGAAAAACTGAAGGAAATTATTATGTTCATTTAATTGGTTTATGTGCGATTTATTTATTCAGCTATCTTATGATCATGTAGTTATGGGAACTTTATTACCTTAATATTGCTAATTGCCAAATATGTTACTTTTAAAAGCTAAATATAGTTAACCATATCAGCTATATTGTGCCTCATGAACCCTTAGTTATACTTGTTGAGTACCGTTATGTATTTACGCTTGCTTTACTTTCAATTTGAAAAATCTCGGATGAGTAACAGATGAAGGTTGGAATGAGAGCTATTGTGATGAGTACTAGGCTTGGTGTTCACCAGTTGACGTGTCCCTATGTTGCAGCTTCCACAAGATAGTTATCTTAGTTATTGTAACACCCTAGTTTTCTATTCCCAAAACTATATATATATATAAATAGTCAAAATGATTTTTTTTGGGGTGGATAAATAGATGGCAAAATAAATGTTTTATGAAAATAAAGTTGCAACATGGTAGAAATATGCTTGTGCATTCATGCTGGTGCATATTTTCATGTGTGGTGTTGGAATTTGAATTTGGTTTTCAAAATACATTTGAATGTGTATTTGAAAAGGATTCAAATAATTGGAAAAAGATTCCTTTTCCTTTCTCTCCTTCTGGCCCAAACGGCCTGCCGCGGCCCACTCCTCCTTTCTCCTCCGCGCGGCCCGCTCTGCCTCCGCTCGGCCCATCCGCGCGCCGTCGCTTCCTTCTTGGGCCGTCGGGTCGCAGCCCATCAAGGCGCTGCGCCAGCGTCCGTCTCCCTCTCTCTCTGTCGCCGACAGGTGGACCCCGCGTCGTCTTCGTCCTCCTCCGACTCGGCCGCGACCCGGACGTCGAAACCGACCCCGCGTGACTCGCTCCACCCGAGCCGCTACTCCAGGCTATTTAAGCCTTTGACTCCGCGCCGCA
>CM041633.1:15601426-15622377 GCA_023333625.1 Bothriochloa decipiens
AGGCTATTTATGCATTCTACTTTTGTCCTTAAAAGTGGAGTGTGACAGTTATTTATTCTATGCGCAAGACTCTATGATAAATATTTGTTCGTTATGTAATAAACATGATGATGATACTATTTATAATTTGTCAACTTATATGTGCGACTGATTCTGGGGTACATATAAAGTTTTTATACATTCTGTTTTTATCCTTAAAAATGGAGTGTGACAGATACAGAGTAAAGAAAAGCGTCGACAGAAATATAACATATTTTCAAAAAGTAAAAAACTTGCTATTTTGTTGTAAGATAAATTTACTTTAATCTGAAGAAAAATCATAAAAATAGTAAGCATTGATATAATGATATTAATTTTTTTTACTAATCTATTAGCACTCTTTTGTTGAATGAGATATACTACATGACAATCCATGAATATTTGGACAGGGATATCCATGTAGCATGTGACGAGACATTTTTTGTTTAGTTGCATGGAAGAAAGTGGATGAGATAAGCATAATAATTAGTTGTTATTATTGACTGACATAATTGGTTTCATTTTGGGAGAGAGAGAGAGTATTTGGACACGCGCACACAGCCGAGATGCATATGCAAAGAGGAGCCATGAAGAACGAAGCAGAGTTGCCCGCTTCTGGAAGAATGTACTAGTAGTATAGTATGCAAGAACTTCGATGGTTGCCCTGTGACGGGGATGCCCACCGAGAGGGTAGCGACTCGGGCACTGGTCCACGCGTGCACACGTGTCGACAAGCCCGACGCCCCTGCCCCCACGTGGCGCGGCGGGAGCATGAGCACGCGGCGGGGGGTGCCGGCCGGCGCCATGTTTAAAAGGAAGCTAGCCTCGATCTGCAATGCGCACACACACAGACCCAAGTCGCAGTCATCATCTCCGATCCGATCCGACAATCAATCTCTTCTGTGTCGATAATTAACCACCGAGCACCGACCGATCAAGCTCAGGTTCGGCCATGCCGTCGCTGATGTCGCTGACGCCGTGGCGGAGGAGGAAGAGGGTGGCAGGGGCGCCGGCGGTGCGGACGTGGCGGAGCACCTCGCTGGGGGCGCTGTGGCGGCGCCTCGTCCTGACGCTCACCTGCTCGCGCCGCACCTACTACTGAGATGCATATCGATCGATAGAGCTGCTTGTTGCAGCGCGTGCAGCTGACTTGCAGAGAGGGAGAGAGCTGGTGTGACAGATGCCGGATCGATCCATGCAATGCAATGCAAGCAAGCTTGTTTGTGATGTGTGTTTGTTCATAGTCAAGCGTCACTCTGAGACGGTTCATAGTCGTCTCGTTTATGTATACGCTTATGTATTTTCATTTTCACGTTGTTGCTACCGTGCAATTCTACTCCGTATTACATTTCTAAACTCGTGCTTTACATATTTCTGTATACATGCCTGTTCTTTTCTTCACTACCAAAATATCTATACCTGTTACTTTGATGGGCTTCAATCTCTTCTCTGAACTGGGCTTCAATCTCTTCTCCCAACAAAATGTATTTCCTTTAATTTGTTTCTGCACGGTTGTCTTTTTTGACGTGCATGTACAGTGTCCGTTTCTTGGGTTTTTTTTTTGTAAATATATACATATAGTGGGCTTTGAAAAAATAATCTTGAAACGGGGCTTTGAAAAAATAATCTTGAAATGGACACTGGGTTTAATTGGTTGGCTATCAAATTTTGTTCAGCTGACCAAATGATGATAAATTAAAATTATGGCTTGTCAAAATCAAAGCTTTCAAAGCTAGGCTAGGGAAAAAATCGTAAGTGTACATTTGGTTCGCGTGTCTTTCTCTTTTATACAAATATGCTGTTTAAGAATTTTCTCGAGATTTAGCATAGCTTTGGCAATGAACATTGGTATGCTAATTCGTTGGCCATAAACCAATTAATAGCTAAAAATTTTAACATGCTGTGTTTTAGTTCGGCAAAAATTAGTAGCTAACCAATTAAGCCCAATATACATTGTGAAATGTCGTGGAACAAACACGTTAAACCCAGTGAGAGTTTTAAGTGCAAGTTTCATCGGAGAGTTTCATGGTGAATTTCATTTCTATTTAATAGACATTTGTATATAGACGTCTTTGGTGATATTGACAAATGGGTGATACTGACAAAGAAAAACAAGAAGAATAAGTTTTTTGCGGATTCTTTTTGGTACAGTTACCAACTTTGTATGAATTACTGGAGGATCGACCATGTTCTACTATTGTATTTATTTTATTTTATATAATACGGTGGTCTTGGGAAACAATATAAATAAACTCTATTAAAAACGATATTAGTACGTTGTTCATGCCGCTGTGGTCAAGAAGTGCACACGTGTCGTGGGGGCCGGCGGCACACGACGACAGATGAATGGATCAATCAATCAAGCATGGATTTTGGCTGTGGGTTATCCATCGATCTGGAAGGATCGATCCCAAAGGACAGAGGGGAGCACACATGATTGAGTTACTACGTACACGTGCACCGGCCACGCACGGATTACGAAAGACAAATGGCAGTGGCAGCACAGCATCCCCCACCGGCCACTGCATCCCTGAGGGAGGCTCACGCCGTCAGGACGTCGTGCGCGTGGCGGGAGGGCACACGCGGCCGGCCGCCGGCCAACCGGCCAGCTCGCCATGGTTCTTAAAAGGAGGCCCTCGAGGGCAGCAGCGGCACTCGACCGCCAAACTACCAAAGCACACCGCCACCTAGCTAGCAGCCTACACATCACACACACAGTTACACCTAGCTAGCAGCGTGAGTTGCGCTACCTGTCACGACCGAACGAGCATGCCGTCGCTGTGGCCGACGAAGAAGAAGCGGGCGCGGGGCTCGTCGGCGGCCCGCTCGTGGTCGTCGCGCCGCCGCGGGAGCAGCAAGAAGTCGTCGTCGTCGTCGTCGTCGCTGGGGGCGCTTTGGCGGCGGATGGTCGGTCCGCGCCGCCGGGCGACGCGGACACGGGGGAAGAAGCCGGGGCTGCTCTCGCGCGCCGCAAGGGTGCTCTCCTGCGGCCGCCGCTCCTACTGAGCATACATAGCATAGCAGCAGCAGATCGAATCGTCCGCATCTGTCGACCGTCGTGCCGTGCCTCTGCTGTTTCCTTTCGCGCGCTGCGTGGGTTGTTGTTGCCATGCCCGCGCCCTGTGTCTGTCTCCCGTGTTAATTCGTACCCTGTGTGGGAGCCGTCGATGCACTCGTGTTAATTAATTGTGTGTACTAGTAATCTGCATGTTTACTCACCTGTAATAATATTCCAATTCTTCGTTGAACTCAAGTGGTTTGTGGAGCAGAGTGGGTTGCTGTGTACCATTCCACCAAGATTCGACCTATATACATACACAGAAAAATTAATGCTAGTACTCCGTTGGTGCCCAAAGAATACAATTCTACATTCGAAAAAAAAAAACTAGTCAAATTCTCTCAAATCAGATCTATATCAATATTCGTGTCTTAAATAATTTACTACGTATGAAAATATACTTCTAATATTATTTATCCGACGACGTAAAAATGCTATTATCCTTTTTTTTCTAGCAAAATAGTTTCGAATGTCATGTATTTTATACAAATATAACCATTTATTGTCTCACGTAGAATTATACTGTAAAACATATTTTTCAGCTTTACCGTATCTTGCCGTGAGCAGTGAGAAAAGTAATGAAAACAACTTTGCCGTATTTGAGTCCTCGTCCGAACACCGAAGGTTTCGTCTCTCTGTTTGGCACGGCAACAAGAAACAAGAGCACGTGGGCTTGGGCTGCCAGTTTCCATAGATGATGGGCATGGGCTTGGCGCGCCTCGTCCTCGTGCCGCCCGCCCCATGTGCCGCTGCGATGCTTCTGATTCTGATGCTGATGCTGTTGCCACTTGAATGCTCGCTGCTGCTCCGGTGCCTGCCGATCGGCGCCGACCGCACCCACCTCCCTCCGCCTCGATCCGCATTAACTACTCGGGCCGTCCAAAATCCCGTCGCGCAGATCCAGAACAGAAGGTCTCAGAGCGGAGCAGGAAGGAGCTGAAGGTGGCGGGGAGCCGCCGGCGGTGAGCTGAGCTGGGCGGGGCGGCGGAAGGGAACCAGGCGGGCGGGGCGGGATGGCGGCGGAGCAGGAGGGGCGGTCGCTGGCGGAGACGCCCACCTGGTCGGTCGCCACCGTCACCACGCTCATGGTCGCCGCCTGCTTCCTCGTCGAGCGATCCCTCTCGCGCTTCGCCAAGGTATCCTCCCCCTCTTTCTCGCCTCGCCCCCATTATTATTATTTATTCGTTTTCTGCTGTGCTGTTCGCTTGCTTAGCTGCTGACCCCCGCCGCCCGCCGGTTGTTGTTGTTCGCTCCGTCCGCAGTGGCTGCGCAAGACCAAGCGGAAGGCCATGCTCGCCGCGCTCGAGAAGATCCGCGAAGGTACGCTCCCTGCCCTGCCTGGCTGCCTCGCCGTCTCGCTCCTTCGCCCGTCCGCACGACCTCCCTCACCTGCTTTATCGCCCGTTCCGGAAGCTAATCTGAACGCGCTCGTGTTCCGCCTGCTGAATAATCTGGACTAGGTAGCAGCAGTCCACTCTAGCTGCTACGTACTGCGCATCTCTCTACGCTACTCTCTGTCATTCCACGGTTGTCGAGCTCAGCATCGGCATGGCCTTTCTGTCCGGGATATGATGTTTGTCTGATTCCCATTTGCTTAGACTAGTACTAGTATTAGGCCGCGCAGTACCCATTCTGCATTCTGCAACTGAACATTCAGGGAAGCAGGCTCTTGGATTTAGACTAACACTTTTAAGTATCACACGATTGGTGCTATTCATGGGCTTGCAATGCTGCGGCCTTACCACACTGTCTCCGAGACTTCAAGGATCTGCGGCGGGTTTGGGCAAGACCTTGTGGCCATCTCGTTACACTCACTTTTTCCTACTTGCTCAACCATGATTGCCTCTGCTGGCGCTCGCAAGCTGTTCGACCCTTTTCCTCTCACCAATAATAGGAACCATGCCTGCACGCAGAGCTGATGCTGCTCGGGGTCATCTCGCTGCTGCTCAGCCAGACGGCGCGCTTCATCTCGGAGATCTGCGTGCCGTCCTCGCTCTTCACCAGCCGCTTCTACATCTGTTCCGAGGACGACTACGAGGACCTGCTGCGCAATATGGACGCCAACCAGATGGCGCTCGACAAGAACATGTTCGGTGGCCAGCGGCTGCACGTCTGCAGCGAGGTAACCCAGAGGATGCCATGGTCCTGTCCTGTTGATTGAGGTCGCTTCGACTGGGAGTGCGAGCTGAACGTTATTCGCTTATCGCTTGGGTTGGAGTTTGATTTGTCACTCGGTGCATGCAGGGCCATGAACCTTTTGTTTCGTACGAGGGCCTGGAGCAGCTGCACCGGTTTCTCTTCATCCTCGGTATCACTCATGTGTTGTACAGTTTTGTGACAGTGGTTCTGTCCATGATTAAGGTTCGTGCTCGCTGTCCGTTTGCTTGCGCGTCTGACATTTTTTACTCTGCTTTTGCGAGTTCATTATGGTGTTCTGTTTCTGCTATTGGTGCAGATCTATAGCTGGAGGAAGTGGGAAACCTTAGCAGGTCCGATTGCTGCTGAGGAATTGAAAGGTAAAGTCATCAGCTCAATGTGGATGCTTTGTTTGGTCACGTTTTATGCAACTTTGTTAGTATGTTCTACCTCACTTATGCTTGTCTCTCTCAGCTAGGAGAACCAAGGTGATGAGAAGGCAGTCTACCTTTGTTTTCAAAAATGCTTCTCATCCATGGAGCAAAAATAAAATACTTATTTGGATGGTAAGTTTCTCTTTCTTTTCCTTTCCTCGATCTAGATGTGGAACCAATTCTGATTGTATCATTCTTTATCTGATTAGTGGATCAGAGTGTAGAGACATGCAAATGCCTTATTTGCCTATATCATCCAGTCATATCATATCTAATGCAACCTAAAGTTCACTGACGAAAGGACATTTAAGAGCGCTACCGACCATAGAGTCAAAAGATTCATGTATCTGAAGCTACGAAATACTCCACATACTGCTTCTAGTCAGTCAAATATGACGTTTAAGACAGGATATACGAATTGTTTGTGCCTATTTTGCGTGTCTGAAGTGGCATAGTTTAGAGACTGGAAGTAGTATGTAATAGCCTATATATCCATGATCACTTGTATTTAAGGTTTCTGTAGTTGCATTGCAGCTCTGTTTTCTGCGTCAATTCAAGGGCTCCATAGCAAGGTCAGACTATTTGGCACTGAGGCTCGGCTTTGTCACAGTGAGTACTCTAATTTTTTTTCCGAATGTTTTAGCACCCCCCTCCTCCGCCAAGACGATTCTAATATGCCACTTTTCCCATGTGATTTTCTTGTCTGAATTTTTCTTGTTTAGTATCACAAGCTACCACATTCATATGACTTCCATAAATACATGGTACGGAGCATGGAAGATGATTACAATGGGACTATTGGTATCAGGTAAAGCAGAATTTACTCTCTAGAGTATCCACTTTTCATCTGATCAATTAAGCATTAAGGAAAACTACGTTTGATAGGTTCGATTTCTTGATTCAAACAACCAAGTATTCAATTATACTAGTCTAGAAAAAGTTTTCCACGAGATTCAATATGATGGCTGTGCTGAGCAAAATATGTTGGATTTTTCCAATACATATGTTGGTAGCCGCATAGTGGCCCGTACTTTAGCGACTTCTTCACCTTTCAATTGATAATGCTAGTTGAGGCTATCTAGATATTCAGCCTTCTTAAAACTTGGTTATATCATCTCAGGAGCTATTCACTCTCTTTTCTTAATATTCTTGCTAAATGTGGTATTGATACATGAGCACATCCTGTTTGTTGCAGTTGGCCACTTTGGGCATATGCGATTGTATGCATATTAATCAATGTTCATGGTACCACTTGCTCCAAACCTCTCTTTCCTTGCGCCTGAGCTTAATAAACCCTGTATAACACTATTTGGATCTTTTCTAAAATTGCAGGTATCAATATATATTTCTGGTTATCCTTTGTTCCTGTCATTGTAAGTATTACCCATGTCACCTAGATAATGTACAAGATTCAGCTATTGATATATTTTGTTTTTTTGTCTTAAAATGATACTAATGTCATCTCATAATTATGTGCCTTCAAAAATTTTGAAGCTGGTGCTTCTAGTGGGTACTGAACTTCAGCATGTCATTGCTCAGTTGGCTCTGGAAGTCGCTGAGGCAACAGCGCCTTATGTTGGCTCACAACTCAAACTGCGTGATGATCTATTTTGGTTTGGAAAGCCTCGGGTACTCTGGTGGCTTATACAATTCATTTCATTTCAGGTGATGTTTATTGCTACTCTGGATGTTTTGATGCTTATATGAACGTCTTTCCCTCATCTTAACACTTTTTCTTTCTCCCAGAATGCCTTTGAGCTGGCAACATTCTTATGGTCTCTGGTGAGAATCTTCTTAAATCTTTATGATTGGATTAAATTGTTTGGTCAAACAGCCAATAGTACAAGAATATGTAGGATGAGAACATATCCAGCACTCTCTGTAGGATAGGTGCTGGGTTTATGTAATATTTTTAAATTGCTGCCTGGACCAAAGTTTGCTAGTCAAGAAGGTGTGAACTAACCAGTTTCCTAGCTCGAGAGATAAGAAAGGATCTGCGCAAGTTGTCATCACTCCAATGAGTCCATGTAGCTCGATTTGTTATTTATACTTATTGGCACACATCTTGTGCAGTGGGAACTCAGTGCACAGACATGCTTCATGAAGCACTACTACATGGTTGCCATTCGGTTGATTTCTGGGTAAGTCTATGCATTTTTCTTTCAAAAATACAGAGTATTTTGTCGTCTGTTTGTAGAAGAGTTTGGCATATCATTATAGTTTTTGATGTGTTGCTTTGTGGAAGTTTCCCAGGCTGACATTTCACATCGGTTTCTTTGTCAATCCCCTTTGAAAGTCAAGACATAATAACATGCTTTGAACTACCTTGTGTTACTCCAATTATCTATATTATAAGCTACCTGATTTGCAATTTGTGCTAAGTTAGCTCCCCTGAAATATATTGGTTGGGTTCAATACTAACACAAAAAGGGTGAACAAAAAATATCTTCTGAATATTGCAGGCTCCTAGTTCAGTTTTGGTGCAGCTACAGCACACTGCCGCTGAATGTGATTATTTCTCAGGTACTGTTTAAGTGCAAATCTAATTTGAATCAAGAGATACTGTTATAGTAATTCTTCACATGATTTCATTAGCACTATTACTACTAGTACTAGTACTGCTATCATATCATCTTATCTTACTGTTGAATTGTTCCTTCATCTGTGTTGCTATTTGCCCACCTGATTTTGCAACTTTTAATTGCATCTTAATAACATGTATAAAACCACTTAAAATCGTCTACTGAGCTTTGTATATATCCAGAAAAAAGCTTGTTTCATTTTTAAAAAAACAAGGTCCTAGATAGACGTAGTTGATAGGACGATAGCTTGACCCACTGCTGCTGACTTGTCCTTGGCGTTCTTGTTCCTTGGCTGAACTTGCAGATGGGTTCCAAGTTCAAGAAATCACTGGTCTCGGAGAACGTCAGGGAATCGCTTCACAGCTGGTGCAAGAGGGTCAAGGACAGAAGCCGGCACGGGACCCTCACGACCAGATCCGTCTGCTCCCTGGACACTACCTACGAGACGGACCACGAGACGAATACGGTGTGCACGCTGTCGAGGACGGTGTCGGCGACGTCGCTTGATGACCAGCTGACCGTGGCCACCGTCGACGACGAGCCGTCCTGCATCGAGAAAGATGTCTGACGCCGTTGGTGATTCGCTAAGACCCCTCGCGCTGCTCACCAAAACTACATACTGCACCTACCTGTGTGTTAGGATTTAGGAGGTACTACTAAGACTGAGTTGGTACTGAAACGACATGTGTATGTTTGTATGTAGAGTGGTTGGCCCTATCGTGGGTCCGTGGCAATGACAATGTGTATATACACTGAAAACTGTAATGCCTCTTGGATGAGAGGCCGTACATGGAGATGCTTGAGGCAGCTTGGCCCAAATTTAAAAGTGCGCCTTTCGAGCTTAGGTTGCCCTCGCCCTGTATGAGCTTCAGCTTGACAACTTGTGGTTACCAAATAAACAGATGGGGCCCTACTTTCCACCATAGTAAGTAACATAATCCTTGTAATCTAGTTCAATTCACTAGCTTCTTTGTTGATTAATAAGTAGAAGGTCATAGTATATATTTTTTTAAAGAAGTCTTAGCTCAATTCATAGAGATGTCCTTGTTAGGGTGCGAAAGTTTTTGAAAATGGAGTAAGTCCTTAGATCTTGCTTGAATTGAATTGATTTCTACAAAATTCTTTCATTTAAAGTTTGTAGACTAGTTCTCTTGTCCTACATCTACTACGTGTCTACGTCAAGTAGTAAATTAATACAAAGAAAAACTACTCTCTTTTCAAATTTGTCTTATATAATTTAGAATGGTTAAATCATATGCATCAAGTGCTGCTTATTTGAGGTTATAAATATTATTGTTTTTATATAAAGACCTGATGAATTTTACAACCTCTTTAAACTGTTCTGTCTCGATATGTATACTAGGCTTGAAGTATCCAAGTCAAAAATAGACACGTACCCGGACAAGTCACACCAACCACACACACACAAGATGCGGCTCAAACTCAATGCTGAATTGCTTCCTTGCTATTATGCTTAACTTTACCGAATACCACAAATTTTGACCCAACTCGAAAAAATAACATCTGGCACATTTTTCCCCTAAAAAAAAGGAAATGAAGCTTCTAACAATAATTTCTGTTTTTTTCCAAAAACAGAAAAGAAAAGAAAGAGAAGAACAGAGCAAGCCAGGCACGTCAATTCCGCGTCCAACTTTTCTCTGCTCCTACCACCTCCAGCCACAGAGACGAGCTCCAGATTCTCACCCACACCGAATCTTCCCCGGACTACTCCGCCCAAGAACCGCGCGCAACAACAATTCACACCGTGCTTCTCCTCTCCAGCGATGCAGACGGCGGCGGCGGCGGCGGCCGTGGCGTGGGCGCCGGGCCCATCGACGTCCACCTCCTCCTCCTCCTCGCCATTCCCCTTCAGGGTAAGGGTTCCCTTCCCCGCCGTGGCTCTTCTTGTGGAGGCGCTTTCTTGCCTGACCCGGTTGCTGATGCCTGATGGGTTCTCGATTTGGTGTGCAGGTGGGGGCTGCGTCGAGGGCCATGCCGGCTCCTTCCGCGCCCAGGCTTGTTGCCGCCTCCGGGCCCCTGAGTCGTCGACGGCGGCAGCAAGGTCAGTTCTTTGTTGGTTCGTACTAGCTGGTTAGCCCCGGTTGTTTTTCTCTCATCTTTGTTGGGGATTTCATGGATTGGTAGAAAACTCTCCCAAGTTTATCTTACTGTATGTATTGGATTGATAGTGTATGGAGCTGTCTGTCTCAAGGATTGGTGGGGTATTTTGTAGAGTAAGAATTTTCTTGCTGTATGTTGTGGAACTTCGATGGTTTAATCCTTGAATCATACCGCGTCATCATCCGCTAAAATGGAAGAGTCGCAAACTGTGTTTTTATTAATCCCATGTTCGGGGTGTTAGGATTGAAGACCAGCTATCTATTGCCACATAGTGATTGGTTGCTTAGGTTCTTGGCTAAGGATAGCATTCCAAAATGATCGATCTTTCGATGTAGTGATACCTGGTGCTAAAGTGTAGTTGCAAAATGTCGACGATGTGTAGTATTTGTAATTATGTAGCGACTGGCTAGCAACATTAACAGAACGTTAAAGTATGCCTTACACCTATCCAGTATGTTCTATAGGACTATACGATACCTTCTGTCCTGGGAGCGTAGATTTCTGTTGTCCACGCTGTGTTGTGATTACCATCTTAGCATATAGGAGTAGAAAGTTAACTGTTTTGGTACAAGCTGGAGCATCTTCTACAGTGGTTTAGGTATCAGGGCATTCCAAAATTCAGACTATTTGCTTGTATTTTCTGTGTTCATTGATTAAGATGTAACTGTTTAAGTAACTGCAACTCTAACTGTGTCCTGGTCTAGCAGTGGTTCAAGCTGTTGCCAATCCAGAACCTGCGACTGAGCTGCCATTGACTGCTGAAAATGTTGAGATGGTGTTGGATGAAGTAAGGCCGTATCTTATGGCAGACGGAGGCAATGTTGCTTTGCATGAGATTGATGGGAACGTGGTCAGGTTAAAGCTGCAAGGAGCGTGTGGGTCGTGCCCGGCTTCAGTAACAACGATGAAGATGGGTATTGAACGGCGTTTGATGGAGAAAATACCAGAGATTGTTGCAGTTGAGCCCATCACTGATGAGGAAACTGGCCTTGAGTTGAACCAAGAGAACATTGAAAAGGTAAAGTTCTATTGTTGGCCAAATATTTCCACTAGTAAAGATCACTTGATTCTTATGGAATACTGAAGTAAACCAGGATTTTGTTTTGTTGGATGTTGACTAATAATTGGAATGAATTTTCCTTGAATATGATCAAATTCTTATGAAACATGTAGTGTACTTTGTAAATAAAATTCATAGTGTTCTGATGAGTTGTGCTTATTTATTACTACAGTGCTGTGACTGCATAAGTGCATAATGATGTTTTTATTAGTTATTTTACATTTAAGATCCATCTTCTATGCCATTTTGCTAGGCTTCAATCATTAATCTTTACCTATTAGATATATTGTGCAAAGTGTATTGCAATGGTAGGATGCTGTACTCCAGTTTTTTGTTCATAGGAGCAGGTCAGGACCTTTCAGTGTAGTTGCACTCATGCAACGTCATTTTTCTGGTTCTTTGTCTGGTGGAAGCTCTGGTTCTTTGGCTAATTTCCATTATATGAACTTAGAGCTTGTCCTTGTATCATAAGTCATAACAACTAGCTTTTGTGCCCCAGCCTATATACGCACTGATACATTTATGTTATGGCTAACAATTTAGCTTTTGCATCCTTATGATTTGTTCAGTATGTGAGGTAACATCCTTTAAGCTGTGTCACCTGTGCTACAGCGGTGCACCGTGCAACCCTGTTCGACTAATACAGGAACTGATGTTAATCATGCTGTAGTTAATAGGAAATTCTGTCTGCTGGTATAGGTTTCATGTTTTTCCAACTTTACTTCCTATATGTAGGATCAAAGGACTGCTGCTATCTTGCTCTTATGCTTTATCTTTGAAAACTAGCCTTGAAGATGTGTAATTTCCATTCCTTTCATGGACCAGTACTTTTTTAAGGGCATTGAGATAGAAACTGAACGTCAATAACATGTTTTCTACAATATCATCAGGTACTTGACGAGATTAGGCCATACCTTGCTGGCACAGGAGGTGGCGAGCTTGAGTTTGTCGCAATCGAGGAGCCTATTGTCAAGGTTAGGCTTACAGGCCCAGCTGCTGGTGTGATGACTGTCAGGGTAGCACTGACTCAGAAGCTCCGTGAGAAGATCCCTAAAATTGCAGCTGTCCAGCTATTGCCATAAGATTGGAATCTTTTAGGAACCAGGCACCAGTCACAGTTGACAATGTAAATATACTACTGCAATAAATCTTAAGGAGTTGTAATGTGTAGCGTACTGAGCATTTAGCTCCTCTTTAGCGATATTATGATCACTGATACTCGATGTTCAAGTAAAGGTGTTTGTTGGATTTGTAACAAGAGTTTTGGTTTCTGTCTGTATGATCTATACTCTTGTTATAATCATGAGGGAAGAAACTAATTCATAGAGCACATATATGTTCAGCTTTAAGAAATAGTAGTTTCTTCTCTTGGAGTTGACATTCATTGTGATATGCAAGTCATTATGGCTGAAGCGCCCTGGCTGCACCCATATGCCCATCAGATCTGCTGCAACTACAGCACACTAACTTCAGTCAGAAGCTGGGGGCCTTTTTCAACTCTGGTGTTCATTAACTACACCCAACACAGAAGTACAAGAACCTTCAAGACACGAAGAAGTCAAAATTAAACTGCGGACAAGCTGGCAAGACACGCACTCATCACATTCATTTCCAGCTTACGCTAGACATCTCCAAATTTCTCATGTACTTGTTCACACTCATCACATGTAAACCCGTGCACGTTGAGAGATGCACTACAATATGCACTTCTGGATTCTGTAATGGTGCTAGCAGCTCCATGCCTTCATGCAGTTGAAATAAATAAAATCCGTTTGTTGTAAACATATGTCTCAAATTCACTTGTTACATTATTGATCTGTGCCACCTTTGTTGCATTATATCTGATGCAGCATACCTAGCACCACTACATAACATAAGCACCAAATGGGTCATAGGTTCAGTGGCAATGAAGCACTTGGGTAATACATTAATCATACAATACATAACTGATCATCATGAGTCCTAATTTTCTTCTACAATTGCGATTTAGAGAGACCGCAACAACAAACCATTCCAAATTCACTAGAGATGAAGTGCCACAAAACTTTTTAACTCCGCACAATTTATTTCTTCTGCAACTGCGATTTACATAGGCCGACAACAAACCATTCCAAATTAACCATAGGTCCATATTCTGATCAAATGACATAAAACTGCAATTTACATAGTCATCAGCAAACTTTTCCAAATTCACTGGATATAGAAGTGCGATAAAACTAGCTCCATACAGCTATGTGACCAAATGACATGAAGCTAAGATACTCGTAAAATCTACATTGCCCAATAGATACAAAAAACTAAAGAAGAGACCAAACAAGATACTCCTAGGTGCAAAAGCTCTGGATAAAACTCAATAACCCGCAAGTGGATGACTGCAATTGAAAACAAAAAAGCATGTAGAGCTCCATTGCTCGAAACTGTCTTGGCACAGAGAGCAGAGTTGGGGAATGAAGACGCAGTCAAACCAAGCAACATAGAGACCAGAGCAACAGTGAAATAGATAATGCAGATTCGTGCAGCTACGATATTGTGATCATTCAGTTGGTTAAGAAGTGCTGCCTTGTCAATCCATGTCATCAGAGCTAATCCAAGAAAACAGATGACCTTGTAGTGCTTCATCCTCTCATTAACAGAGACCTTCACCTGCACAATATAGTAACGTCATTAAACACTGACTTACTACCCAAACAATAATGTCAGATTGAAGACTAACTTGTTATCCAAACAATTGAGACAATAGTTTCTTATTTACCTTATGTGTCATATTTGTCTCATGACTATCGGTCTTCATGGCCAACTGCGCTAATCTGAAACCAAAAAATTTGCTGATTAACAGACCTGCCAAAGAAACATCAGACAACAATGCTGCATTCGGACAGGCGCGCTCCGCCCTGTGGTATTGCCCCTCAATCGCAATTCGATTGAGGCCAGGCCGCCCCACGGTCGCCAGCAAGCGGCGTTGCCAGGCCGTTCCATGCACTCGCCAGCTAACGAGGCCGGCAGCACGTGACCCTAAATCCGTCGAATTCCCGGAACCCGGCATCACCGCTCCAATTCCTACAGCCACCTCCTAAACCCTAACGGCTCGACGAATCACCACCGCGAAATCGGGACAAAGGCGGGTTGAATTAAGTACCTGGGTCGAGGAACGGCGGATGTCGTCGGAGGGGCAGTCGCTCTGTAGCAGCCGCGGCCAGAAGTTCGTCGTCGGAGCGGCGGGCGGCGGCGCCCGTGTCAATCGGGTGCGAGCCGTGCGACGAACTGGAGGAACTGGGGGTTTTGTTCGTCTCCTCTTTTCATTTTTCCTTTTTCCGACCACAGGCAAAACATACAAGACGTGATTGTGTCTCTTCGCAGTTCGTAGCCTGGATCATACCTGGGCCGGCAGCAAGGCCCGACCCGACTGGCCCAGGAGTACAAATGCTTCGTGGCACAAAGCAATCAAGGTGAACACGCAGCCCAACGCGGAAACATGACGAGTACAAACGCTTCTGGAAGCCCAGAGCGTCACGGCACGGCGATTTATGGGCCTCGGGGAGTTTTGTTGTTGGGCCAAGTCTGGGAGGGTCCAGTCCGTGCGTCCGGGGATCTTTATTCCTCTCTATTTATTATTTTCAGCTGATTTGGCAGGCCATCATCCTCAAAGTATTCTTGATGTCGGCCTAAGTCCAAGTCGCTCTCCTGGTGACGACTTGTGTAAATGGAGCACACTACTTGATATGTTCTTCAAAGTTTTTTAATTTATTTTTTGTTTGTCCGTCGTTCATAGAGCCATGGAACGGAAGCCTGCAGCCGCCCTTCCTAGGGCGACTTCGCCCCCGTCGCCGCCTGACCCCGTTCCTCTCGCCTCCGGTCTCCCGTCGGTGAAGAGGAGGAACGAGGTCCATCATTTTAATTGATTCAGTGTTTTTATTAGGTTTTTTCTCCGTTTATTTCCCTTTTCACCATAATAATTAGGGTTTTGTTTTGGCTGGCCGCTTCGATATCTTCGATCCGGTTTCCTGCTTCGTACTAGATTGTCGATGGTTGCATCGTCATCTCCGGTGATGGCATCCTCCTGATATCAAGGTATATTGGAATAATTCTTGTCGAGGAGGGATTGAACCTATTTTTCTCCTTCTGCGAGATCGTTTTTCTGGCCGCCGGTGCTACTAGCGGCAGTGGACCTGCCCTTCCGGTTGCTGGTGGTGATGCTAACAATATCGGATCTCATGTTTAGTTCAACCTTTAGAAGATACAGCCAATGTGCTCTCGGCGTCCTTTACTCCCTTCAATGGTGGAGCATATTGCGTCTCTTATGCGGTCTCCATGCTTGTAGAGTCTTCTGTTGGTAGCGACTGTGGTTTTCGGGTCCAGATTTAGTGTACTCCCATGATCGCGATGTTTCCTGAAGAGTACGCAGTCGGACACGAGGAAGATGAAGATTCAAGACCTAGTGATGTGCTTTAATGTAATTTTATTTTATATTAAAATCTCAGTCGTAAAAGGAGTTTTAATTTAATGAATGTCATTTCCTTTCTCAAAAAAATCATTTTTTGTTTGATTGCTTTTGTTTTTCACTTCGCATTTTTTCTAAATTTTGTTTGCTTGCTTTTTTTATTTTTGTTTGTTGCTCCGCAAAGCTTTTTTAGAAAAACTTTTTTGTTTGTATCCATTTGTATTTTAAAAAAATCATTTTTTGTTTGATTGCTTTTGTTTTTCACTTTGTAGTTTTTTTAAATTTTGTTTGCTTGCTTTTTTTTATTTTTGTTTGTTGCTCTACAAAGCTTTTTTAAATTTTTTTTTGTTTGTATCCATTTTTATTTTTTCTTTGTATTTTGTATGTATGTAATTGTTTAGCCAATGCTGAACTTCTGAATGTGGATTTTTTAAAAAGAATTATGTTGGATTAGACCATTTGACCATTTGAGCCTATGAGGATTAACGCAAGGATTAAGTGGGACTTTCAGTTAGTAACACATAACACAGTAAGATAAAATGGCTATTGGTTCTTTGTTTCTCAAATTGTCAATGACGAACTAACTTGAGTGTGCATGCATGCATAAAAATTACTTGTGCAAACAATAACAGAAACCGAAAGCAAGTACTGGCAATTTCAAAATCTGACCCAATAAAAATACAGAAAACGTACGCTATGTCCCACAATCTTCATGTTGTATCTGTTGTCAAGCCTGATTTTGCGAGCTCTATTTCGTCGTCGACAAAGCCTAGCATAGGCGGTTAGGCCACTAGGCTCTCCTGCTGGTAGCCTGGTAATATTACTGCCAGCAATCTTCTGTAGAGAAAGCCTCCTCATAACATTGCAGCTTATTGTTTACGAAGTATTCCTCGTTTCTATATGCTCTAGTGCTATATATATTTCATCAGCGGTATGAATAAAATTACAGCCTGCAAGACAAATAAAAAGGATAAAGAAAGGTACAAATAGTACACAACCAACTGGTTAATGCAGTGCCACATACCTCGTCAGTTTCCATTCAGATACGCATTCTTGATTCCGTGCAGCCTTGCAGCCACCTTCTGCATGTCCATGCGCTCACTTGGGGATGGCTTAGCACAGCGAAGTCCATCGTGTAGTACTGAAATTAAACATTCCAATCTTTTCTGCTTCATGGCTGATGAAGTTTGTTTCAATACATCATCATGCTCTTCAAGTGGTTCAGGATCTACAATCTGCGCAGTCCTGTCAGGGAAGTTCATCTCAACGAATCTTGCAATGTTGACCCCATCTTTGAACATATCGTCAGTAGGCCTCTTCCGTATAAATATCTCAAGCAGAACAATCCCAAAGCTGTAAACGTCTCCAGCACTTGAAACATCGCCTCCTCCCGCACACACTGTAGATTTCATAATAGATTTGTTTAGTTTAAAAAAGATAACAGTAAATGAGACTAATTAGGTAGTATTCAAATATGAGTTACCTGGAGCGAGTGTATCCAATTGTTCCCTTTATAGCAACTGAAGAAGTCGAGATGGAGTCATCAGAGTGTGGTGTTCCTGAGCCAACCTTGAATCTTGCAAGACCAAAGTCTCCAATATGTGCTGTCACAATGTTTGCTAGGCTTTGGTCTTGCAAGATTCAGATAGATTGTTTCTTGAAAGATGTAAAACGGTGAGTTGCTTTGTATTGCCAATGTCAGGATGAAGTGGTCCATCTAGGTTGTTGAAAGAAAAGCTAATCTCAATTAATGTTGGAATTTTGAAGAGCTCCTTTGGTATTCTGCCATGAAGACTGTTGTAGGAAATATTTAGTACTTCAAGCGTTTGGAGGTTGCTCAGGCTTTGGGGTATGTGTCCCTTCAACTGGTTCGATTCTAGATGGAGCTTTACTAGTTGAGACAGATTTGAAAGGGATGATGGAATGACTTCTGTGAAGAAATTGTTGCCTAATAACACCTTCTGCAGATGTTTTAGAGTTCCAAGCCACTCTGGAATCACAACTGTAAACTGATTCTGGGCCAATGTCACAATTAACAGGTTACCGAGGTTTGCTATACTGGAAGGAAAATCTCCTGATAGTTGGTTTTCTGCCAAGTGTAGATACTGGAGCTCACTGGAAAGATTGCCTAATGACATTTGCAAATTGCCTTCCAGACGATTGTCTACTGCTGAGAACATCTATAGTCCAGTGCAATTAGCTAGGTTCTTCATAAACTCCAAATCTTGATTGTTTTTTGCTTGGAGTTTATTAAACTCGAGGTTAAGCCAAGATAGTTGAGAAAGTTTTCCAATGGAGCCAGGCACCACACCACTGAAACTATTCAGTGAATGTCAATTTCAGTTAACTTGGTGGTGTTTGTCAATGAAGATGGTATATGACCATGAAAGAAGTTGATAGCTAGTTGTAGCATTTGGAGATTGGGTAAAGAATTGCCTATATTGGGTGGTACCTCTCCACAAAAATCATTGCTAGTGATGCTAAATTTAAGTAGATTGGAAAGATTCAGGACAGGCTGTGGAAATTGACCTGACAACTTATTAGCGCCAACGTACAGGATTTGCAGCACTGACAATTTTGTGAACTCATTTGGGATGTTTCCCTGAATATTATTACCCGTACAAGAAAATGCATTCAGGGTTGTGATATTGGCAAGAAAAGAGGGAATGTTTCCAGTAAGGTTATTAACGGCAAGTGCTAGTGTTTGAAGGCCAAAAGGTAAATCTTCAGGAATCTGTCCAACTAGCTGATTATTTCCCAAGAGCAGAAGCGTGTTATTATTCAAATTAAGGATTTGGAGGTGATGTAGATGACCGAGGGATGAAGGGATCTCACCGACGAATGAATTGGCCGATAGTATTAGGACTTTTAGGAATGTCAAGTTTCCAAGTGAAGGAGATATTGGCCCAACCAAACTTTGATTGATGAGATGAAGTGACCCGAAGTGGGTGCTTTAAACTACACTGTACACCTTCCCAACTGCACAAGTGTGTGCTATCATTCCAAGATATCAACGCTTGTCGTGGATCACTGATGGTGTTCTTGAATTCCAAGAGTGATACCTTATCCGTGTAGTTTCCACTGGAGGAGCAGACGACAACCTGTGTGCAGAACGCCATGAGCACCATGAGGAACCGTCCAATTTTAGGAAGCAGCAGCATGGCTATGTCTGATCACTTGGTCAAGTTTTGAAATCTTGATTGCATGCACATGTCAGAACAAAAAAGCAATTTCAGATAAATTTTTGGCAAAAGTACCTGGAGTGAGAAATTTATATCTTGAAGCTTTATTTCTGTGCACTCTGGTTACTAGTTTATTTAAGGAAACAAACAGTTTCCCATCAGCTGTGTTAGCGTTACATATTATGGAGAAAAGATGAAAGCCAGACAGATATGGGACAAACAAGGGCATAATAAGGGAAGATGCTCTTACCACTCTGCAGCACTAGAAGAAGTCGTCCAATGGAGGCTTGGTGCAATGCTGGAAGCCGATAGAAGGAAGCAAATGGCAAGGGGCAGACGGCTGTGAGATAACAGAGTACCTTTCCTCAATTTATACTGAACACCGACTCAACACTGTCATGTGAGAATCACTGAGGTGCTATATGTATTTTACGTTCCTAAAAGCCTGGTTCAGCAATTTTAACTGTTTTCAAACCTAGCAGAGGAATTATTTTTGTACGGCCATATGGATGTAGCAGAAGATGACCGTCATTGTGCAAACCAATTATTTCAACGGTACTCCTATCGTTTTCTTTGCAGAGAAAGCATAATGCTTTGTGGTTGTTTTTTTTATGGAACTTTGTGGTTGTTGTAAAACTAGAGTCAAAAGTAGAATACACAGATGACTCTGAAAAGTGTCCAAATTAATGAGAGTTGGGGAGAAATTCAAAGTGTTCACACTGCAAAAATCTATATTCAGCTCAGCCTCATTCCCCTATAAATAGGAGGCCACTTTTTTTTACCTTTGAAAAGCAGCAGGAAAGGAGGCAATAGAGCAGGAACTCTCAATTTCCCCATTCTGTTTCATTTGCCCATGTTCTTGTGTGTGCAAAGTCCTGATTTCTTAACACGTTATCAGCACGAGGCACACCGAGCTAGAAGGTAAGAAGGTGAGAAATCAGTTTCGCCACACACTAATACCATGGACGAAACTCATCACCTGTGGATGTGCATGGTTTGAACTTTAAAGTCATACCTCTTGACTCTGTTGAGCCAAAGATGGTCATCGGCGGCGATGACTGGCAACACGAAGGCGGCACTGACGCCGTAGTCAGTAGTCACCTGGCTACTGTTGCTGCGGGCTGACACGAGCGCCTGGCCACTAGGCCGCTGCCGCTGTATATCCGGCCCGCCCCGGCAGACTCCAGCCACTATGGGCGCGGGGAAGTGTGGGCCTCACCGGCCTCCGGTGAGCAAGAGCCCCGGTCACCAGAGAGCGTGGCCGTCGCCAGGCCCGCCGGCGCGCTAGTCCCGGCCACCACGAACGCACGGGCGAACTGGCCCCCGACAGCCGCCGCAGCCAGCTGCTGCAAAGCGCGGGAAAGAGCTCGGCCCGACCATTCGCCGCCGCAGCCGCCCGGTTGCCAGACGGCAACGCGGGCGTAGGGTGAGCAGGCCTGGCCGCCGTCGCAGCTGCCCGGCCAGGCCTCGACCGCCTCACCCAGCCGCCGGCGCAAGCACGCATGCCCAGCACCCAGCAGGATATGATGCTGTCACCGCGGACTGGCTACCCGGCCGCAGCCCTGAAAGGTGCGCATGCCGGCCTTGGTAGAAACCGCGCCGAGAAGGTCGTGTCGTCAGAGTGGCGGCGGCGGGCGGCGGCGCCGAGGCCAGTTCGAAGGCTCGCTCGTTACCTGGGCCGGAAGCAAGGCCCGACTGCTCAGTAGTACAAGGAAGCCCAGCTCCGTGGCGGCGCAACGCAAAAACTACCGACGGTGAAGGAGCACACGCGGCCCGACCCAAAGCGGAAACGAGAGGAGTTTTGTTGTAGGGCCAATTCTGGAGGGTCCCGTCCGTGCGTCCGATATTTATTCCTTTTATCATTTTTGGCTAATTTACTACTACTACTACTACTACTACTACTACTACTACTACTACTACTA
>CM041633.1:15622387-15633119 GCA_023333625.1 Bothriochloa decipiens
TACTACTACTACTACTACTACTACTACTACTACTACTACTACTACTACTACTACTACTACTACTACTACTACTAACAATGATAATAGTAATACCCTATAAAATTAATACCACACGGCTTACGCGAGGTGATAATCGCGGTAAGCCATCATCCTTGAATTAATTATTCGCAATCGGTCAAAGTCCCACCGCTCTCCTGGTGATGACTTCTCAGAAAGAGCACACTACATGATGTGTTCTTCAACGCTTTTTTGTTTGTTTTTTTGTTTTTACTTACTGTGTTACAAGAGTTTTATTATTGGTGGAGTTCTCATAAGTAAATAAGCATCTTAAAAGGAATGGGTTGAAGTCCTACCCCTCTCCCGGTGACGAGGGCACACTATATGATTGCGTTCTTCAAAGTTGTTTTTTTTTTACTTGTACATGAATGTTCCATGATTTTTTTATTAAAATGCAAAGGTGGAGTTCTCATAACTTAATAAGCATCTTAAAATGAGTCTTCGTGTAAAATTCTTTGGTCATAAATAAGTGATCTCCTGAACCAACAATTTTGGTGAATATAGAACTTCATTGCAGATTACTTTCTGCGAAAGTTAGTTATTTGTTTTTACTTTTATTGACCATGTAATAATTGTCAAAATCATCAATACTGTCTTGGTGTTCATGCACACCCGCGTTCTCTCAATTGTTCAATTGACCACTTCAGAATTACTTAGTATACTAGGCCGAATGGGCGCGCTTTGCTGTGCTGTGCTGTGCCGATGTATAAACGCATTGATGCACAATTTCTGTTACGTACTAGTAGTCCATCACAATATAGCGAACACAATCGCTTGTTCACTTTGCGTGCACTTAACTTCCGTTGGCACGTCTGGGCCTCACTGGAACAAGTCATCACAGTGTTATGGGGCATAGGCGTTCGTAACCCATGCGGGACGACAAGCCAGAACACGCGTCAACGCCGTCTTCGGCGACGGGAGGCTCACCAGTCACCACAACACCACTGGCAGCAGCACTTCCTATATCTGCAGCGGCTAAAGCTTTTTTTTTCGAGACGTGTATTTCATTAAGAATGCAGCGGCTAAAGCTACGGGAGAGGGTAACAAGTCGGTGAAAAGGACTAAAAACAGTTGTGGTTGTGGGACGTTCGAGAGTGTCTGATCTGCGGTAGTTTTTTCTTTCAGTTTTGTTTTTTTAGGGGATTTTTTTTTTCAATTTTGTGCGTGGGGAAGTTTTGTTGTTGGGCCTATTGTATGGAGGGTCCCCAATGTGCCTCCGAGTTTTATTCTTTTTCTTTTTGATAATTTACTAATAATAATACCACACGGCTTAGTTGAGGTGGGGCTCATGGGCTTATACATCCTCACCGTCACGGATGTATCATCGAGAGGCAGTCGTGGTAAGCCATCATCATTGAAATATTCTAGCAACTTGATTATTTAGGTCACTCGTCTTGGTGCTGACTTGCAAAACAGAGCACACTACATGATGTACTCTTTAAAGCTTTTTTTTCTTATTTTTTGTATTTGTATATGTGTTATACAAAGCTGTTGTTATGGTTTATATATGTATCACAAAGAAATTGTTTATTTCGAAGTTAAACTAGGTGCATTCCCCGCGCATTGCTGCGGGAATTAGACGGTGGAACTTAGTTGATTATTAGATGAAAACAGATGCCTTGCTAAAAAATTATGGAATTGAAATATATGTCGAATGTTTAGAAAAATGGTGTATTATGACACAGCTGAATGATTTTTGAATTATTCACCAGATAAATACTGACGAAGACTGAAGTAGTTCCTTATAACAAATTTTTGATGCCTTTTGTATGAAGACTCCGTGTGGTGAAAAAATAAGATACATGTATGAGCACGTGAATATACATGTATTATTTGCGTACCAGAAAGCGTTGAGCAAACGTTAGATGCCTTTTTTCAATTTTGATGACGCATGATCTTTCACGGCGATGAAGGAATGCCTCACCTGTGTCGATCTGGGATGGAAATGACGGTATGAATCATAAGAACCATTATGGAAGAAGCTGAGCACAAGTAAGGAAAAGTGGTGGGACAAAGGGAGAAAAGTGTAGTACTATAGATAGACTCTAGATTGATTTTATAGCACAGGAGAGTGATGGACGGTGGCATGACAATAGATCAACGTCAAAGCCCAGGAGTCCCCGTTAAAAAGACCGTTGGTCTGCCTAGGATGCCATTGCCACGACATTATGGCTAATCAGTTATAGAAGATGAGGAGATTAACAAACCAAAGGGCACAGATTACAAGGAATATGAAAGTACCATGGACTGATTGTACGGAGACTCAATGGATGGCAAGGATGCCCGTGCCTGTTCGTTTAGTTCACATAGGCATTGAATGGGTAGAAATTATTAGGATGTGGGGAGCGGGTGATGTGGCAGCTTAGTTAGTTGGTGGGGCCTATATAGTGATGTGGCTTCATGGAATCACAAAGAAATATGCTAGTGGGTCTTTGCTTTATAGGAGTTTAAGATGTGAAGTTTTCGGTACAAATTAAGAATCATAAATGGAGTATTGGTGTAAAATTTTTGGTCATAATAAATAAGTGATATCTTCACTCAACAATTTCAAACCCCTTCAAATAAAATGCATATGCCATGGCATGTTCGCAAAAGGGCAATCAAACAATATGACACTTTATTGCAAATACTTTTTATGTGATCTAGCTAAAAATTATATAAATATAATTTTCCTCAAAAGGTAGTTGCTAAAAATTACATAAATATAATTTTCCTCAAAAGATAGTTGCACAAATTATATTTTTGAAATATTTTGTGATATTTTATACTAATTAAAGTACAATGAAAATATGTGTTTTCTTGACCATGTAATTGTCAAAACCATCAATTTATTACTGTCTCATCTTGGCCATTCACGCATCCTGAATTTTCTCAATTTCAATTGACCACCACGGGATTAATATATGAGCATACGAAATATGAATGATGGTGCGTCTTGTTTAGAATAAACACATGACCCATTTTTTTTTAAAAAATATAGAAGTATATATCTTTTCATTGAAAGGGACAATTAAAATCTAAAAAAAAGGGACAATTAAGATCTAAGTGTGTATTCGTTGTCCTCTGTTTCAATCTTTCACATCACTTTAAATAGTATATATTATTTTTATATGCTTCTATTTATAAGGTTTGTGTCACTCAGCAGTACCTTACTCTATAACACAATATTTTGTGTTTACCAAAGCATGTTGTCAAATTACATAAAAATGAGCGTATTTCAACCATTTATGTGTAACAATTAAGCACGGAGCACCATCTCCGGTGCTCATATGAGTGTGTGTTCTTTGCGTGTATTTGTCCAGGCTTTAGTCGTATGATGTCTTGAACTTCTTATTTTCTAGGGTCATTGATACTTTTCTTTGAGGTGTTGATTGCTTGGTTGCTCAAGTCGTGTCTAATTGCAACAATAAGGTTAAATATATACTTTTTTTTATTTTAAATTATAGTTTGTTTGATTTTTTTATATTAAATTTGACCACTCATCTTATTCAAAATTTTACGCAATATATTATTTTTTTATTATGGCTTGTCTTACTAACAAAAGTTCTTCAAAAATGACTTAATTAAGTTTATACAATTTTTTGATTAAAATATATGATCAAACTTGGAGTTAAAAAGTAAAAATATCAAATGAATTATTATTTAGAACGGAGGAAGTATTTTGCGTACGATGAAATAATGTGTGTGAATGGTTACGTTGTCATTGAACCACCAAAAATCACTAAACTTTATGTGGGTCGATGTTTCTTATACATACACTAATATTGCCTTTGCTTTTTACCAACATAAAGGATTTGAAATATTCAACAACACAACGTTGGTCCCGTGGTAAGCCTCTCGAGCTCCTGATGCGAGGTTTTAAGGTTTGATTCCTTGAAATTGCAGTTTTGTCCATTTTAATTGGACCACCTGCCGGTCTATCCATATCCCTATGAGGGTGTCCGGCTAGCTAGCAACTAGCAAGAGGGAGGCGATGGGCATTTTGGATGTTTGAGCAGGCAGTGGCAGATTTCTGCTTCCATGCGAGGGAAGTAGTGTCGTCGGGGATGGGGCCCTGGGGGCGGCGTGACCCGTCAGGCTTCGGCTCCGCGTTCACCGCCGAGGAGGGGTCACCGCCGGCGTCGACGCCCGCAACCTCACTGCCATCGTCACAGGTCTCGTCCCTCCATGGCCTTCTTCCTCTTCTTCTTCTTATCTCAGTGTGCAGCGCACAGCAGCAGCAATGATGGTTTCTCTAGACTCTAGCCTAACTTAATTTGATTCGCCCCCATCATGTCTAATCCTGCCAGTAGTTGCAACATTATATATATTATTGTTTTTGCTTCATAAAAACTGTTGGTGGGAAAGGCGAAGAAAGACTTGAAACATTTCTCGAAAAGAAAAAAAATTACATTTCAAAAAAGGGAAGACTTGAAATTTAGCACAAGTTACATTTCAGTTTTCCGCCCATATTATTCTAGTTCAAACAGGGACAAATTATGGGTATGATTGTTTCTTTGTCAAAGACTCACAGAATTTCGCCGTAATGAGGACAGAATCAACGGCAGACTCACATGTACAGTTAATTTCACTTACTATTAGCACTTAGCAGTACTAGTTGTATTGTATCTGTTCTGTAATAGCCCAGGTTTTGTTCCTGAATATCGTGATCTTTCAGCTTTATGACACAAGCTTGCTGAACATGTTTGTGCTGGAATCAACTTTTGTTAGTATTGATTGATTGGCTCCATTTTGTTCTTCGGATTACATTGATGTATTCAACCTGAGTTACATACCAACCTTGCATACCTGGCCTGTATCCAACGAATCTTGCAATTACTACGTTGCCCGGCCGCTGTCTTTTCTTTCTGTTGCGTAGTGTCCTAGTGAGTGTGTTGACTGCTTGTGCGAATGGCATGCCTTGAGCTAGCTTGAGGTTGGTTTTTTTAAGCATCTCATATGAGTACAGTTGTAGTATCTCGTTACACACGAACACACATCACACGCTACACCACACACAACACACACTAACACTACGCGTGCATAACTAGACCTACAACTACACACAGATTAGAAGATCGCATCCTTCTCGAGATCACTGGGACCATCATCGCTCCACAGACGACAGGCATATCGCAATCCCTTTGTGGTTCCACGCAAGAGAGGCTGCAAATAAAACTGAGAAATAAATTCCCGAGGTAAGGCCCCCTGAGCTGATTCTAGGAATCAAACTCAGGACCAACCACTCGTTCCATTGCGAGCTTGCCAACCGTGCTATGCTCCCTCCTCAGCTTGAGGTTGTTTTAAAGCCACAATGGTGCTGGACTGCCGTTTTCCTTTAGTCAGAAGCAAGCAGGTCTAGCTCACGCCTCACATTGGCCAACTCGCTAGTGATGGAAACTGCGACATCCAGTCAATAGGTAAGAGCAGGGGACCAACCCGGCTAAACAATGAACGACGGTCACAGCGCTCCGAGACTCCAAAAAATCACACGATGTGTTCAAACTTCAAAATTTGGATTGAATTATTTGAAGCTATGTTAGATGTTTATATGCATTTTGTTGACCACTTCTAGTTACTATTGTCATAAATTTGAAGTATTAAGTATGTGACATCCAGTCAATAGGTAAGAGCAGAGGACCAACCTGGCTAAACAACGATCGACGGTCGCAGCGCTCCGAGACTCCAAAAAATCACAAGATGTGTTCAAACTTAAAAATTTGGATTGAGTTATTTGAAGCTGTGTTAGATGTTTATATGCATTTTGTTGACCACTTTTTGTTACTATTATCATAAATTTGAAGTCTTAAGTATGTATATCCAAGTGGGTTTAATTCTGCGGATGCGTCCTTATTCCTTAGTCATAAGCATGTGTCCATGTCTGATGCAGTTCAATTGATTTTTTTTATAAGGCACAATAAATTTCTGCATATGAATAAATACTATAACAAAGGGTTATTAAAAAATTTGAAGAATTACAATATGTCTAATGACGATGATGGCCTCATCATGATCAAGCTGCACGTAAGCATGTTCCTCACCTTTATCAAAGATAGTTAGGTCCACATCCGCCCGGAAAGGGAGCCATTTCCTTGTATCCCTTGTAGCTATTCTTGTTTGTCACACCTTCAACACCGAAGATTTTCCTTTCCCCTTGGAGAACCATATGTTTGCCTTGGTGAGCATTGTCCTTTGCATAGAAGACTAGTAGTAGATGTTTTGCAAGAATGAATGGTTCATCTATGTACGTGGTGAGGTTGAGATCCATGAAAATCATCCTGTTTGGTAGAGACCCTAGAGAGTTGAACCCACCACTAGCGAAAAAGATACACCTTCAACGTACCATAGCCTAACTACTAGATCTATCTATGAAACAATATACGTTGTTTAACCTTAGCCTTTTTTACCATTTGAGTTCCTCCTCTCGTAATAATTCAGCAAGCCTTTCATTTAATATAGGTTTTAGATCTAGTTTAAAATCATTAAGTAAATTAGTTTCTGTCTTCTTATTTAGTTCATCCAGTTTATTTAGAATGGTCTTTTTTTCTTTATTGTAGGCACCACTCATTTTTTTTGCCTAGCATCTGAAGTATTGGCGCAACCTTCTGATTTTGGCTTGCCACCTCTCTATATGTGAGCCATCAACTAGTGTGCTCTGCCACACGTCACTAACCATATCACAAAATCCATCTCTCAGCAACCAACCCAATTCAAACTTGAATTAAGGTTAATAAGATGAGGATGGGTTATTTTTACCAAAAAGGAGAGGTCTGTGGTCAGAAATCTTCCTAGTCAAAGCATGTAAAGTGGTATGTGGATATTTGCAGACCAGGACCCGATATTTGCAGACCAGGACCCTATCTAATTTTCAAAGGTCGGATTCTGTACATGATTTTCCCAAGTAAACTTTCTTCCTGACATCTTAAGGAGTCAATTATAGCATCTAGTAAAGCCTCTTTTCAAAGGACCCTATCTAATTTTCAAAGGTCTTTATTTTTATCATCTGGTATACGAATAATATTAAAGTCACCACTTATAACAACAGGTAAAGCCTCTTTTGAACATACTTGTACTACCTAAGGTAAGAATTGAGATTTTTGATCTAATTGTGCTGGCCCATAAACAAAAATAATATTAAACTTAAAATCATCCTCTCTATGTCTAATTTGGAAACGAATAAAAAAATCCCCTTCTTCAATTTCCCCAATGTCCAAATTTAATAAATTGACACCTAGAATCATTCCATTGGACCTACTTGCGGAGCCATGCGATGCCATTGAAAATCTCTGCATGCGCCAACATTATTCGAAGTGGATTACGGAAAATTGGCTCTACCAGTTTTCGACAAAGGAAATGAAATCTAGGTTTTTTCTTTTGTTAAATCGGAAAGAAATCTATATTTTTTTTTACAATCAGCGAACCTGTTGCAATTCTAAAAGATGCCTTTCATCTAGAATGATACTTATGTTTGTTCTTCTGCCTAGGCGTGATCTTCTCTTCTGTGACATAGGGGCTTGTAGACCCTCAGGGTCGTAGCCCCTATCACCTAGCCCTTCCGAAATTTATGAACATATTATATTTAATGCCTCTAAGTATATATTATCTTCATTAGAACAAACTGTCGATGTATCATCTAACAAAATTATGTTTTCCTCCACTAATCTCTTTTTTCCATTCATTCTTTGCAACTCTAAGTCTCTTAAAGACTTTAAAGAGTTCGAAATAGCTTGTTCATTATCCCCAAGAACAACCCTAAAGACTTAGTAGAATCAAGCAATGATGAATCATCACGAAAAATAAAAGAGCATGATAAGAACAACCCCTAAAGACTTAGTAAAATCAAGCAATGATGAATCATCGCGAGAAATAAAAGAGCATGATTGGGGTTCTTCGCCTTTGTCTGATGCAGAATTCAAGTTCTAGCAAGCCTTCAATTTTGTTGCCCTTTCACTGAATCTTGATCTGCAGTTGCTGTATTCCTCTTGTTAGATCTTACAGGTGACACTGTCCCACCATTCTTTATTTTCATTTGAGGACACCCCATTCTGAGAGTCATTTTGTGGAGGCATCATATTCGCTCTTCACTGGTCATTACCATTTGGGTGCACCCCATTTTGAGATAGCACTATCATCAATGGTTTGTTGTTTGCTTTCACTAGTTTACTTTGATGGATCATAGAACCAATGCCTTCATCTCTTGCTAGACAACACCGCCAGCTCCATTGAGCTGAGCGGAGGTAGGTAGCTGATTGTCATATTCACTGTTAGGTGCCTGATCCCATCTTTTTTACCATCTACATCCATGTCCTCATTAGGTTTTTCCTCCTTAGGTTCTTCATCCTCCATGGTAGATTCCATGTCTATGACCTCAGGCTCACCATTGGACACACCCTGTTCCACCCTGGATTGTAGCTCGTGAACAAAGTCCCCAATAACAACATCCATAAGATTCGAGATGAGATTGGGATCAAGCACATCTACTTTCATTCTTGGTCTTCCAAACTTCTTCGTAAATTTAGTGTCCACATTTCTTAGATCACCTAAGATAGAGCCAATTGCCCAAATAATGGGGAATTCCCTCAACTCCTTAGGTAGACAACGAAACTGCACCCAAACCTTGTTAATCTCATATTTATAAACATAATTTTCAACTCCCTTTTCAAAGCGAATCTTTCTTTTCATAGATTTTGTGTCCATAGGACCCAAGTTTACTATAGGATCCAATAGGTCTGAAGATGAGAAATTAGTGATGAAAGCATCTTTTCCCTTCTCCTCAATCACCCACTTGTGTTTTTTCCTGGTAGTAGTTTTTCTAGTTCCACTGCCAACTGGTCAGCAGTAAGAGAACCTTCTAAAACATGTACCACTGCAGATTTTTCCTCTAAGTTTACCTTAGGATTCTTGGCCATGGAATAAAATAGAAACCCACATGGTATAGCTAACTAAGTATTACAAAATACAAACATCTTGTGAAGGATCTTTCAACACTTAATGCTCAAATAAGTTTATATACATCTAAAATCAGTGTGTGTAGTCAAAGGGCTCACAAGGAGCTTCCATTCTACTATCTCTATATACAATGATCTGAGTGTATATGGCCATTAACATTGTTAGCTGGGCATTAATAATATCGACGGGCGTCGTCGGCCAGGTACAAAGTGCATATCTGTATCCTCCTTGATCCAATCCAGGAACGAACCCTGTAGCCTGCTAGGCGTGTGTGCGAGCCATGCTTTCAGGAAGTCGGCCACCACCTGTGTCCTCTCGCACTTCGCCTTGGTGTCCATCGCTCCACTACTACCATTCTGCCGAGCTCTTCGCGAGCTTCTCCGCAGTGCCGTGCCTGCTCTACCAACCAGCAGATACGCAGCACCGTGCGTAGTCTTCCAAAGCATCTGATACACCATAGTAGCTACACTTAGGGAAAGGCAATCCATCGCCGTCGGGAATATTATTTTGTCCAGCTATTCAACAGACCACTTGTGCCGCCGCCACAGATGAACTCCCAGTCCCAGATGCCGGCATCGCCTGCTTATTGTCTTCTGGTGAGCGGTGGATTGAGAAGAGGACCCCGTGCTTCATGACGGCTCTGTTCCTATTCCTGCTGCGATGATCAGAATCAGCTACGATGACGTGGTGCTGCAAGTACACTTGGATGACCTGATCTAGACAAGTATGGTCGTCAGCGTTGCTACTACCTCTGCCTGATCCAGGGTTATTGCGCTGGCAGTGCTTGTTGTGGAGCTTGCAGCATTCTGGTTTCGGCAAAACCATTGCGTCAGGAGCCCGTGGATCTTGTGCCAATGCTGTTTACTGCTGGAGTCAGCATACGGCACCCAACGGAAGTCCTATGTGGCTAGCTGCGTGAGCTCTCTCCTCTGGCTGCATCAACCGCACACTTGGCATGATCAGCGGTGAAGAGCTGCAAGCTCCTAACCGTAGTGCCCACTATGTCAGTGCTCTCTGAAAGCTGCAGCATTACACCTAGCACAGAGTTCTCCTCAGCTGAGCTAGCATCTTTGTGGATGAGGAAGAGCCTGGCCTCTAGACTGTGCTCAATGCTGCTGCAGAAGGGCCGTATCAGCAACAGGAAATGACCCCTGTCTCCTCGATCGACCTTGTGCTCAAGCTTCCTGCCAGCGAAGAGGTGTCTGATAAGAGGGTCAAAGAACATGTATTGGCATGGTGTGCCACCAACCTCGACAAACCTCAAAAACTCGCTGGCACCGTCTGCAAACCGCTCGAATCTCCGAACGGTGGAGGCAGAGGCACTCAAGTTACCGGTTTGGTCGTCATGGCTAAAGAGTGATATGATTGACCTGGCAGCACGAGCAGCCCTAGCATAGGTGTGAGCTCTTGCCCCATGTTCCATCGTCCTTTGTTCCTCTTGTTCTTGCACAATCTGGCACTTGCATTCACGCAGGGTGGCATCGCACTCTTGAGAAACACGCTCCAGCTTCTTCTGCCAACACCGCAGCGCTGTTGTGTTAGTGATGTGCCACTTGTAAGATAGCTCAAGTGCCGCCTCCAACTTGATTTGTGCCATCTCTAGCCTCTCTATGCGTTCCTTGTCTTTTATGTGTTCCTCGTAGTTCTAAAAAACACTTGATAGCATCTGGTTAACTGTCTCCTGGACAACCGCTGTCCTCAACATATCCTCCATTAGGATTAACAAGTCCAAACTCCACAACCAATC
>CM041633.1:15633129-15725285 GCA_023333625.1 Bothriochloa decipiens
CATTAGGATTAACAAGTCCAAACTCCACAACCAATCCTTCTGCAAGGGCTATCTAGTAATTTTTAAGAGAGATAAATGTTAGAAATTCAAGGATACACATAGGGCTAATAGCTAATCGACATTCAAGTATGAACAATGAGACGAATGGCAAGGCGACATTTCTTTTCTGTTTCCTATTTTCTTTTTGTTCTTTTTGTATATGAGTGGATCATGGTTTTCACAACCAAATACCTCTCTGTGTCGCCTCCCTAGGCAATGGGAGGAGCGAGCCCGCCCTAACTACCTAGCTCTAGCCATATTAGCTACCTCTGGTGCACGGCGGTGGCGCCAAAAATCAGGCCCATGCGCAAACCTTCTCCCCTGTCCTTCCTCCCAGTCCTCTCCCAAACTCATCCTCCCTACTATACGTTCTTCATCATTTGGTTCCCGCTCCAGTAGATCTGTGTTTCTAGGAGCTAGATCTGTGTGCTTTGGACTGGATCCATGGAGGATGCAGCTGCGCAACACGACTTACCAGCGCTTGATGGTTGTCAGTCACGTTGCCTTGGGATTGGTGGCGAAGGCAAGGGTAAGGGCGGTGGCGGATGTGCTGGTGACCATAATGGTGGCTACGGTCATGCTAGTGGTGTCGGTTAAAAAATAAATAAATTAGTGTTAACATATAAAGATATAGAAACACTAACTTATGATCGGAGGTCATGCGGGCGCTGTGGTTTAGCGTAAAGTGGAGAGACTGGGTAGCAGCATTCTTTGGGACAACATCCTCTAAAATCATAGTCAATGGTAAGCCAACAAGGGGCGTAAAACACGCAAGAGGTTTACGACAAGGTGATCCACTATCGCCGATGTTGTTCATCCTAGCTATAGATCCATTGCAACACATTATTGAAAGGGCAGGAAAGACGGGTGTGCTTAGGCCGGTATTGCCAAAGGTAGCACAATTGAGATGTTCTTTATATGCAGATGACACAACAATTTTTGTTGATCCATCGGCCAGCGAATTAGAGAGACTATACAAAATTTTAGTCTTCTTCGGAGAATGCTCTGGCCTCAAAATCAATATCTCCAAGACTGTAATATTCCCTATTCGCCTGCAGGACCAAGTTACCTCAGAACTTTTGCAACACTTCCCGGGCAAAATATGCAAATTCCCTGGTAAATACCTAGGACTCCCTCTACACATAAGAAAGCTACGCAAGATTGAGGTGCAACCTCTCATTGATAAAATTGGGGGAGATTGCTAGGTTGGAAAGGAAGACTTCTTTCAACGACTAGTAGAGAAACTTTGGTAAAGACTGTCCTCTCCTCGCAACCCATCTATCATATGATGGTCTTCCCAGAACATAAATGGTTGATAAGGAAATCGACAAACTAAGAAGAAGCTTCCTATGGAGAGGAGAGACGCCAGACAAGGTTTATGGAGGTCACTCATTGATAAACTGACCAACAACTTGCCGACCAAAGATAAAAGGGGGACTAGGGATCCTAGAACTGGAATGATTTTCAAGGGCATGGAGACTAAGATGGTTGTGGTTTAAATGGAAGCACAAAGAGTGGCCATGGAGCAATTTAGACCTACCCTGCGATGGACGCGAATAGGAACTCTTTGCTGCCTCGACGGTGGTGACAATTGGAGGTGGCAAAGCCGCAAGCTTCTGGACATCGTCATGGTTGGACAGGAAAACACCAAAAAGCCTAGCCCCAAATCTCCTCAGAAAAGCGAAGAGAAAGAAGTTGTCTGTCTACAAAGCTCTACATGATAATAAATGGATAACGCACATCTTGCCAGTTCAAACAATGCAAGAGATCAGGGAGTACGTCAACCTTTGGGAACAAATACAGTAGATCCAATTAAACATGAATATAATGAAGACACAGTAAGATGGAAATGGATAAAGGACGGTGAATATACAACCAAAAGCGCATATTAGATTCAGTTTGAAGGAACTTACAATAGGCTAAAATTAACTCCAATATAGCGAGCAATGGCAAAACCCAAATGCCGTTTCTTTGCATGGACGTTGCTACATAGGAAAGTCCTGACGGCCAACAATCTAATCAAAAGAAATTGGCCGCATGACCCGATGTGCAAACTCTGTGGAAAGCTAGAGACACTGAACCACCTTTGTTTAAATTGCCCTTTCGCTAAGCAAGTGTGGACACATTTGAAGTGGTGGTTAAATCTTTCCATGATTGAGACAATACCAATGACAGGATCGATACACGGATATTGGCGAAGATGTCACAACAAGGTGGACAAGAGACAAAGAAGAAGGTTCGACGGAATTATGATTTATTTCTGGTGGAATTTATGGAAGGAACAGATTAGACGAACTTTTCAGCAAAGATCATTGCAGGCAGAACAAGTAGCTGTGTTATGCAAAGATGACACCAATAGGTTCCAGTTCGCCATGCAGGAATCAGTATAAGGCTACATTGTTTCCTCTCATTTGTCCTAGGTGTGGTGTAAGGTCGGTAGGCAATGTATGTTGGCTCCTCCTCATCCTCTGCCTGTATACGCTGTGTCCAGATTTTTTTCTTTGGGTGTTTCAGTAGTTGGAGTTGTTCTCTAGTAGCTTTTTTGAGTAGATTCAGTTGTGGTCGAGTTGTAACTCCTGTACTTTGTGTTTTTCTTTTTATCCTTGTCTAATAAAAATACGGCAAATCGCTTGCCGCCTTTCTAAAAAAAACACTAACTTGTGAGACAAATCTTTTGTTAGACCCAACTTTAGTTTCTTGTGGGCTTCCAATGGACTTGGGTCTAGCGCAACACTGGTTCGTGGGTAAAAATTTTGGATCAGAACATCTTAGGTCACATGGTGATGAGGGGAGATGACATGGAGAGTGGTTTATGTGTGACTCACTACTATAGAAAATGCTTTTCAGGGCAGTTGGCAAGACTTTAATTTGTAGGTCGGTTGGTGAGGCTTTAATTTGTAGATTTGGTTTGTCTAAAAAGAGAGGCTACAAATCACCTATTTGTAGGTGCTACTCTCTATATCTAACCGTTTCTATAAATTAATTTTCAAAAATCATGATCTAGGACCTAAAAGAACACCAAAACATAGGAAAATATTTTATTTTAATGCGGGGAGGAGGCTTCCATCGAAGTCATAAGTCGTGGTATTTTTCACGTGAATATCAAGCGCTACATCATCGGTGGGATTCGAGCAACCTAGTCCTTTGAGTTGAGGAATGGTATTACTAATGTCATTGCTGTTGTAGGACGCTATTGATTGTCTCCTAGATCCGGCAGGTGTAAAAAATATTTGGAGGAAAGAGCAAATACCAGTTCTTCATGGTGCTCTAAACTATTCTTTTTATCTTTAAGAGAAACAGCGAGGTAGCAATCTTCGTATTATTTGTACCTAAAAAACCGAAATGGACCTGGCGGCCAGTAATTGCAAACTAGATATAAAAAGAAAACAAATGAAATTGGAATGCTACTACTAAACAAATTAAATAGTAATAGCTGTAGTGCCCTATTAAAACACTAGTAAGACCATAAATCAACGTGCGACAGACGCATGGGGGCATGGGGCTCACCGGCAGTGGCGATCAAGAATCCACACCCGTGAGCGCAAGCGCAACTGTAGTTTGCAAGGAATCTAGCAGAGAACACAGCAATGGTCCCTGTGCATAGACAGAGGTCGATGCGAGCAAGGTGATTCACAGCAAGCAGGACGATGTGATAAGTAAGCAAGACGGAGGAGAACGAAGCAGAGTCATCTCCGCCTCATCTGGACTAGCTGCTGCCACGCGTCCAGTTGAATAATTTGCAGTCTGCAATTGCGTTCCACTGCAGGCAAAGTGTTAGGTCTGACCAGGTCGGGTCAACGGAGCTAACCAGAACAGCTGTGCCACACACGTCCGTAAATGAATACTTTTACCTGCATATATACTTGCTTCGTCAGGAAAAAAAAAGCAAGGCTAGTCTCAATGCTAAGTTTCACCTCACGATTATCAAGATACGAAACTTTGCTATGAAATAAACGTCTCTCTCAGTGCATAGTTTCATTCACAGTTTCATGGGCTGTTTTTAGTGTTTCATGGGTCCCACCATCTCTCTCTTCCCTCTTTCTCTCCGTAGACAGCGCGCGTAGGATGGAATTGGGCGCAATCCGCCGCCGTAGGTCCTTGTCCTCGCCGAACATGTAGATGAGGATTTGGCTGGCTGGTAGCGTGCCTCACCCGCGAGCTCTAACCGGTGGAGGGACCTCGCCAAACATGTAGATGAGGATTTGGTCCACGCGCAGCGGAGGGGTGCTCGTCCATGGGCCACGGCAGAGGGACCTCGCCCGCGCCGGAGGGGAGCTCGCTCGCGTGGACTGGAACCTTCCCCGGCCAGGTGCAGCAGGTGGCACGACCTCCTCCATGGTCACCCGCGAGCTCTAAACGACGGCCGCAGGTAGTCGCAGCCTCCACCGCGGGCGAGCATGGACTCCTCGTGGAGGAGCGGCGCCCGTCTCGGCGGCCTCGCGTCGCAGCAGCCCGCGCATTGTGCTCGCACTCACCGCCACGGCGGTTGTGCTCGCGGCGGCGGCTGAGCTCGCACGTGGCGAAGCTCGCGCATCCCTGCAGGGCCACCGCCACTGCGCTTTCGGCGACGGAGTGGAGGCACACGGCAAAGTCGCGGCCCGCGCGCTCGAACGACGGAATCCACACGCAAGGCGAGGTTACGGGCCTCGACGAACCACCGGCGTCGCTCTGCTTCCTCGCGACCTCGCCCACCCTCCATGAAACGCTGGAGCCTCCTCAATGCGGTTTCATCCGGTGTCATGTTTCTTGGTAACACCGCCGAACTCGTGTCGTGGCCACTAAACTTTCTCCTTCTCTCTCCTACTCGTTTCATACAAAAAGGCTAAATCTGTTGATGTGGTGACTCATTTAATGTGCATGACACCTCTCATGAAACCCCACTGAGACTAGCCTGAAGCATTGAATCTGGACACTTTAGAATTGCGTTTTTCTAGATGGAGGAGTACTCCTCTCGGTTAAAAAAAACGTAATTATTACTTTCTGATGAGTCAATTTATTTCAATTACAACCAAAATTTTATAAAAATATATTAACATTTACGATACAAAATAAGTATTATTAAATTAATAACAAAATATATTTACTTAATAAATCCTAGTTGAGGCATCAATATTAATACTAATCATTATAAACCTAGTAAAACTTTAATAAATTTGATCAGTATTCAGTACAACTCTTATAATTGCACTTTTTTTGGACGGGGTAATAGAGTGTGATGACATGAAAAATATATTGAAAAGGCAAATCAAAAGTCATCATTTTGTCACATGGCGGAGTGGCGTCGATGTTTTTGTTTGGGCACTGGCCCACTGGGCAGTCAGGCGTCAATCGTACATGGGCTGCAGGCATCCGATATTTTCTTAGCCCCAGTCTAGGCACAATCACTGTCACAGCTCCAGCTAACCGTCAAGGAAGGAGAGCGAAGGAGAGAACGAAGCAATTAAGCTGCTAGATCCATGTCAATGAGCTGAGGCTGCGCCATCGCTTTACCAAGCAAATCCAAGAGCTCAAGAGTCGGGTGATAGAAGTCAGTGAGCGCCGTAAAAGGTACAAGCTTGACGAAGCTGCGGCCTCTAGCTCTAGCTTTGTACCTGTTGACCCTCGCATGGCTGCGCTATACACAGAGTCGGGCAGCCTTGTCGGCATAGAAGGTCCAGTGGACGATATTGTAAAGTTGTTAGACAAGAAGGAAGGCGATGCATCACCACTGGGTCTGAGAGTGGTAGCCATTGTTGGGTTTGGAGGTCTTGGCAAAACAACAGTAGCAAATGAAGTGTACCGTAAGATTCGAGGTCAATATGACTGTGAGATGTTTGTGTCAGTTTCTCAAAGACCAAATCTGTTGAAGCTCCTTGGTAGGATCATCCATAAAGTTGGAATGCCACAGCTGAATCATATAGTTGAAGTGGAAGATTTAATTGAAAGCATCAGAGGGTATCTGAAAGACTTAAGGTGCCCCTCAATACTTAATTGCTTCTTTTCATGCTGTACCATCATACTAGCTCATTGACATGTACAATTTGTACAGGCAAAATATGGAGCTTAATTAGTTTAAATTTCCTGTGACAAGACAAACTATTCTTTGGTTGCCGGAATCTTCATCTTGATTCAGCTAAGATAACTAGTTATTTAGCTAGCGTTTAGTAGTACAAATGTTTAAATGCTTTGTAATTCTGAACTGCATACAGAAATAAGTCGTGTGAAAGCTTATGATAGATGCAGTTGTTTGAGAAAGTGAACAAGTAAAGAAAAGATTTAAGGCCCAGACGTGTAACCAAACTCTAATTGTGTGTCTACTTGCGGTGATTTACGGCATCTCGCCAACGGTCACAATAAACCGTGTAACCAAAATCTTTTCCTTAAAGCAACACGTGCAACAGCGCGATTTCGAAAAAAGAAAAAGAAATTTAAGGCCCAGTGGAAACATCTGATCAACACTTCAACATATTATTTGCACCAAGCCTGAAAAGAAAATGTTATGTATGTGTGAAAGGGAAGGAAAGTATCCCTGCAGATTGTGTATATTCATATATGGGTAGTGAAAAAAGAGAGAGGACAGAGTGGGCTGTCTTTCTTCCAAACCAGACTTGGTGACAGGTTTACTAGACCCTTTGTGTTCAACTCATAATCTACTATTTACTAAAAAAGCTCATAATCCATTAGCTATGGTATTCAAGTAGCATTTATATACCTCTTTACAAGAACTTAGGGCACTACATTGCATCCTCTGTTTGATTCCATGAATAACTTTTGAGCCAGGATAAATGCTCCTATCTTATTCAGAATATGAGGCAAATGTGATTATTTCTCTTGGATTCTTTATATTTATATCTGAATTTCAATTCTAACTAACACTCATTCGGTTTTGTGAATATTGAAGTTACTTTTTTGTTATTGATGATATACGGGATACATCAGTGTGGGATATTCTTCGTTGTGCCTTGCCAGATAATCATAAAGGGAGCAAAGTAATCACAACTACACGAATTGAGACAGTTGCTAAGGCATGCTGTAGCTACCGACCTGATTTCATTTACAAGATGAAACCTCTTGATGATGAGAACTCAGCCAAATTATTTTTTAGCAGAGTTGGATATGCTTGTGCTCAGCCACTGAAAGAGATCTCAGGCGAAATATTGCAAAAGTGCGGTGGTCTCCCACTAGCCATCATAAGCATTGGCAGCCTTTTGGCTAGCCAACCAGCCAGATCAAGGGAGCAATGGAAGTTGGCGTGCAGTTCACTTAGGTCAAATTTGAGAGAAAATCCATCTTTAGAGGGAATGAGACAAGTACTAAAACTTAGCTACAACAATCTTCCTCTGCATCTGAAGACATGCTTGCTATATGTCGGCATGTATCCAGAGAATCACTCGATTGAAAAGTTAGATCTGGTGAGGCTATGGGTCGCTGAAGGTTTTGTTGTTAACTTACGTGATGAAGATGTAGAGAAAGTTGCTGGAAGTTACTTCAACGAACTTTTCAACAGGAGTATGATCCAACCTACATACACGGGCTACAACGGTGAGGTGTCGAGGTGCAAAGTGCACGACATGATTCTTGATCTAGTTAGACTGAAGTCAGAGGAAGAGAATTTCTTGAGGGTGGTAGACAATGCGAGTCACATGGCCTTATCATCACAAAGCAAGGTTTGCCGGCTTTCCCTTCATCTGGGCTTCGGAGAAGATCAAGACACAGCTGCTGCGACAAGCTTAACCATGTCACATATGCGCTCATTTATCTCCTATTTCTAATTTCAAGTACATCCGAGTGCTGAATCTGAAAGACTGGCGTACTGATGGGCACGACAGTATTGATCTTACACCAATCTGCAAATTATTTCAGTTAAGGTACCTGAACGTTGGTAGGAAAGCACGCCTGCCAGCCCAAATCAGGAACCTGCAATGTTTGGAGTCACTGGAACTGAATAAGCTTGATGGAGATGTGCCGTCAGATATTGTCCATTTGCCTTGCCTACTGCATTACGTTGTTCCTTTTGGTAAACGGCTCCCAGACGGAATCTGTGTGATGAGGTCCCTACGGACCCTAAACTGCTTCGATGTCGGCTTGAACTCGGTGGAAAATTTTAAGGGCATTTCTGAACTTCTGAATATTAGGGATCTTGAGATTTGGTGCAGCGGCACCACCCCTGAGCAAGGAATCATGGACATCTTGTGGTGTTGTATTGCCAAACTTATCAGCTGCTCTAACTTTTCCATCTTTCCCCGCTAATCTTCCTCCTCCGGTTGATGGATTAGATCGTTTGGCCATTTCTCAAGCCGAGCACCATCTTGAGGTACTTGAGGTTTCTTGGACTTTGTTTCCCCAGGTTCCAAGCTGGATTGGTCAACATTGTATTAGGCTCTCAGTTTTGTCACTCACAGTTAACATACTGAGGCAGGATGACGTTGATCTACTTACTTGTCCAGTTACCAAACCTGTTGGACCTGAAGTTAAACATCCGGAAATGTCCAAAAGAAAGAATTCCCAGTTCTCAGGTTCTTCACATTCTCGTGTTTCGCGCCATGCCTCTTGTTCGGGGCAGGGGCGCTGCCCAATCTCCATACGCTCACCCTGAACCACCATGGGCGAACCTCAAGGAAGTCCATGTTATCTTCACCAACAGTTATTGTGATGGCAAAGCAATGCCAGGTATGACGGAAGCCGATGCCGAAGGCTACATACAGGGATGCCATCGGCATGCACCCAGGGTACCCAAATGCCACCAATCTATCCTCCGTCAGCACAGCACAGTAATTCCATTTCTTTTGTTTACATACTCGAGTTCAGTTCTTTCACATGCATGTTTTGCTTTGAATTTACTATTCGAAGTTAAATCCATGGCCATTTGCGCGCAAATTAATCTTCTTCTCAAACGAGAATGTTCATTTGATGGGTACAGGAAGTTATTACTGAGTTGATTCTTTCCTTTGAATTGTTTCATGCCATTGCCATAGTGCCATGTATGATCATGGGTGCTGTAACGGAGAACGTAATGTTTACAGCCCAAGTCTCCGACTCATGGGCTGCTGCCAAGCATGTCGACAAATATTGTTTTTGAGATGTCACAGTCCCTTCAACTGGCTCACGGGCCCATGAGCTCTCATGTCCGGACCCGACCCATTCGAGGGACACGAGAGCACACACGATGAAGGTAAACCCTCGAGTCATGGGCCGACTGGGTATATAGTCAATCGGTGACTTCACACAGGTTGTTCTTCGCTGCCTGGTCGGTAAGGAATATTCATGCTATTGGTACTCGTGAGCTGGCTAAGGCAGCCTATAGCGTTGTGCCCTGACAGGTTTTTTCTAACAATAGTACAGGCAGGGCTATCAGGCAATAGATACATGCATGGTGGAACAAAATTCTGTTCGACGTGCGTGGCCGTGGTGCAACGCACCAACCAAGGCGAAGGAGAACGAACGCGCAGCCCAAGCCCAAAGGGGAAACGACTAAGGGCCAGTTCGATTACATTAAAACCGGCCCAGGAATTATTTCAACTGATAAAGCTTATACAAATTTAGCTAGCATTTCAGCCGGGAATTTTTTCAGGTGGTCATTCCAGGTGAAACGAACGAGTCCTAAACCAGTGCGGCACGGCACGGAACTTTTGATTGGGCCTGGGGTGCGCCCCCTTTTCATTTTCGGCTAATTTACTAATATTAATACCACACGGCTTACGTGAGGTGGGGGTCACGGGCCTATTATTCCTCAGCTGTGCGAATGTATCACCGCGTGGCAATCGTGGTAAGCCATCATCCTCACATTATTATTCTTCATATATTGCCCCACCACTCTCCTGGTGACGACTTGCAAATAGAGCACACTACATGATGTGTTCTTCAAAGCTTCTGTTTTTTTTATTTTTTTTTATTTTGCTCTTCAAAGCTTGTTTATTTTTGTTTCTTTGTTTCTTTGTATTTTGTATGTATGTAATTGTTTAACCATTGCTGAACCTCTGAATGTAACTTTCTTTTTATTTTTTGTTTGTTTGCTTTTTTTACTCTTCAAAGTTTTTTAATTTTTTTGTTTCTTTTTTCTTATTTTTGTTTGTTTGTATTTTGTACGTATGTAATTGTTTAAGCATTGCAGAACTTCTGAATGTTTGGGATCTTGTGATTTTGGGCAGCGGTACCGCCCCTCAGCAATCTGCCTCCTCCGATTTTTGGATTAGATCATTTGGCCATCTGAGATATTTCCCAAGCTTTCGCTGTATTGTGAAGATTAATTAAGGGTGTACCCTGTGCCGTAGGCTCCCGCACTGCGGGGTCTGGGGAAGAGAAAATAGCCAGCAACCATCCCTGTACAAACGTGCAGAGGCTGGGGTTTGAACCCTAGACCTCTTGGTCACAGACGGTAAAGCTCTACCGCTTGCACCAGGGCCGCCCTTCATCGTGAAGATTAACTGGGACCTTTAATTAGTAACAGTAAGATAAAATAGCTATTGCTTCTTTGTTCTCAAATTGTCAATGAAGAACTAATTTGAGTGTGCATGTACATAAAAATTATTTGTGCAAACAATAACAGAAACCGAAAGCAACTACTGGCAATTTCAGAATCTGACCCAATAAAAATATAGAAAACGTAGGCTATGTTCCACACTTGCATCTTCATGTTGTCTAGTCTGATTTTGCGAGCTATATATCGTCGTCGACAAAGCCTAGCGTAGGCGGCTAGCCCACTAGACTCTCCTGCTGATAATATTACTGCCAGGAATCTTCTGCAGCGAAAGCCTCCTCATAACACTGCAGCTTATTTGTTTACCAAGTATACCTTGTTTATTTATGCTCTAGAGCTGCAATAGAAAGGTACAAATAGTACACATCAATATTAATTATAATAATAAATAAAATTATCAACGAACTGGTTAGTGCAGTGCTACATACCTCATCAGTTTCCATTCAGATACGCATCCTTGATTCCGTGCAGCCTTGCAGCCACCTCCTGCATGTCCATGCGCTCATTTGGGGATGGATTAGCACATCGAAGTCCATTGTTTAGCACCGAAATTAAACATTCCAATCTTTTCTGCTTCATGGCTGATGAAGTTTGTTGCGATACATCATCATGCTCTTCAAGTAGTTCAGGATCTACAATCTGTGCAATCCTGTCAGGGAAGTTCATCTCAACGAATCTTGCAATATTGACCCCATCTTTGAACATATCGTCAGTAGGCCTCTTCCGTATAAATATCTCAAGCAGAACAATTCCAAAGCTGTAAACGTCTCCAGCACTTGAAACTTCGCCTCCTCCTGTGCACTCTGTAGATTGCAAATAGAATTGTTTAGTTCAAAGATAACAGTACATGAGACTAATTGGGCAGTATGCAAATATGAGTTACCTGGGGCGACGTATCCAATTGTTCCCTTTATAGCAACTGAAGAAGTCGAGATTGAGTCACCAGAGTATGGTGTTCCTGAGCCAACCTTGAATTTTGCAAGACCAAAGTCTCCAATATGTGTGGTCATATTGTCGTCCAAAAGAATATTGCTAGGCTTCAGATCACAATGAACAATGGTTCCTTGGTTGTTATGGTGGAGGTATTCCAATGCATCAGCAACATCTGTCACAATGTTTAACCTTTGAGCCAGTGTAATGCAGCTAGGAGTTGAGGTGTTTGCGTCACCTCGAGTCAAGTATAACAATGCATGCAAATCCCCTCGTTGCATGAACTTATAGACTAAGGCTTTGAAATCATTTCCCCTGGAATCAATACTTGAGCATGCTGTTAAGATCGGAACTAGATTTCGATGGCGCACATTTCTTAGAGCATTACACTCTACAATGAAACTCTTCTGTGCTCCTCTTGTGTCGAGGCTGAAAACTTTGACAGCAACCACGATTCTATCTGGGAACAGTTCTCCTTGATATACGGAAGAATATCTTCCTCTCCCAATTAACTTCGATGTGGAGAATCCATCAGTTGCTCTTGCAAGATCGTTGTATGAAACTTTGAGAAATTGGTTATTAATTGATGGCAAGGATAGAGATTTTCTCTTCTTCTTACCTCTCCAAAATAACGCTACACTTATAACTATGGCAAGTGACATCATGCTGGCTAAAATGATCACCAACTTTTGCACAATGGAATGCTTGTGCTTTCTTGAATCCAAAGGCTTGATAGGACATGCGAGTAGGTGCATATTTGGTTCCCCACCACAAAGCCCTGAGTTACCATCAATCTGCACAGCTGTTACATTACTGAAGATCCCGTTTGTCGGGACCTCACCCTCTAGGTGATTGAATGACAAATCTAGTAGCTGAAGAAGTTGTAGGCTGCCAAGAGACACTGGTATTGATCCAGTCAATTTATTGTGTGACAAGTTGAGAACTTGTAGGCTTCTTATATTGCCTAATGAAGTTGGGATGCTTCCGTTGAAACTATTGTGGTCCAGTTCCATATCTATCAAGCTTTCACAGTTTCCCAATGTTCTTGGAATTTCTCCAGACAGATTGTTTCTTGAAAGATGCAAAGAGGTGAGTTGCTTTGCATTGCCAATGTCAGGATGAAGTGGTCCATCTAGGTTGTTGAAAGAAAAGCTAATCTGCATTAATGTCGGAATATTGAAGAGCTCCTTCGGTATGCTGCCATGAAGACTGTTGTCGGAAATGCTTAGTACTTCAAGCATCTGGAGGTTGCTCAAGCTTTGGGGTATGCTGCCTTGAAGGCTGTTGTCGGAAATGCTTAGTACTTCAAGCATCTGGAGGTTGCTCAAGCTTTGGGGTATGTGCCCCTTCAATTGGTTCGATTCCAGATAGAGCTTTACTAGTTGAGACAGATTTGAAAGGGATGATGGAACGATCCCTGTGAAGAAATTGTTGCCTAATGACACTTTCTGCAGATTTTTCATAGCCCCAAGAAATGCCGGAACCACACCTGTAAACTGATTCGGGGACAAATCTACAATCAACAAGTTACCAAGGTTTGCTATACTGGAAGGAAAATCCCCTGATAGTTGGTTTCCTCCCAAGTGTAGATACTGGAGCTCACTGGAAAGGTTTCCTAATGACATTTGCAAATTGCCTTCTAGACGATTGTCTGCTGCCGAGAACATCTGTAGCCCAGTGCAATTAGCTAAGTTCTTCATAAACTCCAAATCTTTCTTGTTCTTTGCATGGAGTTTATTTATCTCGAGGTTAAGCCAAGATAGTTGAGAAAGTTTGCCGATGGAGCCAGGCACCACACCACTGAAACTATTCCATGATATGTCAATTTCAGTTAAATTGGAGGCGTTTGTCAATGAAGATGGTATATGACCATGAAATAAGTTGCCACCTAATTCTAGCATTTGGAGGTTGGGTAAAGAACTACATATATTGGGTGGTACCTTTCCACTAAAATCATTGCAAGCGGCGCTAAAGTTAAGTAGACTGGAAAGATTCAGGACAACCTGCGGAAATTGACCTGACAACTTATTTTCGCCAACGTACAGGATTTGCAGCGCTGACAATTTTGTGAACTCATTTGGGATGTTTCCCTGAATATTATTACCCATACAATTAAATGTATTCAGCGTTGTGATATTGGCAAGAGAAGAGGGAATGTTTCCAGTAAGGTTATTAACGGCAAGTGCCAGCGTTTGAAGGCCAAAAGGCAAATCTTCAGGAATCTGTCCGGCTAGCTGATTCATCTTCAAGTTCAGATCCTTGAGATTTGAACAATTTAAAAGACTGGGTATTGTTCCTTGAATTGTGTTATGATTTAATTTAAGGATCTGGAGGCGATGCAGATGACCGAGGGATGGAGGGATCTCACCCACGAATGAATTGGTCGATAGTATTAGGACTTTTAGGAATGTCAGGTTTCCAAGTGAAGGAGATATTGGACCAACCAAACCTTGATTAATAAGACGAAGTGAAGTGACCCGAAGTGGGTGCTTTACACTGCACTGGACACCTTCCCAACTGCACAAGTGTGTGCTATCATTCCAAGATATCAAGGCTTGTCGTGGATCACTGATGGTGTTCTTGAACTCCAATAGTGATACCTTATCCGTGTAGTTTCCATTGAAGGAGCAGGTGACACCTTGTGTACAGAACGCCATGAGCACCATGAGGAACTGTCCAACTGTAGGAAGCAGAATCATGACTAGGTCTGATCACTTGGTCAAGTTTCGATCTTGATTATATGCACATGTCAGGACAAAAAGCAATAAGTTCAGATAAATTGTTGGCAAAAGTACCTGGAGAAATTTATAACTTAAAGTTTTATCTCTGTGCACTGTTAGAAGCTCTGGTTACTAGTTTATGCAAGGAAAACAAACAGTTTCACATCAGCTGCGTTACATGTTATGGAGAAGAGATGAAAGCCACATAGACATGGGACGAACAAGGGCAAAATAAGATGCTGTTACCACTCTGCAGCACTCGAAGAAGTCCAACGGAGGCTTGGCGCAAAGCTGAAAACCGATATAAAGGAAGCAAATGGCAAGGGGTAGACGGCTGTAAGATAACAGAGTACCTTTCCTCAATTTATACTGAACGCCGACACGACGCTGTTCTGTGAGAATTACCGAGGCGCTATATGTAATTTTCATTCCTAAAAGCCTTGTTCAACAATTTTAACACTTTCCAAACCTAGCAGAAGAATTATTTTGTACTGCTACTAACAGTTCAGAAAACCTAACAAGATATTTTTTTGGTGAGCATTAAATGTATATGGATGTAGCGGAAGATGACCAGACACCACATCGTGCAAACCAAATATTACAACGGTACTCCTCGACACTAAAAGTGACCTTTCTTTGCTCGTGGCCACTAAAAATGGAGCGATTTGCTAGTGAATATTTTTGTTGTTGTCAAATTTGCTCCTGGACACCGTGCCCAATAGAATATTCATCTCTTACTTAGAGGAGAGACAACAGTGGTGAAATGTCATTTTCACTTCTTCCCCTCTCCCTTTCTTTTCAACTCGTGGGCATGTGGATGCCCCCGCCGTAGCCCTTAGAGCAGGCGTGGGTGTCACGCGAGGGACGAGGCCACCAACCGCCAGCACGATGCCGCGCAGGGCCACTGGCCGCTATTCATGGGCGTGGGGGGCCATGGTCCCGGAGGCTGCCGCGTGCATGTCCGGTTGTCATGGCCACCTGCAGTAGGTGCCGTCGACCGCAAGGGCCGGGCATGAGGGCCTCCAGCCACCACCAAGTAGATCTAGCCATGGGCTCTAGCCGTTAGAAGTAACGAGCCGTGGGAACAGGGCCACGTGGAGTCAACGGTGCAGGATCCGCTCGAGGTCGCACGGGTCACCGGCACTTGACCCCGGGAGCCATGAGTGTGGGGCCGTCGGCTGTGGCGGCCGCTAGGGGCCACAAGCGCCTCTGCTGGGGTGGATCTGGCAGCGAAGGGCTACCAGCCACGGCCTCGCCAGCCTAGGGAACCGCTGGTTGTGGTGCGGGGCAGTGGGTCGCCCGCCACGGCACGGGCTCAGAGATGCACTAGGCTGCCATCTGCAGCTGTCCACCGGGCTTGGCCACAGGGCGCTAGGGCCGCTGCACAAGGCGCAGATTGACTTCGTCTCGAGGTAAGAACATCGTCGATAGATGAAAAACTAGGCGGCGGCACCGGTGAGCTCTGATCTCTGAGCTTAGGGCCATGGCGGCGGCACCGGCGACACCTACGAAAAAGAAAAGAAAGGAAGAGGGGAAGAAAAAGAATGGGGCAAAAAGGACATTTCACTGTTGTTCTATATCTTAATAAGCAAGAAATGAATATTATATTGGGCGCAATGTCCAGACCAAATTTGATAATAACATAAGTGTCCACCAATAAATTGCTCCATTTTGAGTGTCCACCAGCAAAGGGAGGTCACTTTTAGTGTCAAGGAGGAAATTTTTCCTTATTACAACGGCACTCCTATAGTCCTATCATTTTCTTTGCAGAGAAAGTTAAAGCTTTGTGGCATATAAGCGGTTGCTGAGGTCGTATATATATGTGGTTTCCATGATGCGGGTGTCCAGCTGGAGAGTTTGGTTTTTGGTGGTGATAGCAAAGTAAGGGTGTGTTTGGGAGGGCTCCTCCCCAAGGGTTGCTTCGGAGGATCCGGAGCCTTGGTGTAACATCCCGGGTTTTTGGAGAAGCAAAAAATACAAACTTTTAAAATTTCTCTTGCAATGTGTGAAGCATGTAGTTGCTAGGACAAACTAAGACAATTTATAAATAAATTGTTGCACTCATATAGTTTTGTTGTAGAAGTATGCCCATGTTCTTGAGTCAGTTTTGAGTTTTGTGTTAGAGAGCACAAGTCCATAGCAACATCCTCTTGATCCCTTGCGATTTCTTTCATCGCTCTTGTTTGCCTCTCGATCCTTTCAATTCCCCCTCGAGACCCGTCTCTTTCCCCCAAGTCAAATGACCATTGACTTGTTGTTGACCAACCCCTGAAACAGACCCCACAACCCCTAGATGACCCCTATTAGACCCCACAAGGGTGTATATGTGCATGGCAAACCATGTATGCATATATAGGACCATGAAAGTAATTGGAATGGGGAAATGGAAATAGAAAAGGAAAACCAAATAAGAGGAAAAAGAAAATGACCCATCTGGCCTAGCCAACTGACCAGCCCACCAGCCCTCTCTCTTCTCTTCCACCCGCTGGCCCAACACGCGCATGAGGCCCAGTTAGCCACGAAGCCCAGCTCACATTGCTCTCCTGGCCCAACCAAAGTCGAGGCCCGCCTGCACTTCCCTAACCTGGCCTCCTTCCTGGCCCGCTTCCGCCACTGGCCTACCCACGGCCCAGCTCCAAGGCCCACGCAGCCAGCAGCAGCGCGTAGTGCCCTCGCGCTCGTGGCCCAGCTCACCTTGGCCTGCCTCACCCCTCGGCCCAGTAGCACAGCCCGCCAGCGCTCCACCCTGTAGCCTGCCAGGCCTCCCCTTTTCCTCCCCGTGCACGCACTCCCGGCTGGCAGCGCCATGGCTGACGCCATCGCCTGCATGCGTGCTCCTGTCCCCTCTTTTGACCGGCTGTCGCACAATCATCTGTGAGCCCCTGCCAAACCCCTAACCCTAGCCTAGAGCCCCGATGCCATCCATGTACCCCCACGCCAATCTCCCACCGTCCACCATCACCATAGCCGAGCTCCGGCTATAAAAGGACTGAGCCCGGCACCCTAGCCCTTTCTAGCACCCCGCCGCCAATTGGTGGCCTCGCCATCCACCTATCCTGCCCTGTCCAAGAAGAAGGAGAGAAAAGGAAGGAGAATATATTAGAGCCCGAGCAGGAACCGCACACCATTGGGGAATCGCCGCAATCGCCAGAGCGGAGGACACAGCGCCGAACGAAGACACCATAGCTGCTGACCTCCCTGCACAGCCCCGGCTTTACACGGCAGCGACACGCCACTGCACCGCCATCCTCTCTTTCCCACCACCAAGGTGAGAGAGACCCTAGCCTTGCTTGTCCTCACTGTCGTATGCGCCATGGCCACGCCACTATGCCATGCTTGCTCTGTCCGTCTCCGACCGCCTTGCTCGGCAAGGTCGTGCCATTGAGTTTCGCGTCGGCCGCCCACACCAAGCTACCTAGCCAAAGATGAAAGAAGCCTCTGCTTTCCATGTCTCACCATTACTGGAGCCTCGTTAGAGCTCCACCATATACCAAAGCACCATTGCGGACTCTGCCATGCCGTTTGGTCATCGCCAATGAGCAGTTCGGCTCCCTGAAGAACCCAATCGAAAGAAAAGGACTGCCTTGGCCACTTCCACGGCTGTAGAATGCCTCACTGCTGTGTATTGCTATCCGTGTGATGTCGCCACTATGGCTAGCCATGTTGGAGCCCTGCCACTGACCTTGCTCCTCCATCCGCACCGGGTGGTGGGTGCATTTTCTCGGAGCCCCCTCCGGAGCCTGCAACCGCCCTACCGCTGTAGCTGCGCCACCCGTTTCCACCGTGCCACTTACGCCGGCCACCTAGAAGTCAGAGCCATCGCCTTTAGCCCACCGCTGCACTCGCCATGCTTCCTCGAAGCTGTAGAGGCCCCTAACGCCCCTAGCTCAGACCCCATCGAGCCACCGGGATGCGCAACCGGGCGAGCTCACCGCCGGTGAACACACCACTATGAGAGAGAAAACAGGGGAGCTAGAGTCCCTTCTCATGTCACCATATGCACCTGGTGCACGGTGCACTGCACCTTCCTGCACCCGCGTGGACACGGTCCTTCGTAGGCCTGGCCTGCGGTCTATGGACCCGCATGGCTTAGCCCCCGTGGACCAGCTTCGCGTGGACTGGCCTAGTAGAAGCCCAGCTAGACCAAGTGGCTTGCCCACAAGCATGACATGTGTCAGGGCCCATCCGGCCCAACCTGACCCACTTTTAGCCCTATTCGGCCCGCTTTGGGCCTATTTTGGACCCACATGTGTTGACCGTTGACCGGTCAACATTGACCGTTGACAGGTCCCATATGTCAGTGACTATGAAGCCCGGACCCACCTGTCATTAACTGCCGCCATCTCAGCCAACAGGAAGCGCCACATGGCAGCCCCTAAATATTCCCTCCTTTTTATCTTTTCCAATTAAGTATTTAATCTTCAGAAAATCATAGTAAATTCATACGAGTTTAGAAAAATATGAAATTAGCGGCCAAATTTTTATAAAATCTAGCTCTACACCATCAACTAATGCATGAGTGCATGGTCCAATCTAACTTTTATCCCTCTTGCACTTTACCATCTATCCGTGCCTATCTGTGGTTGTGCCTTGCCTTCACTTAGGCCTACACTTATAAAGTCACCACTTTAATGGAGCCTGATGGCCAATCCACCTCCTGGCCAGTCATGGCTATGCCCAGCCAGCCATAGCCAGCCATCGGCCAACCATGGCCACTTGCAGCCAGACATGGCCAGCCACAACAAGCCAGAGCTAGCCACAGCAGGCTGTAGCTGGCCACAGTTGGTCAGATGCGAGCTACAGCCTCCCGGGACAAGCTGTTGCAAACCCATGCCATCCTCATCCTAGACAACATTATTTTCGATGTTGACGAAACTCCTCTCTTTCCTATTCCATATACGTTGCTCTTGCACATGATCTATCTTGTCACTTGACATCTTTATCTATCTCTCTCTCTTGTCATCAGGGATATGTGCCACTCCATTTCTTTTGTTGTGTCTTTGGTTCTTGTGAGTTGTTTGGAGTTGTCTGGGGAACGTGCCTTCGAGCCGGTCGAGGGATCGTACTTCATCGTATGTTTCGGTCAGGTTCATCCCGTCATGGCTGTGACGCCGACTGTAACTCGATCCCTTACTTTTTAGTTGTTGTTGTTATTTTTGCCAATCTATGGTCATTAGCTCCTATTCCTATCCCTAGGATGTGGTCATTATAGACTTGGCGTCGGTATCGCTATCGACGTGGTTCTTACCCGCACGGCTCGAGTCCTCTAGACCTAGTCTAGTAGGATACGAATTAGGGGATAACCTTTGTGGATCGACAGACGCCAACTCATTGAGGTTAAGCTCATGTACGCGAGTTGCCTCGCCATAACCATCGAGCTTTGCCTCCTTTTTTTCTCGTGTCTATCCCAACCTCCTCGTATGATTACGCCACTTGGACCATAGCGTTCCTTCGGATCTAGTGGTGACAACCGCATCGCTATGAGCTGTAGGAACAGCCTTGTGCTGTTACATTGCATAGTCGTGGTGCCCTATGAGTGGGTTAGGATCGTGGGACTGTGTCTCCCTTCTCTCAACCTTCGTCCTTTCCATGATGAGTTGGTCGAAAGAGTACGGATCCTATTCTTCTCTTCGCTTGCCCTTTTATCTTTTCTCCTTGGTCCAGCCTTCCGATTCATGTCAATCACCATGATATCTGGATCAAAAGATCATGAGCCATGGTGTTTGCTTAGGATGAGCTAGGATCTATGCCATTTACCTTGAAGCCGTACATGTCGACATGATTGGCCCAAGAAGTACGTGCTAGGCTAAGACTCAAGCTTATGCTTAGCGAGAAACCACTCTTGTTTCTTTGGCCCAGGGATCGGACATCCACCGAGAGGGCTAAGTCATTTTCCCTTTGTGTTCTTCGGTAGTTATTTCGAGGATAAAGATGATCGGATAAGACCCCGTTGGAGGAGGAGATCATGATCGACAACAGATCCTGGAGGAGGAAAACTACAAGTGCACTATGGACCTTGGACATGAACAATAAACAGGTGCCACGTCCCACCCAACCTCGTAGAATCCTATTAGACATGCAATAATGTAGATGCTAGTGCTTTACTTTTATGCTATTGATATATGATAGGTTGCATGGTAGATTTTACTTGAAAGCCATTTCCTTGATGCAACCTTTACCCTGCTCACCCGCTGTTAGGTTAGACGCATGCTTATATACTTGCTGCTTATCTCTACTACGCATTATATCATTGATGTGATGCTTGGTGGAAATTGTGGATAATGGCTAAGGCACGAGGTAACGATAATATGGAAACTACTAGGGAGAGTGTTGTGTGTGTTTTGGGTGTGTGGTGAGGGTCGAATCAACCGGACAGGAATACACGACGAGCCTTGGGCGAGTCTTGCCAGGGGTGCGACCTGGGCATCCTCATTCGATTATCTATGGCGGGTACATGTGACTTGAGGAGGTCCGGGGGTGGAGTGTCTTTGTGGGACGAAGCCCTAGGAAGGAGGTGCCATCGAGGCACGGGGTTTTGGTTAACCCCAAGGAGAAGATGTCCTGTCTAGTCCCCTTAGGACCTGAATCTCGAGAGAACCGGAACCATGGGACCTTCGTGCACACCACTCATCCCTGAATGGGCTGGGGATGATGACCGACTAACTAGGACGGTGCCACTACTACTAGGTTGTTAGCAGATAGTGTAGGGAGGTATAGGCATTGGGAGCCCACACCGTCCTAAGACAGCGTAGTGACCTAGGAGGCCCGGTACTACATCTCATAGTCTTAGTGTGTCGGTGGACTCCGGGGTGGCCTAGGGCTGATTGGTAGGGTGACATCATACCGGTTAGGAGGCAGCCGATATCAGCCTAGGCGATCTAGAGCGCCTATGATGGTGATATTGTGGTTACGGGTGTACATGCTTTGTAGAGTTGTTTGATCTATACGTATAGCTGCGTCCTCGGATATGGACCTTCCCATGACCTATGCTTCACTTGAGTAGTGAGATGAGTCCTTCTTTCCCCCCTAGGTGATGTTGGATGCTAGCATTGCTATTGAGACAAGTGACGAGAAGGAGTCGTCCTTGCCGCCTAGAGAGTGAGAGTGTGGTGAGAGGTGTGTGGTGATGGGATGGGAGAATGTGTGTGGATAAGATGGATTAAAACTTGGTGAATTATTATTATTAAAATATTGATGAACTTGCATAGGAAACGTACAGCCATATATAGGCCTCTTGATATACCCCTTTGCATTCCACTTACCACAAAGCAACGCAAAAGCATAGGGTGGGAGCCAGTGGCCGGTACAAATTGTACTAAAAGATTTTGGTTTAGGTTTGGATGCAGTCTTCAACGACAACCATGAAGTTCGGAAGGAGTAGATGGTCTCATGCCTGTGCTCAAGTTTGGTTCAGGAGATGATGTCTATGTCCGCTGACACTCTACACCGACTTTGATGATGCCCGTGAAGAAGGAGCCTTCACCCACCGACATGCTACGTCTACTCGGATGAGCTTCTAGATGCGTTATCGCTAGATTAACCATGTAATATGTGTGATGTTAAGAGTTGTAATACCTTGTAAACATGTAAGTCTTACGATGTATGTCGGTGATAACAATTGACATATGATAATGTGATGGAGTTATTTTCTGGCACTATCACATTATACTTCGAATCTGGGGATTTTCCCTTCGCGGAAAATTGAGATCGTTTCACTTGGCTTCTCCAAAACAACTCTGGCTCATTTTTTCACTGAAAAACGGCTCCATGTCGGGCTCCTACCAAACAGGCCTAAGGCTCTGTTTTAGCGGGGCTCCTACTCTAAGCACATGAGGGGGAGCAACTTTTTTCGGTTCCGATTCTTGATCACAAAACAGCTCCGGTCCCTCTACTATTCATCAGAAAATGGTGGCTCCTCCTAAAATGTTGGTACGGTTTCTCCGGCTCCTCTGCAGAAGCTACTACAGGAGCCGGAGCCGGAGCAAATATGTAGGGAAAACGTCACAGATGTGCCACACGCTGCTGGCATGGTGCTAAGTGATTGTTAGCAATAGGTGCTGGATTTTGTGCTTGTTAGGTGCTGGATTTTGCCCCCGGGTGCAAAGAGTAAATAAATAAAGTACTTCGGGAAGAAAAGAAGAAAGTTATTTTTAATTCGAAAGGAATGAAGGATCGGTTTTGCATGCTGCACTATATACTGGACCGTTTTCTTGCGAACAACATCTAGATGAGGTGTCTAGTTTCAAAAAATTTGAGATGACTACAGTATACACTGCAGCTGTTCTAAATGCAGTCCTAACCTAAAAGCTATAAGATAGTTTCTATATTTGTCAAATCATATAGACACGTTACATAGAATCATATTCTCAATGGATAATTTTTTTAACAAGCATGAAATTTGACTTTTCTATGTTAAATCTATGCTTTATCTATAACAAAGTTATACATGGTCTAATGAGTACAAAATTTTTTTACTGTAGCTCAAGCATACAATAATTATCCTACTATAAAAATTTCACCAAACTTGGACCATAGAAGATGCAGCTATGAATTATTCCAATTAATTTGTCGGTGTTTCAACCCCGGGGGTCAACACCAACGAGTAAATTCGTAATTGCGTGCTCCCTTAATCCGGTGGGTGATGCAAGAAGGACACGGTGATTTATCCTGGTTCGGGCAAAGAAGGCCCTACGTTCAGCGGGGGGGGAGATAGTTCGTGTTATCTTGCATCGAAGCGCTAGTACAGGGGTGAATACAAGCGGGTGTGAGAAGCGTGAGCTAAAGCTTGAGCATCTCGGGCGCTAGCTCTCTACTTCACCCTGTCTTATGGTGTAGTTCTGTGATCTAAAGCCTTAGCGTATGAAGCTCTCCCTCTCTCGCTAAAGTCCTGGCGCCTCCTTTTATAGGCGAAGGAGGGGCACAGGAGTACATGTTTTTAGGGATCACGTGGTTGGTGATGTATGACGTTGATGCCGATCATGTCGGTGCCGCTATAGAGGTGTACGTTGGCATGGGAGGTCCTGCAGCCGTCGCGTCAGAAGTTGTTGAAGTGCTGACCGGAGTTGTTGAAGTCCCGCTCGAGGGCCAGCGTGACAGAGCCGAGGGGCGACGGTCGAGGCCTTGCCTCGAGTCGAGGGTTCGAGTCGAGGGGGTCGAGGCCCTTCGGATAAGGCTGAATCCTAGGAGATGCAGGGAATGTGTTGACTTTCGCGCCTCGAGGAGGTGCCGGATGGGACATAGTGCTCGGTATGGCGTAATAGTGAGGTACGATCCGCAGGATTCTGGGGTATGGGCGGTAAAAGAAGGATTCGACTGCCATACGCACAACTGTTGCTATAACTGTGACCATATGGTTAGGTGGGAGTAGGTAAAATGCATTGAATGCGCCTAGATCCGTACGGGGGGTAGGTAGTCGAGGGGTCTACTGTGCTCGAGGGTTGCCTATTCGCACGGGCGAAGTTTCGTCCTTGAGGGTGGGCTTGTTTGCTCGGGCGAAGTTCCGTCCTCGAGGGTTAGCTCATTCGCTGGGCAAAGTTCCGTCTTCGAGGCCGGCCCGTTCGCTAGAGGGAAGTTCCATCCTCGAGGGGTCGCCCGAATTGTACCCTCGAGCGTATGGTGTCAGTCCGCGTGGTAGCCCGTCGAGCAGGCTGTGGCTTTGGGCTGTTGGCGCCTGTTCGTGGGCCAGCCTAGTATGCCTTAGCCTGAGGGCTTTCGAGCGATAGTGAGGGATGTCGTTGGAGGGTTTGCGTTGCTGATTTTGGGGATTAGTCCTATTAATTGTGGGTTTGGGGTACCCCTTTCCCAGATCCTCGACAGTAGCCCCCGAGCCCCTGCGTAAGTGGTGGCACTCAGGCAGGGGGTCAGGAGTCGGGAGCGAGGTGTGACTCAGATTTTTCTGCGGGGGGCGCGCGAGCGTCACCCGCCGGGGTAGCCCCCGAGGCCTCGGAGGAGTCGGAAGACTCCTTCGAGGGCTTTATTTGTCTTTGGTCGAGGGGTGCTCGTCCAGTCGGGTATGGACCTGAACTGGAGTCGTGGCGCTTTACCGAGGGGTATGTCAGAACATTGAGCCCACAGGGGATTTTTGACCCTCTTTCATCGAGGGGTGCCGAGCACGGTTGAGCCCCCGAGCCTCGTGCGGCTAGGGCGTTGCCGGCCTCAGTGTTCATCTCACGAGTCCTTTCGATCGGACGTGAGGCGAGAAGCGTCGGACTACCCTCGATAGGGCGAGCCTCGAAGTTCTCAGTGAGCTGGTAACGGGAAAATCCAAGTGAGAGCCTATTCCTTGTTTGATAGAGGTCGGCTAGTGGCCCGGATGCAGTCTCATTAAAGCAAAATGCATGGACCTACGGATACCGATTCCATTTGATAGGTCTCGGCGGCTCGATGCCTCTCTTTGGGGGATTCCATAAAAGTTCATAGCATTTCGCCTTGGATATGTCCAAAGGGGTCCCGAGAGTTTGTTCTCGAGCGAGGCCTCATGTTGGCTCCCCCTTGGTCACCCTTGACTCGGGTGCTTGAGGGTGGCTGTTGAACCCTTGTCAAGGGCCAGCCTTTGCTCCCTCGAGGCTTGTTGTGGGGCCGGAGCCCCTTTGCCTTCTCCTGGAAGAATCCGTCGGTAAGTAACGTCTATTTTTCTTACCGTTGGACGCATCTTTTGAGGAGGTGGCCTATGTGGTGCGGTGGTGGAGATCATGGTAGGCCTGGGCAATGGCTAATTGCCTGGGGTGTGACACGTGTATCCGGGCGAGAATCAAGGGGGAACGGTTAATTGCGGGGAGTTACCTTTTTCTACCGCTGGATTTCGCCCGTCGCTCCTCCTGGGTATAAAATCAGGGGGGACAGGCATTGTTCGCCCCTAACTCTGCCATCCTGCCTTCACCACCGCTATTGCTCCTGAGTTCCTGCTTTCCTGCGCGCGAGGGTTGGAACTTAGAGCAACAAGTCGCGATTGGGAACCTTCCCGGTCACTCGTCCACTGAGGAGATTCACGTTGTTGCCGTCGTCGCCGCGTCTATTGAATAGATTTGTGTCACCGCTGCTGCCATGGCCCCCATCCTCTAGCCTGCCGAACACTGGCGCTCGTCGACCGTAACGTGGCAGAGGTTGAACGAGCTGGTGGGAGAAGGACTCCTCCACCTCGTCCCCGATCCGACTCAGCCAGAGTGGATTGCGCCACCAAGGAGCCATCTGGAGCCAAGCCCGCTGGAGGGCTACGTGGTGAGCTTCCTCAAGTACCACCAGCACAGGTTCAGAGCACCCCGAGCGAGTTTATGCGGGGGCTGATGAACTTCTATGGCGTCAAGCTCCAACACTTCTCCACAATGCCATCTCCAACGCTACCATCTTCACGGCTGTCTATGAGGGCTACTTAGGGATGGCGCCACATTGGGAGCTGTGGCTCCATCTTTACAAGGGGGAGTGGTTCGCCTCTCTAGTGGGACCAGGCGTGAGGCGGATCGTCAGAGTGGGCTGCCTCAACTTTGCGTTGAAGACAAGCAAGTCAGAGGTGCCGCGCGAGTACATCCCCACCGGGTTGATGTCCAACCACTCCCGGTGGGACGAGCAATGGTTCTACCTCCGCAACTACGGAGGCTACCTCCTGCCATACACCGGGCGGCTCATCACCGAGAGGCCATTCCACTGGCCGCACGGTGTGACAGGGGATCTTCTACGTCGACTTTGACCCCTCACCGCTGTGATTAGGGCCCTTCGAGAGGCGGGCCTGACGGTGGGTGTGGTGGTCTCTGCCTTCCACAGTCGACGGGTGCTCCTCTTGATGGAGCACCAGCTGCGGTTGGACGAGATGCTCCCCACGGTGGCGCCCGAGGTGCTCGAGAGATGCCGGATGTCCAGCGAGGAGATATCTGCCGTGGAGATCATCGCACGGGTGAAAGGGATGGTTGTAGGTTCGTTCAGGACCGAGGACGTCAATCGCCTCCCCATGCAGCTGGAGGAGGGGTACCTCAACCTGGTGAGTGCCTGGACCCATGCTTTTCATGTTTATGTTTTGTCCCTTTTTTTCTTACTCTTGTCCTTGCGACTGAGTTCCTTCGTGCAGGGGGGAATTGACTACCAGAGATCGAGGCCCACATTAAGGGAGGATGCTCCCGATCATCAGGTAAGATGCTTCGATGCCCAGCAGGAAAAGAGGCACAAGGATGAGGAGAAGAAGAAAAAGGACAAGAAGCTCTGGGAGCGTGAACAGTGTGAGAAGCACCATGCGCAGCAGAGGCGCGACGGGCTCCTGGAGGAGGAGTCTCCCTCAGAGAATGAGGGAGATGAGGATGATGATGACGATGTCGATGTCGAAGGGGTGGCGGGACATCTCGAGCTCCTTCTGTCTGGTCCCTCCCATACTGACCACCTTCCAGTGTAGGAGGATGCGCCGGAGTAGCGTGCCCCTCAGCCGGTGACATCGGCCTCGGAGCACCGGCGAGGGAAAAGGTTGGTCGACCCCTCGACTCGGGGGCTTTCGTCCTCCTCCCATCATATTCGCGGTGGGACCCTGCCCACTTCAACCTAGGAGACTCGGTCCTGGGTCATTGGCACGGGTGGAGCAGAGTCATGCCTAGGAGACCTTGTCGGAGTAGGGAGGCACGGCAACCCCAGCGGTAGCACCTAGCAGCCCTAGCCCTGGGAAGAGCTCAGCTTTGGGTGGGGCCTCGAGGTCTGCTGGCGGCTCGAGGGGGACCCGAAAGGCCTCTATCCCCTTCGGGTAAGTGTTGTCGATTTAAATTTTTTCTCGTTGCTTCCCCATTCTGTGGTTCATTAAGTTCTCTGCTAACCTGCTTTCCATCCAGGCCAAAGCGCCGTATCGAGGAGGCGATCCTTGCGCTGGCTAAGTGGCCCAAGGTGGATGTGGCCACGAAGATGAGGGCCTCGGCCACAGGTGCGATGTCGAGGCCCTTGGCACCGTGGGAGGCAAAGTTGCTATCCTTAGCCCTCAGGGCTATGGCTCATGGTAGGCTGACGGGTTCTGTTCTTGTCATAGGGTCGAGCGACTCGGGGATCATGACTGTCGTTACCCAGGAAATGGGTACCCCAAACCCTTGGTTTACCGGACTAAACCCCGCAAAATCAGCAACATGAACCCTCCAGTGACCTCCAACGAATAACGTTCGAAGGCCCACAGGCTAAAGCACACTGGGTTGACCCACGAACAGACTAGGCGGCCCAAAGCCAAAGCCTGCTCGAGGGGCTACCGAGCGGATTGGGACTGTACACTCGAGGGTACAATTCGGGCGACCCCTCGAGGACGGAACTTCGCCCGGTGAACGAGCTTGCCGTCGAGGACGGAACTTCGTTCGTGCGAAGGGGCAGCCCTCGAGGATAGTGCACCCCTCGGCTACCAACTCTCCCGTATGGATCCAGGCGCATTTAATGCGTTTTACCTACCCCCGCCTAACCGTATGGCCATAGTTACGGTAACAGTTGTGGGAGTGGCGGTCAAATCTTGCTTTTACCGCCCATGCCCCGGAATCCCGCAGGTCGTACTTCGCTGTTGCGCCATGCCGAGCACTGTGCCCCGTCCAACACCCTCTCGAGACGCATAAATCAGCACGTTTCCGCATTTCCCGGGATTCGACCTTATCCGGTGAGGCTCGACCCCTTCGACTCGACCCCCTCGACTCGAGCCGTGTCCTCGACTGCCGCCCCTCAACTTCATCGGATGAACCCTCGAGCAGGACTCCAACGACTCCGGGCTGCACTTCAACAACTCCCGACGCGATGGCTGCAGGGCCTCCCATACCGACGTACATCGCTACAGCAGCACCGACGTGATCGGCCTCAACGCCATGCGTCACGAGCCATGCGAACTCTAAATATATGTACTCCTGTGCCCCTCCTTCACCTATAAAAGGAGGCGCTAGGACATTAGAAAAGAAAGACGAGAGGATCTAGAGCATAGAAATGCTAAGGCTTTAGATCACAGATCAATACCGCGAGACAGTGTAAGGTCGAGAGCTAGGCGTCCGAAACGCCCAAGCTCCACCTCACGCTCCTCACACCCACTTGTATTTTCCCCTGTACTAGCACTTCGGTGCAAGATAACATGAACTATCCTCCCCCCGCTGGACGTAGGGCCTTCTTTGCCCGAACCAGGATAAATCGCCGAGTCCTTCTTGCATCACCCACCGAATTAAGGGAGCACGCAATTACAAATATTACTCATTGGTGTTAACCCCCCGAGGGTCAAAACACCGACAGTTGGCTCGCCAGGTAGGGGAGCCGCGTGTCACTAATGATTTCCCGCCATTTTTTCAGATGGGCGACTTTGTTTCACCACTTCCGCGTGCTACGGTGATCTGATTTGGGAGCCTGGAGTTCATGTCCCTCGGCCAGGGCTATGACATGACCCTGCTCTCGATCAGTGACCCGAACGGAGGTCGCGGTACGCCCCCACGCTCATGGGGGGCCGCTCACCGGTCTCACCACCATGCTTCCATGTCTAGAAGGAGGCACGATCAACACCGCCATCGCCATCAACCTGAGTCGAGGATGGTTCCTGCCGCTTTCTCCTTGCCCCTAACCGGAGATGAGGAACCCCTTGTTGAGGGATTGTCTGACCCAAGTTCAGAGGTAGAGGGCAAACCGGTAGGACCCCACCACAACCCCAACTCCACCTTCATAGTACGCTCATCGAGGAAGCACGACGAAGTCCCCGCTCGATCGAGCCCGCCCCCGCACGAGCTGTTCGAGCGTCATCGGCGGCCTTCGTTCGACTTCAACAATGCCACGACGATGATCTCGACAGCGACCCATTCCAACATGAGAACGTTAGAGGACCGCCCAGGCGCCCTTCTCCATGCAATGACAGACGTGGGGATCGCCACACCAGCCTCTGAGGGCTTGGCCTTCGCGAGAGCGCCCGGCCCCCGGAGGTACACCGTCGGCACACTCCGACGGCAGCTGCAGGAGGAGGCGTGGGGATAATTCCTCATTTTCTGCTGCGACGACCCCAACTCTGACTCTGATCATTGGGATCCTACCCGGGAGTGCCTCCACATCGATGGTGATGTTGACTCCGATCAGGACACCATCGATCCAGTGGCCGGGGCAGCTACCGCTGCGGCGGGAGGTGCTCTCCCCAGAGCAGAGGACCAACAACCAGACGCACCCCGAGAGGCGTGCCCCCGTCCTAGCAAGCAGGATGCACAGCTGGCACAAATTTGGGAGTTGCAGGCGAAGCTCGCCGACGAGCAGGAATGATTGCGCCTGTTCGAGCTAACCCTCGAGCAAGAGCGATGACCGCCCGGCGGTAGAGCCCGAGCCAGGGCCCGAGGTGTCAATCAGCAGATCAACGAGGCTGGGGCACCTGAGCAACCCGCCAACCGTTATCCCCGAGCAAGCCAGAACATTGTCACGGTGGCTATGCTCCTTCCCAATATGCCCGCGCCATCCAACTCACAAGCTCAGTGGATACAACGCGAGGTCGAGGATCTCCTCCAAGTTGCTGCTGTTCAGCAAGCTGAGAGCTCAGCCTTGAGGCGTCGAGGGGCAGCCTCTGAACCTCAGGTCGAGCCCTCCCGGCCCAAAAGGGAGAGCTCGGTTGATCAGGGGGCGGCCCCCCGACCGTAGAAGAAGCCGGCCCGAGAACGTATCAACGACGACCGCGCTCCCCGCGACGCGCGCCTTGACATTGTCGAGAACCACAGACGCAAGTACGGGGATGCCGAGGATCGAGGGTACAACGCCCATCGTGGAGGGCGTTACGACAGCGACGAAGACCGACGGGCCCCGAAGCCACCGGGTCCCCGAGTCTTCAGCAGGACGATCCGCTGCGCCCAGCTGCCCGATAAGTTTTGACCCCCACGAGCATCGTCAAATACAATAGCGAAACCAATCCTGAGCTCTGGCTAGCCGACTTTCGGCTGGCTTGTCAGGCAGGCGGGGCATGTGACGATCACGTCATCATACGTCACCTTCCCCTATTCCTGCCCAACACCGCGCGAAGGTGGCTCGAGGAGCTTCCCCCTGACCAGATTCGCGGCTGGGTCGACCTTGTCCGGATCTTCGAGGGGAACTTGAAAGGTACCTACGTGCATCCTGGGAACTCCTGGGAACTGTGCAACTGCAAGCAGAAACCAGGGGAGTCTCTCCACGACTTTGCTCGACGATTCTCCAAGCTCCGCACTAAACTACCCCACATCTCTGACCTCGACGTCATTCTAGCATTCGTTGCGGGTACAACCTGCAAGGACCTAGTTCGCGAGTTGGGGCGTAACCGCCCCGACACCGTCGACGAGCTCATGGATGTGGTCGCCAACTACGCGGACGGCGAAGAGGTGGTCGACGGCCTTCTTCAGTGATGGGAAGGACAAGGGAAAGGCGCCGACAGTCGACGACGCCGGAGGCTCGAGCAAAGGGCCGAAGAGAAACAATAAGAAGAAGAAAAATCAGCAAGGCAAGTGTGAGGCTGCAGAAGATGATCTCGTCGTAGCAACCGAACGCAAAAGACCTTGAGGCCCCCCCGAGGGCGCCATCTTCGACAAAATGCTCGAGGAGCCCTGCCCATATCACAAGGACAAGGCAAAGCACAAGCTTAAGGACTACCTCATGCTTCGAAAACACTTCGAGCAAGTGGGCGTGAAAAAAGGTGACGACAAGAAAGACCAAGGCGGCGGTGAGGGAGACAATGGGGACGATGGAAAATTCCCCGAAGTCTATGACTGCTACATGATCTACGGGGGCCCCTCGACAGCGCAAGCGGGAGCATCGAGAAGTCTTCTCCGTTCGAGTCATGACACCTCACTACCTCGACTAGTCTGACGTGCCCATCACGTTCGACCGCGATGACCATCCGGATCGTGTCCCCAACCTGGGGGCCTATCCACTCATCGTCGACCCAATCATCATGAACACCCGCCTCTCGAAGGTCCTCGTGGATGGCAGCAGTAGCCTGAACGTCATCTACCTCGAGACCCTCGACCTCCTGGGAGTCAAGAGGTGCCAACTCCGACCCAGCGCCAAAGGATTCCATGGCGTCGTGCCAGGGAAGAAGGCCCTTCTCGTCGGCCGTATCGACCTTCCTGTCTGCTTTGGCACCCCCACCAACTTCAGGAAGGAGACCCTCACCTTCGAGGTGGTCGGGTTTCACGGAACGTATCATGCTATCATTGGCCGACCGGGCTACGCGCAGTTCATGGCGATCCCAAACTACACCTACCTCAAGCTCAAGATGCCAGGGCCCAAGGGCGTCTTCACCGTCGCCTCCTCCTACGAGCACGCGTACGACTGCGATGATAGCCGTGACCCTCAAGCGCCTCGTTGATGAGGTGCCAGATCCCAAGCGACACGCCGACAACTTTGAGCCAGCACAAGACACCAAGAAAGTCCCCCTCGACCTGAGCTGCCCCGGCGAGAAGGTGCTAACGATCAGCGCCGACCTCGAGGGCAAATAGGAAGCCGTGCTCGTCGACTTTCTCTGCGTGAATGCCGATATGTTTGCGTGGAGTCCTTCGGATATGCTAGGCATACCGAGGGAAGTCGCCGAGCACTCCTTGGAGATCCGGGCCGGGTCCAGACCGATGAAGCAACGCCTGCGTCGCTTCGACGAGGAGAAGCGCAGGATCATCGGCGAGGAGGTGCACAAACTTTTGGTGGCTGGATTCATCAAGGAGGTCCATCACCCTGAATGGTTAGCTAATCCCATGTTAGTTAAGAAAAAAAATAGAAAAATGCGGATGTGTATTGACTATACTAGTTTAAACAAAGCATGTCCCAAAGTCCCGTTTCCTTTACCACGCATTGATCAAATTGTTGACTCTACCGCGGGATGTGAAACCCTCTCGTTCCTCGATGCTTATTCCGGCTACCACCAAATCAAGATGAAAGAGTCTGACCAGCTCGTGACTTCATCACACCTTTTGGCATGTACTGCTACGTCACCATGCCCTTCGGCCTTCGAAATGCCAGGGCGACGTATCAGCGGTGCATGCTCCACGTCTTCGGCGAACACATAGGTGACACGGTCGAGGCCTATGTCGATGACATCGTGGTCAAGTCCAAAAAAGTGGACGACCTCATCCATGACCTCAAAATCGCGTTCGGGTGCCTTCGAGCCAAAAACATAAAACTCAACCCCGAGAAATGTGTCTTCGGAGTGCCTCGGGGCATGCTCATTGGATACATCGTCTCCCAGCGCGGGATCGAGGCCAACCCCGAGAAGGTGGCAGCCATCATGCGAATGGGGCCGATTCGGGATCTCAAGGGCGTGCAGAAGGTCATGGGCTGCCTCGCGGCCCTCAGCCGTTTCATCTCACATTTAGGGGAGAAGGCCATGCCTCTGTACCGCCTCTTGAAAAAATCCGAGCGATTCACATGGACCGCGGAGGCCGAGGAGGCTCTCGACGAACTCAAAGGCATGCTGACATCCACCCCAATTCTTGTCCCTCCTCGACCAGCAACGTCGATTGAACCACCCGAGCCCCTCCTCCTCTATGTCGCCGCAACCACTCAGGTGGTCAGCGCGGCCATAGTGGTTGAGAGGCAAGAGGAAGGGCGCGCCTTGCCCGTCCAACGATCGGTTTACTTCATCAGCGAAGTGCTTTCGGAAACAAAAATCCGCTACCCATAGGTGCAGAAGCTGCTCTACGCCATCATCCTTACACGTCGCAAGCTCCAGCACTACTTCCTCAGCCACCCGGTTACCGTGGTATCTTCGTTCCCCTTGGGGGAGATCATCCATAACCAGGAGGCCGCTGGAAGGATTGCTAAGTGGTCGGTCGAGCTCATGGGTGAGACCATCACCTACGCACCGCAGAAGGCCATCAAGTCCCAAGCGCTGGCGGATTTCGTCGCTGAGTGGACCGACACTCAGTTGCCGCCAGTTCAAATCCAAGCCGAGCTGTGGACAATGTACTTTGATGGGTCACTCATGAAGACAAGAGCAGGCGCGGGCTTGCTCATCATCTCGCCCCTCAGAGTCCACATGCGCTACGTCATTCGCATCCACTTTGCCACTTCTAATAACATCGTGGAGTACGAAGCTCTCATCACTGGATTATGAGTTGCCCTTGAGCTCAGGGTCCGATGCCTTGACGTTCGAGGCGACTCGCAACTAATCATCGACCAAGTGATGAAGGCCTCGAACTGCCACAACGCCAAGATGGAAGCCTACTGCAACAAAGTGCGCAAGTTGGAAGACAAGTTCCATGGCCTTGAACTTAGTCATATTGCTCGACGATACAACGAAGCCACGGCTGAGCTTGTAAAAATCGTATCGACTCGAGGTACAGTCCCTCCGGACGTATTCTCGAGGGACCTCTTCGAACCCTCCATTGATTTGGGCTCGGGGGCTTGCACTACACCCTCAAAGCTCCACTCCATGACCTCGAGTGGGGCCCCTCGACCGGGGCTGAGGTTATGGAGATCCAGGGGACTCCTCCTCCATCGAGCCCATCACCGGATTGGCGAGCCCCTCTACTTGACTGCCTCATTCGGGGAGAGCTTCCGGAGGACCGGACCGAAGCTCACCGAATCACGCGACGGGCCAAGTCCTACGTCATCTACGATGACGGCAAGGAACTCTACAGGCGAAGCCCCTTAGGCATCTTCAGCGCTCCATTACTATCAAAGAAGGCAGGAGGCTCCTCGAAGACTTACACTCGGGGGCTTGCGGCCATCACGCAGCGCCAAGGACCCTCGTAGGCAATGCCTTCCGACAGGGTTTCTACTAGCCGACCGCCATTTCCGATGCCATGAACATTGTCCGCTCGTGCAAAGGGTGTCAATTTTATGCTAAGCAGACGCACCTCCCAGCTCACGCCCTACAAATGATCCCCATCACCTGGCCGTTCGCGGTCTGGGGGCTCGATCTTGTGGGGCCTCTCAAGAGGACAACCAAAGGGTACACGCACCTGCTCATTGCCATCGACAAGTTTTCCAAGTGGATCGAAGCCCGGCCTATCGGCAACATCCGCTCCGAACGGGCGGTCGAGTTCTTCACCGACATCATCCATCGCTTCGGGGTCCCGAACGTCATCATCACTGACAACGGCACACAGTTCACCGGCAAGAAGTTCTTGGATTTCTGCGATCGCCATCACATCCATGTGAATTGGTCCGTGGTTACACATCCTCGAACTAATGGCCAGGTCGAGCGCGCCAATGGCATGATTTTGCAGGGCCTCAAGCCAAGGATCCTCAACCGCCTCAGCAAGCACGAAAAAAATGGGCCGCGGAGCTGCCTTCGGTCCTATGGAGCTTAAGGACAACACTTAGTCGAGCCACGGGCTTCACCCCATTCTTCTTAGTCTATGGGTCCGAGGCCGTCCTCCCTACTGACCTCGAGTATGGTTCCCCTTGACTAAAGGTGTACAACGAGCAAAGCAATGAAGAAGCCCTTGCAAACGCCGTCGACCAGCTCGAGGAGGCTCGAGACATGGCGCTAATTCACTCCGCGAGGTATCAACAGAAACTTCGACGCTACCACAACAAGCACGTGCGCCCGAGGGACTTCCAAGTTAGAGACCTCGTCCTACGTCGATGACAGAGCAACAAGGGACGTCACAAGCTGACCCCACCATGGGAAGGCCCATACACCGTAGCTGAGGTGCTAAAGCCCGGGACGTACAAGCTCGCTAACAATAATGGCGAAATCCTCACCAACGCATGGAACATCGAACAGCTACGTCGTTTCTACCCTTAGGGCACCAATGTCCTCGTACATTCTCACATGTTTTGTACATTTTCGCATGGCAAATATAAGGAGTACTTTCGATTATAAGTTCAAACTTGTTATTGTACATGCAAGAGGTAGCCTCGACCCTGTCTCGCCAGAGTCGAGCCTCCCTCGGGGGCTAACGGGGGGGAACCCCCTGAGTTCCTAAAAATATGAATGATTTTTTTCGAGCGTCTCCTTTCGCTTCGCAACTAAGTTGAAAACGCCTCGAACTCCCTAGGGGTCGACGGCTGTCGAGCCGGAGCTCTCCTATGCCTCCAGGCTATGGTACCTCCACTCGCTCCCCCTCGAGGGATACGAGCCTGCGTCGAACACTTGGTCGAAAAGCAAAAGTCAGGCGATCAAAACTCAAGCGCCTCTTCTTTCTCACGCCTCGATACGCTTCGCGATTAAGTAGAAAACGCCTCGAACTCCCTAGAGGGTCAAGGGCCGTCGAGCCGGGAGCTCTCCTACGCCTCCAGGCTACGGTACCTCCACTCGCTCCCCCCTCGAGGGATATGAGCATGCGTCGAAAACTTAGTCAAAAAAGCAAAGTCTAGGTGAAAGAAAGCAGAGAAGGCTTGAAAGTAAAGTGACAAATTGCATTACGATAGATGCATAAATGCTCAAAAAGGCTTTCGAAGCCACATTGAATATAAGTTACCAAAAACTAACTTATTACATGGGCATCTTCGCCCAGCCTTGCCCTACAGTCCCGCTCCGTCGCCGCCCTCCTCGACGAGGTACCCTTCATCCGCGGGGGGAGGACTTCGTCCTCGAACAACTTCGCCAGCGCTCCCCCTGGCCTCTCGACGTCATTGATGAGCCCTCAGCATCGCTCCTCGTTCTCGGCGTCATTCTTTGAGATATCAGGAACGAAGCCTTGGGCGACCATGTTCATGTCGAAGACGAAGCCGGAGGAGACCACTGCTAGTGCCCGCTTCACGCCGGTATGAAGCGCCTCCCGCATGCGATCACGAAGGGTGGCGTCGAGGTAGTAAATCCGGTCAATGAGCGCGGCACCCGGGATGTCTTCTTCAGCACCCTCGACGGGCCTGACCTCCCAGGAGGCGCAGAGCCTATCGAGGGCAACCCGGAGCCGGCCGAGAAGCGCCCCCTCCACCACGAGGCTCTCCTGCAGCGCCTTGGCGGCGGTTTGGGAAGCGCACAGCTCGGTCTCGAGGCCTGAAACACAAAACAAGAGTTAGACAAACCATACAGGAAGAAAAAAGATCAAAAGCTCTTCAAAGAACTCACCAGCACAGCGAGTCTCAAGGGCGTGGAGATCCCCCAGCACGGCGTCGTGCTCCCCCTGAGCCTCATCTCACTCCCGCTGGGCCTCCTTGAAGGCCCCGGTCACCTCCGTCTTCTCACAGCGGAGGGTCTCGAGGGCGCCACCAGCCAAGATGATGGTCTTCTCCTTCTCTTGGAGGGTAGCCTTCATCGCCCCGAGCTGGGTTTCCAGGCTAGCGGCTCGGTTCTTCTCCTCCTGGGCCAAGGCGGAAAGGATGTTGCGCGCCACGGAGACTTCAGCGAGATTGGCCTCGAGCGAGCGGATGCGCTCCACGGAGCCTTGAGCCTCCCCCACGAGTAGCTCGATGCGCTCCTGGGCTCGGATGCTCTCGCCCTTGGCCCTCTCCGCTTCGGCCTTGGCCCGTCAGCTTCCTCCTTGGCACGCTTGAGCTCCTCCTTGAGTTGGGCGGCTTCCCCTCGAGAAGCCTCGTCATCCACCTTCGCCCGGGCGGCCTCCTCTCTGGTTTTGGCGGCCTCCTCCCTGGTCCGCTTCAGCTCCTCCTCGATCTCGGCCACCCTGCCCTGCGCAGAGCGACCAGCTTCGAGTTGGTGAAGCACTTCCTCCCGGCTGTTGTGCGTTTTTTGGAGGAAGTCTAACTTGGAGTAGGAACGCCTCCGCACCTCCTGGGGACAGGAAATCGAGGGTTAAGGCATTTCATACGAAAGAACTCAAAAAACTACATATGGTCTACACAGGGACTCACCGTGAGGTTCCGGTCGAGGCCTTCGGCGAGCTCGACGCCCAGCTTTAGCAAGTGCTGCAGCCACGCCCGGGACCGCTCCGCGTCCTCCCAGCACTTGACTTCTGCTGGGTCATCCATCTCAATCCCCAGAGCGCTGGAGTCACCAAGCTCCCGGAGTATGATGCACTTCTTGCCCCAATGTGGAAGGACTGTCTTAACCTTGGTTCACGCCAAGGACTTGATCTCGTCCACCACATCACGTGGGACGCCGTAACGCACGACCAACTCCGCCGGGGTGTGGAACTCCAACGCGGCGCCGGCATCCCTCAGCCCGAGGTCGGAAGTCGACCTCCTCGACGACCCAGAAGCCACCGTCTCCTCCAGCTGCTCCATCGACGGTTGCGGTGGCTGGCTCGACGCTGCTTCTGGCACCTTCGGAGGCAGCGGAGGTGTCGAGGCCGTCGCTTCCCCCAACGCCTCATCCTGTGGCGCCAGCATGTGCACCATCAATGCATCTTCCGGTGGGTTCGGTACCGAGACCTCCTCCGACTGCACCCCCGGCAGCCGCGGGACCGTCGACGCCTTCGACGCCATTTCTTCTTCAGCCAGCAGCTCGTCCAGAGTGATCACGGACACCCATTGCTTGGGCAGTCCCAAAGTCCCCTCTGCCTCTGACATCTCAGGCGGCTGCTGCGCTGGCGGGTCCAGCGGCGCCATGTCCCCCGGTGGCGTCTGCTGTGCCTGCTGATGCTGGGGCTGGCCCCCAGTTTTCTCCTCCTCTTCCCGCCGCTCCAGCGGCTCCTTCTTCCCCTCCTGCGGCCGCGGCAGCTCTGCTTCTTGCAGGGCCCCCTGCTCCTGCTTCCTCTGGGCCTCGAGCTCGCGTAGCCCCGCCGGCCAGGGTCTTCGCTCTCCCATCGAGGGGGGAAGGGCCATGGTCTCCTTACCCTCGAGGTCGACGACGGCTACCTCCTTTCTTGGCTCGTGGCCCTCGGGGGCTCCCGCCTTGGGTGCGGGGATCGAGGCCACCGGTCGGCCAGGAGTGGAAGCTCCCGACGTCGGGGCTCCGCCCCCTGGCGCCGGGCTGAGCTCGAGGACCACGGACGACGACGTCAAGGAGGCACTCCCTCCCTCTTGCATCCTCCCTGGCTCGGAGTCACCGTTCATCATGACCCTCGAGATGCTCGACCCTGCAGCAAGAGCGGAACCCGTTAGCCTACGGCGCGCCACAGCTTCGAGGGCTAAGGACAACCACTTGGCTTCCCACGGAGCCAAGGGCCTCGACGTCGCACCTGTAACCGGGGCCTCCATCTTCGCAGCTACGTCCACCTTGAGCCGCTTAGCCGGCGCAAGAGACGCCTCCTTGATTTGGTGCTTGGGCCTGGATGGGAAGCAGGACGGTAAAAAGCTTATCAAACTACGCAAGGAGGATGCAACGGAAAAGAATTGAATCAACAACGCTTACCCGAAGGGGATAGAGGCCCTTCGGGTCCCCCTCGAATTGCCAGCAGATCTTGAGACCCCTCCCAAAGCCGAGCTCTTCCCGGGGCTGAGGCTACTCGGGGCCATCGGTGGGGTCGCCGCGCCTCCCTGCTCTGACGGGGCCTCCTGAGCACGGCTCTGCTCCGCCCGCGCCGACGACCGGGACCGGGTTTCCTAGGTCAAAGTGGATGGGGTCCCACCTCAAGTATGACGGGAGGGGGTGAACCCCCTCGAGTCGAGGCATCGGCCCACCTTTTCCCACGCCGGTGCTCCGAGGCCGACGCCACCGGCTGGGGGGTGCGCTCCTCCACCGCCTCCTCCTGCACCAAGGGGTGGTCAGCATGGGAGGAACCCGACAAGATGCGCTCGAGACCCCCCACCACCCCCTCGATGTCATCGCTGTCATCGTCAGCATCATCTTCATCTCCCTCGGATGAGGGAGACTTCTCCTCTGGGAGCCCGTCACGCCTCTGCTGAGCGCGGCGCCTCACAAGCCTTTCGCGCTCCCAGAGCTTCTTGGCCTTCTTCTTCTCCTCTTCATCCTTACACCGCTTTTCTTGCTGGGCGGTGAAGCGTCTTACCTGACGATCAGGAGCGTCCTCCCTCAGTGGGGGCCTCGATCTCCGATAGTCTATTCTCCCCTACACGGAAACGTTTAGTCACAGGGACAAGAAAAGGGGGCGGAATGAAAATGTGAAAGGCAAGGGTTGGGGCACTCACCAGGTTGAGGCAACCCTCCTCCGGCCGCATGGGGAGGCGGTTGACATCTTCCACCCTGAACGAGCCTGCGACCATCCCCTTTACCCGCGCAATGACTTCCACGGTGGATGGCTTCTCGCCGGACATTCGGCACCTCTCGAGAACCTCAGGCGTCGCAGAGGGGAGCATCTCGTCCAACCGCAGCGGGCGCTCCATCAGAGGGAGCACCCGTCGACCATGGAAGGCCGAGACCACCACACCTGCCATCAGGCCTGCCTCTCGAAGGGCCTTCATCACGGCGAGGAGGGGACGAAGTCGACGCTGAAGATCTCCCGTGACACCGTGCGGCCAGTTGAATGGATGCTTGGTGATAAGCCGCCCGGTGTGCGGCGGGAGGTAGCCGCCGTCGTTGCGAAGGTAGAACCACTGCTCGTCCCACCGGGAGTGGTTGGACATCAGCCCGGTGGGGATATACTCACGTGGCTCCTCTGACTTTCCAGTCTTCAACACGAAGTTGAGGCACCCCGCTCTGACGATTCGCCTTACTCCTGGCGCCACCGGGGAGGGGAACCACTCCCCCTTGTAAAGATGGAGCTACAGCTCCCAATGTAGCGCCATCCCAAGGTAGCCCTCACAGACGGCCACGAAGATGGCGGCGTTGGAGATGGCGTTGGGGAGAAATGTTGGAGCTCGACGCCGTAGAAGTTCTTCAACCCCCGCATCAACTCGCTCGGGGGTACGCCGAACCCATGCCGATGATATTTGAGGAAGCTCACCACATAGCCCTCCGGCGGGCTTGGCTCTTGGTGGTTCCTCGGTGGCGCAATCCACTCTGGCCGATTCAGATCAGTGACGGGGTGGAGAAGTCCTTCTCCCACTAGCTCATTCAGCCTTTGCCACGTCACGGTCGACGGGCGCCAGGGTTTGGTGGGCTGGAGGACGGGGGCACGGATCCGCTCGGTGGACGTGGCGGCGGCAGCAACAACACAAATCTCTTCGGCGGACGGACGATCGAGAATGTTCCCAATCGTGATTTCTTGCACTAAAGTTTCTACCCTCACGCACACAGGAAAGCAGGAATTCGGGAGGATGGCAAAGGTGGGGGCGAACAGCGCCTGTCCCCCTCCGTTTTTATACCCGGGAAGAGCAACGGGCGGAGTCCGGCGGCAGGGAAAAGGTAACTTCTCGTGATTAATGCGCTTGCCTGACCGCTCCCCCCCTCGATCCTTGACTGGATGCTTGTGTCACACCTCTGGCAAAGAGCCGTTGCTTGGGCCCACCACGATCGCACCGCTAAGGCCTTCTCCTCAAAAGGATTATCCAACGATAAGAAAACAGAGCCGTCACTCGCCAATGGAGATTTCTACGAAAGGTAAAATGGGCTCTGGCCCCACCTCAAAGTCTCGAGGGAGCGAAGGCCGGCCCTCGAGTGAGGGCTCAATGGCCGCCCTTGAGCACCAAAAAAAATCGGGCTCCGGCCCTAAGTCTCGAGGGAGCGAAGGCTGGCCCCACGATCAGGGTTCGACAGCCGCCCTCGAGCACCCGAGTCAGGGGTGATCAAGGGGGAGCCAACACGAGGCCTTGCTCGAGAATGAACTCTCGAGACCCCTTTGGACACATCCAAGGTGAAATGCTACGAACTTTATGGAATCCCCCGAAGGGAGGCATCGAGTCGCCGAGACCTATCGAATGGAATCGGTATCCGTAAGACCATGCGTTTTGCTCTAATGAGACCGCCTCCGGGCCACCAGCCGACCTCTATCGAATGAGGAATGGGCTCTCACTTGGATTTTCCCGTTACTAGCTCACTGAGAACTTCGCGGCTCGCCCTATCGAGGGTAGTCCGATGCTTCTCACCTCACGTTCGATCGAAAGGACTCGTGAGATGAATGCCGAGGCCGACAATGCCCCAGCCGCACGAGGCTCGGGAGCTCGACTGTGCCCAGCACCCCTTGATGAAAGAGGGTTGAAAATCCCTTGGGGGCTCAGCGTCCCGACGCACCCCTCGGTAAAGCGCTGCGACTCCAGTTCAGGCCTGTAACCGACTGGACAAGCGCCCCTCGACCAAAGACAAATGAAGCCCTCATAGGAGTCTTCCGACTCCTATGAGGCCTCGGGGGCTACCCCCGCGGGGGTCGCTCGCGCGCCCCCCATGGAAAGATCCGAATCATGTCCCGTTCCCAATTCTTGACCCCCTGCCCGAGTGCCATCACTCGCACAGGGGCTCAAGGGCTACTATCGTTACCCAGGAAATGGGTACCCCAAACCCTTGGTTTACTGGACTAAACCCCGCAAAATCAGCAACATGAACCCTCCAGTGACCTCCCATGAATAACGTTCGAAGGCCCGCAGGCTAAAGCATACTGGGTTGACCTACGAACAGACTACGGCGGCCCAAAGCCAAAGCCTGCTCGAGGGGCTACCGAGCGGACTGGGACTGTACACTCGAGGGTACAATTCGGGCGACCCCTCAAGGACGATACTTCGCCCGATGAACGAGCCTGCCCTCAAGGACGGAACTTTGTTCGCGCGAAGGGGCAGCCCTCGAGGACAGTGCACCCCTCGGCTACCGACTCTCCCATACGGATCCGGGTGCATTTAATGCGTTTTACTTGTCGGCGTTCGGGACCCGGGGGCGTCCTAAGCCAACGAGTAATCGTATGTGTGTGTAACCCGTCCGGATGGGTGATGCAAGAAGAACACAGCGATTTATCCTGGTTCGGGCAAAGAAGGGCCCTACGTCCAGCGGGGGGGAGAAGATTTGTATTATCTTGCACCTAAGTGCTTGTACAGGGGCAAATACAAGCGAAAGAGAGAATTCGAGGGGGGTCGAATACAGAGCGAAGGAGTTATTCGGAGTCTAGGAGTCTGCTTAGGCGTATGTTTGGTTGTCGTGGGATCGTTGTCTCGTCTGAGTTCGTTGTCTCTTTTTTGTTTTCTTCTCTGTCCGTTTCTACTGGGTCTCCTGGCGTCCCCTTTTATAGGCCAAGGGGAGGCACAGGGGTACAAATATCCTGGTTCGATGACGCGGTGATGACGTCGCGGGTCGTGGTGGTCAACTTGAGGCCTCTGCAGGGACGTGCGCTGAGCATGGCTCGTTCTGTAGCGGCATGGCTCGGAGTTGACAGCCGTCCTTCGGAGTCATGGTTGCTGACCGGCGAAAGACGTGATCCCCTGTAGAGGACGTGCGAGTTCCTGTCGGGGTCGTATCGGGAGTTGTTGGCGCAGCTTTCGAAGTCGATGAAGGTTGACCGGAGGGCGTCGATGCGTACTCGAGGCCCGATCGAGGGGGTAGCCTCGAGTGTAGTGGTTGAGCGGATAAGATCGAATCGAGGGAATCCGACGTCGGTCGTTTGTCGTGTAGCGTGTCGAAGGGGGCCTCGAGCTGTCTAACAGCGCTGGGCATGGCGTAACAGTGCCGTGCAGACCGATGTACGTCCTCAGTATGGGCAGTAAAGCGGGATTCGACCGCTGTACGGACCACTGTGCGGACACTATAGCCATACGATTTGACGAGGTTAGGTAGTTTTGCGCTATCGGACGCAAAGGGCGTTGTCGATCGAGGGAGGGCTCGACCCTCGAGGTATCGAGACGCCCGTCCCGTCGGGGGCCTCGACACTTGACGCGGGATCCTCCCATCTCGAGCGATCATTAGCCGGTGACGTCAGCGTCTTGTCGAGGGTCAGATGGTGACGCCAGTGGTTCTGTCGAGGGTTGCCCATTCGCACGAACGAAGTTCCATCCTCGAGGGTAGGCTCGTTCGGCGGGCGAAGTCCGTCCTCGAGGAATGGCCCGAATTGTAACCTCGAGTGCACAGTACTAGTCCGTTCGGTAGTTTTTCGAGCGGGCTTCGGCTTTGGGCCGTCGTCGGCCGTGGGTCGGCCCGAAGTGTTTCAGCCTGCGGGACTTTGTACGTCCACGCGGGAGGCTACGGGAGGGGTCGAGTGCCGTTTTTGCGGGGTTTAATTCGATAAACCCGAGGCTTTGGGGTACCCATTTCCTCGGTAACGACATTACTTGCCCCCGCCTAACCGTATGGCCACAGTTACGGTAACAGTTGTGGGAGTGGCGGTCAAATCTTGCTTTTACCGCCCATGCCCCGGAATTCCGTGGGTCGTACTTTGCTGTTGCGCCATGCCAAGCACTGTGCCTTGTCCAACACCCCCTCGAGATGCATAAATCAGCACGTTTCCCGCATTTTCCAGGATTCGACCTTATCCGGTGAGGCTCGACCCCTTCGACTCGACCCCCTCGACTCGAGCCAAGTCCTCGACTGCCGCCCCTCGACTTCATCAGATGAACCCTCGAGCAGGATTCCAACGACTCTGGGCTACACTTCAATAACTCCCGACGCGACGGCTACAGGGCCTCCCATACCGACGTACATCACTACAGCAGCACTGACGTGATCGGCCTCAATGCCATGCATCACCAGCCATGCAAACTCTAAATATATGTACTCCTGTGCCCCTCCTTCACCTATAAAAGGAGGCGCCAGGATGTTAGAAAAGAAAGACGAGAGGATCTAGAGCATAGAAACGCTAAGGCTTTAGATCACAGATCAATACCACGAGACAGTGTAAGGTCGAGAGCTAGGCGTCCGAAACGCCCAAGCTCCACCTCACGCTCCTCACACCCACTTGTATTTTCCCCTGTACTAGCACTTCGGTGCAAGATAACACAAACTATCCTCCCCCGCTGGACATAGGGCCTTCTTTGCCCGAACTAGGATAAATCACCGTGTCCTTCTTGCATCACCCACCGGATTAAGGGAGCACGCAATTACAAATATTACTCGTTGGTGTTAACCCCCTAGGGGTCGAAACACCGACAATGATGGGTGGCGACTCCGAAGGGGGAAGACATAGGAGGGAAGGAGTGCTCCCTTGACATCGACGTCTGCGGTCCCCGAGCTCGGCCCGGTGCCAGGGAGTGGAACTACGGCGTCGAGAGCTCCTGGCCTAGGCCAACTCGAGGTCTCCATTTCCATGCTCGAGGCGGGAGCTTCTGAGGGCCATGAGCTGGGAACGGAGGTAGCCCACATCGACCTCGAGGGTGAGGAGGCCATCGCCCCTCCCCCTCGATGGGAGAGCGGAAGCCGTGGCTGATGGGGCTACACGAGCTGGAGGCCCTGCGGAAGTAGGAGCAGGAGGCCCTACAGGAAGAGGAGCTACTGCGGACACAGCAGGAGGAGAAGCCGTAGAGTGGCAGGAAGAGGAGGAGCTGACCGGGGGCTGGCCCCAGCATCAGCAGGTGCAGCAGACACCGTCGGGGGACACGACGTTGCTGGATCTGTCGGAGTAGCAGCCGCCTAAGCCATCGCAGGGGGAGGAGACTTTGGGACTCCCAAAACTGTGGGTGTCTGTGATCACCCTCGACAAGTTGCTAACGGAGCAAGAAGCGGTGTTCAAAGCGTCGATGGTTCCATGCCCGCCGGGGACGCAGCTCGAGGAGGAGACCTCGGCACTGAGCCCGTCGGGAGATATGTCGATGGTGGACCTGCTGGCGCCACAAGGCATGGAGTTGGAGGAAACAACGGCCTCGACCCTTTTGCTGCCTCAGGAGGCCCCTGAGCCAGCGTTGAGCCAGCTACCGCAACAGTCAACCATGCCGTCGGAGGAGCCAGCGATTTGGTCCGTAGGTGGAGCGGGCGGAGGAGACGGCGGCCAAGAATCCTTCTGCTTTTTGACACTAGAAGGAAGGAGAGGATCCCCCCGCATGCCAGAGCAGTCATCGCGTTGGGGGACTCCTGGCCCGTTGAGGAGGTCGACCTCTGACCCCGGGCTAGGAGATACCAGCGCTGTGTCGGAGTTCCCTACCCCGGCCAAGTTGGCGGAGCGCCACGGCGCCCTACGCGACGTGGCGGATAAGATCGAGTCCTTGGCGCGAACCAAGGTCAAGACGGTCCTCCCACACTGGGGCAAGGAGTGCATCATGCTCCGGGAGCTCGGCGACTCCAGCGCTCCCGACGGAGGTCAAGTGCTGGGAGGACGTGGAGCAGTCCCGAGCGTGGCTGCAGCACTCCCTAGAGCTAGTCGTCGAGCTCATTGGAGGTCTTGACCAGAGTCTCGTGGTAAGTCCCTGTTTAGATCACATACGGTTTTTGGCTTTCTCCATGGATTGCCTTAACCCTTGATTTCCTGTTTCCAGGATGTGCAGAGGCGTTCCCACTCCAAGTCGTACTTCCTCCATGAAACGCATAACAGCAGGGAGGAAGTGCTTTGCCAACTCGAGGCCGGTCGATCTGCGCAGAGCAAGGTGGTCGAGGTCGAGGAGGAGATGAAACAGGCCAAGGAGGGGGCCGCCAAGGCCAAGGAGGAGGCCGCCCAAGTGAAGGAGGACGCCGAGGCAGCTTGAGGCGAAGCCGCCCAAGTCAAGGAGGAGCTCTGGCGGGCCAAGGAGGAGGTTGACGCAGCCAAGGGCGAAGCGGAGAAGGCCAAAAGCGATGGCACTCACGCCCAAGAGCACATCAAGCTACTCACGGAGGAGGCTCGAGGCTCCGTGGAGCGTATCCGCTTGCTCAAGGCCAGTCTGGCTCAAGTCTCCATGGCGCGTGACACCCTCTTCGCCTTGGTCAAGGAGGAGAAGTGTCGAGTCGACAGCCTGGAGGCCAAGCTCGAGGCGATGAAGGCTACCCTTCGAGAGAAGGAGCAAGCCATCATCTTGGCTGGTGGCGCCCTCGAGACCCTCTGATGCGAGAAGACAGACATGATCCGGGCTTTCAAGGAGGCCCAGTGGGAGCGAGACAAGGCTCGAGAGGAGCACGATGCCATGCTGGAGGACGCAGCGCCCTCAAGACCCGCTGTGCCAGTAAGTTCCTTGGTGGGCTTTGACTTTTTCCTTTCCATATGACTTGTTTAACTGTTGTTTTGTCTTGCAGGCCTCGAGGCTGAGCTGCTTTCCACTCAGGCCACTACCAAGGTGCTGCAGGAGAGCCTCATGGTGGAGGGGGCGCTTCTCGGCAGGTTCTGGGTCACCATCAACAGGCTCTACACCTCTTGGGAGGTTGAGCCCATCGAGGAGGCTGGAGAAGATGTCCCGGGGGCTGCGCTCGTCGACCGGCTCTACCACCTCAATGCCACCTTTGGGATCACGTGCGGGAGGCGCTTCACATTGGCGTGAAGCAGGCGCTGGTGGTGGCTTCCTCCAGCTTCGTCTTTGACATGGACGTCGTCGCCCAAGTCTTCATCCCCGACATCTTGAAGACCAAATGCTGAGAATGAGGAACAATGCCGAGGGCTGATCCAGGATGCCAAAAGGCCGGGGGAAGCACTAGCAAAGCTATTCGAGGATGAAATCCTTCCCCCCAAAGATGAACGGTACACCGTCGAGGAGGGCGGCGATGGAGACAGCGGAGCAGGCCTGTAGGGAAAAACTAGGCGAAGGTGCCCGTGTAAATAAGTTAGTTTTTGTAACTTATATTCAGTGTGGCTTCGAGGGCCTTTAAAACATCTATGCATCTATCGTAATGCATTTGGATTTTTTAAGTTTGAGCCTTCTCTGTTTTCTTTTGCCTAGATTTTACTTTTTTTACTAAGTGTTGGACGCGTGCTCGTATCCCTCGAGGGGGGAGCGAGTGGAGGTACCATAGCCCTGAGGCGTAGGAGAGCTCCCGGCTCAACAGCCCTTGACCCTTAGGGAATTCGAGGCATTTTCTACTTAGTCACGAAGCGCATCGAGGCGTAGGAAAGAAGAGATGCTCGAGCTTCGATCACCTGACTTTTGCTTTTCGACTAAGTGTTCAACGCATGCTCGTATCCCTTGAGGGAGGGGAGCGAGTGGGGGTACCATAGCCCTGAGGCGTAGGAGAGCCCCAAGCTTGACAGCCCTCGACCCTTAGGGAGTTCGAGGCGTTTTCTACTTAGTTGCGAAGCAAAAGGAGACACTCGAATTTTGAAAAATCATTCGTGTTTTTTAGGAACTTAGGGGATTCCCCCCGTTAGCCCCCGAGGGAGGCTTGACTCTGGCGAGACAAGGTCGAGGCTACCTCTTGCATGTACAATAATGAGTTTGAACTTATAATCGAAAGCACTTCTTATATTTTTCATGTGAAAACATACGAAACATGCGAGAATGTACAAGGGTATCGATGCCCTAGGGGTAGAAACGATGTAGCTGTTCGATGTTCCATGCGTTGGTGAAGGTTTCACCCTTGTTGTTTGCTAGCTTGTACGTTCCAGGCTTTAGCACCTCAGCTACAGTGTATGGGCCTTCCCATGGTGCAGTCAGCTTGTGACGCCCCTTGTTGCTCTGTCGTCGACGTAGGACAAGGTCTCCAACTTGGAAGTCCCTCGAGCACATGTGCTTGTCGTGGTAGCATTGAAGTTTCTGCTGATACCTCATGGAGTGAATCAGCGTCATGTCCCGAGCCTCCTCGAGCTGGTCGATGGCGTTTGCAAGGGCTTCTTCGTTGGTTTGCTCATTGTAGGCCCTTAGTCGAGGGGAACCATACTCGAGATCAATGGGGAGGATGGCCTCAGACCCATAGACCAAGAAGAATGGTGTGAACCCCATGGCTCGACTAGGTGTTGTCCTTAAGCTCCATAGGACCAAAGGAAGCTCCGCGGCCCATTTGTTTCTGTGCTTGTTAAGGCGGTTGAAGATTCTCGGCTTGAGGCCCTGCAAAATCATGCCATTGGCGTGCTCGACCTGGTCGTTAGTTCGAGGATGAGCAACCGCGGACCAGTTTACACAGATGTGATGGCGATCGCAGAAATCCAAGAACTTCTTGCCAGTGAACTATGTGTCATTGTCAGTGATGATGACGTTCGGGACCCTGAAGCGATGGGTGATGTCAGTGAAGAACTCGACCGCCTGCTCGAAGCGGATGTTGCCGATAGGCCAGGCCTCGATCCACTTGGTAAACTTGTCGACAGCAACGAGTAGGTGCATGTACCCCTTGGTTGTCCTCTTGAGGGGCCCCATGATATCGAGCCCCCAGACCACGAACGGCCAGGTGATGGGAATCATCTGTAGGGCGTGAGCTGGAAGGTGCGTTCGCTTGGCGTAGAATTGACACCCCTTGCATGAGCGGATAATGTTGATGGCGTCGGAGACGGCGGTTGGCCAATAGAAACCCTGTCGGAAGGCATTACTGATGAGGGTCCTTAGCGCTGCGTGGTGGCCACAAGCCCCCAAGTGTATGTCCTCGAGGAGCCTCCTGCCTTCTTTGATAGTGATGCAGCGATGAAGGATACCTGATGGGCTTCGCCTATAGAGTTCCTTGCCATCACCATAGATGACGTAGGACTTGGCCCATCGCGCGATCCGGCAAGCTTCGGTCTGGTCTTTCGGGCGTTTCCCTCGATCTCCATGACCTCGGCCCCGGTCGAGGGGACCTCGGTCAAGGCCACAGGGTCGAGTTTTGAGGGTGTGGTGCCAGCCCCCGAGCCCAAGTCGACGGAGGGCTCAAAGAGGTCTCTCGATAATACATCCAGAGGGACAATACCTCGAGTTGATGCGATCTTCATGAGCTCATCCGCAGCTTCATTGTAGCATCGAGCAATATGATTGAGCTCGAGGCATGGAACTTGTCTTCTAGTTTGTGCACTTCATTGCAGTAGGCTTCCATCTTGGCGTTGTGGTAGCTCGAGGCCTTCATCACTTGGTTGATGATGAGTTGCGAGTCACCTCGAACATCAAGGCGTCGGACCCCGAGTTCAAGGGCAATACGCAACCCGTTGACAAGAGCCTCGTACTTCGCAACATTATTAGAAGTGGCAAAGTGGATGCGAATGACATAGCGCATGTGGACCCCGAGGGGTGAGATGAAGAGCAAGCCTATGCCTACTCCTGTCCTCATAAGCGACCCGTCGAAGTACATTGTCCATAGCTCGGCTTGGATTTGAACTGGCAGCAACTGGGTGTTGGTCCACTCAGCGATGAAATCCACCAGCACCTGAGATTTGATGGCCTTCCGTGGTGTGTAGGTGATGGTCTCGCCCATGAGCTCGACCGACCACTTAGCGATCCTTCCAGCGGCCTCCCGGTTTTGGATGATTTCCCCCAAGGGGAAAGAAGACACCATGGTAACCGGGTGGCTGAGAAAGTAATGTTGGAGCTTGCGATGCATAAGGACGATGGCGTAGAGCAGCTTTTGCACCTGCGGGTAGTGGGCCTTGGTTTTCGAAAGCACTTCACTGACGAAGTAGACCAGTCGCTGGGCGGGCAGGGCTTGCCCTTCCTCTTGCCTCTCGACCACTATGGCTGCGCTGACCACCTGAGTGGTCGCGGTGACATAGAGGAGGAGAGGCTTGGGGGGTTCAGTCGATGTCGCCGGTTGAGGAGGGACGAGGATCGGGGCAGAGGTCAGCATGCTCTTGAGTTTGTCAAGGGCCTCCTCGGCCTCCACGGTCCATGTGAAGCATTCGGATTTGTGAGATGAAACGGCTGAGAGCCGCGAGGCAGCCCGCGACCTTCTGCACTCTCTTGAGATCTCGAATCGGCCCCATTCGTGTGATGGTTGCGACCATCTCAGGGTTGGCCTGGATCCCACACTGGGAGATGATGTATCCGAGGAGCATGCCCTGAGGCACTCCAAAGACACATTTCTCGGGGTTGAGTTTTATGTTCTTGGCTCGAAGGCACCTGAATGCGATTTTGAGGTCATGGATGAGGCTGTTGACTTTTTTGGATTTGACCACGATGTCATCGACATAGGCCTCGATCGTGTTGCCTATGTGTTCACCGAAGACATGGAGCATGCATCACTGATACGTCGCCCCGGCGTTTCGAAGGTCAAAGGGCATGGTGACGTAGCAATACATGCCAAAAGGTGTGATGAAGGAAGTCGCGAGCTGGTCGAACTCTTTCATCTTGATTTGGTGGTAGCCGGAATAAGCATCAAGGAATGAAAGGGTTTCACATCCCGCGGTAGAGTCAACAATTTGATCAATACGTGGTAAAGGAAATGGAACTTTGGGACATGCTTTATTTAAGCTAGTATAGTCAACACATATTTGCATTTTTCCATTCTTTTTCTTAACTAACATGGGATTAGCTAACCATTCGGGGTGATGGACCTCCTTGATGAATCTAGCCGCCAAAAGCTTGTGTACTTCCTCACCGATGATCCTGTGCTTCTCCTCGTCAAAGCGGCGCAGGCGTTGCTTCACCGGTCTGGACCCGGCTCGGATCTCCAAAGCATGCTCGGTGACTTCCCTCGGTATGCCTGACATATCCGAAGGACACCACGCAAACATATCGGTGTTTGTGCGGAGAAAGTCAACGAGCACTGCTTCCTATTTTCTCTCGGGGTCGGCACTGATCGTCAGCACCTTCTCGCCGGAGTAGCTTAGGTCGAGGGGGACTTTCTTGGTGTCTTGCGCTGGCTCGAAGTTGCCGGCGTGACGCTTGGGGTTGGGCACCTCGTCGGCAAGGCACTCAAAGGTCAAGGCTATCATCATGTTTTGCTCGACGGTACTCGACGCATTCGACATCGCAGTCGTATGCGTGCTCGTAGGAGGTGCCGATGGTGATGACACCTCTAGGTCTTGGCATCTTGAGCTTGAGGTAGGTGTAGTTCGGGACTGCCATTAATTGTGCGTAGCCTAGTTAGCTGATGATGGCATGATAAGTTCCATGAAACCTGACCACCTCGAAGGTGAGGGTCTCTTTCCTGAAGTTGGCGGGGGTGCCAAAGCAGACGGGAAGGTCGATGCGTCCGACGGGAAGAGCCTTCTTCCCTGGTACGACGCCATGGAAGCCCCCGGCGCTGGGTTGGAGCTGGCACCTCTTGACCCCCAGGAGGTCGAGGGTCTTGAGGTAGATGATGTTCAGGCTGCTGCCACCGTCCATGAGGACCTTCGAGAGGCAGGTGTTGACAATGATCGGATCAACGATGAGCAGATATGCCCCGGGGTTGGGGACGCGATCCGGATGGTCATCGCGATCGAATGTGATGGGCGCATCGGACTAGTCGAGGTAGTGGGGTGTCACGACTCAGATGGAGAAGACTTCTCAACGCTCCCTCTTGCGCTGTCGAGGTGTGAGCTCGGTCGAGGGGCCTTCGTAGATCATGTAGCAGTCGTAGACTTGGGGAATTTTCCGTCTTCCCCATTGTCTCCCTCATTGCCGCCCTGGTCTTTCTTATCGTCACCCTTCTTGACGCCCAGTTGCTCGAAGTGCCTCCGAAGCGTGTGGCAGTCCCTGAGCTTGTGTTTCGCCCCGTCCTTGTGGTAAGGGCAGGGCTCCTCGAGCATCTTGTCAAAGATGGCCCCCTCGGGGGGACCCCGAGGTTTCTTGCGCTCGGCTGCTATGACGAAATTGTCGTCTGTAGCCTCACGCATGCCTTGCTGATTCTTCTTCTTCTTCTTCTTGTTCTTCTTCGATCCTTTGCTCGAGCCCTTGGCATTAGCTATCGGTGCCTTTCCCTTGTCCTTCTCGTCGCCGAAGAAGGCTCCGACCGCCTCCTCGCTAGCCGCGTAGTTGGCGACTATGTCCATGAGCTCGTCAACGGTGTTGGGTCGGTTACACCCCAACTCACAAACTAGGTCCTTGCAGGTTGTGCCCGCAACAAACACTAGAATGACGTCGAGATCAGAGATGTGGGGGAGTTTAGTTCGAAGCTTGGAGAAACGTTGAGCAAAGTCACAAAGAGACTGCCCTGGTTTCTGCTTGCAGTTGCGTAGTTCCCAGGAGTTTCCAGGACACACGTAGGTACCCTTGAAGTTCCCCTCGAAGATCTGGACCAGGTCGACCTAGTCGTGAATCTGGCCAGGGGGAAGCTCCTTGAGCCACCTACGCGCGGTGTCGGATAGGAACAGGGGAAGGTGACGTATGATCGCGCGATCATCACGTGCCCCGCCCGCCTGACAAGCCATTCGAAAATCAGCTAGCCAGAGCTCGGGCTTGGTTTCATCGTTGTACTTGACGACGCTTGTGGGGGGTCAAAACTTGTTGGGCAGCCAGGCGTTGTGGATCGTCCTACTAAAGACTCGGGGACCCGGTGGCTCCGGGGCCCGTCGGTCTTCATCGCTGTCGTAACGCCCCCACGATGGGCACCGTACCCTCGATCCTCGGTGTCCCTATATTTGCGCTTGCGGTTCTCGATGATATCGAGGCACGCGTCACGTGGGGCGCGGTTGTCGATGATACATCTTGGGCTGGTGTCTTCTTTGCTCGGGGGACCGCCTCTTGATCCACCGAACCCTCCCTTTCAGGCCGGGAGGGCTCGTCCTGCGGTTCGAAAGCTGCCCCCCGACGCCTCAAGGCTGAGCTCTCGCTTGTTGAACAGCAGCAACTTGGAGGAGACCCTCGATCTCGCATTGTATCCGTCGAGCATGCTAGTTGGATGGCACGGGCATATTGCGAAGAAGCATAGCCGCCATGATAATGTTCTGGCTTGTTCGAGGGTAACGGTTGACGGGATGTTCGGGTGCCCCGCCCTCATTGATCTGTCGGTTAACCTCTCAGGCCCTGGCTCGGGCTCTACCGCCGGGTGGCGGTCACTCTTGCTCGAGGGTTCATTCGAGCTGGTGCAGCCCTTCCTGGTCGTCGGCGAGCTTAGCCTGCAACTCCCGAATTTGTGCCAGCTGTGCATCCTGCTCGTCAGGATGGGGGCACGCCTCTCAAGGTGCGACTGGTTGTCGATCCTTTGCTCTGGGGAGAGTCCCTCCTGCTGTAGCAGTGGCCGCATCGGCCATCGGATCGACGGTGTTCTGATTGGAGGCTATGCCACCGTCGATGTGGAGACATTCGTGGGTAGGATCCCAATTGTCAGAGTCGGAGTCAGGGTCACTGCAGTAGAAGATAGGGAATTGTCCCCGCGCCTCCTCCTGCAGCTGCTGTCGGAGTGTGATGATGGCGTACCTCCAGGGGCCAGGCACTCTCACGAAGTCTAGGTCCTCGGAGGCTGGCCTGACCGTCCCCACGTCCATCATTGCACGAAGGAGGGTGCCTAGGCGATCTCCTATCGTGCTCATGTTGGTGTGGGTCGAGGTCGAGAATGTCCTCGTGGCGTTGTTGAGGCCGAACGGGAATCGTTGACGGCACTCGAACAGCTCGTGCGGATGTTGGCTCGATGGAGTGGGGATTGCAAGCATCGGGGGAGCTTCAGTCCCCCTCGACAGGTGCATTGCGAAGGTGAAGTCGGGGTCATCGTGGAGCCCTGTCGGTCAGTCCTCTGCTCCTGAACTCAGTTAGATAATCCCCCAACAAGGGGCTCCTCATCGCCGGTCAGGAGCGAGGGGAATGTGGTGGGCACCAACCTCAACTCAGGTTGATGGCGACGACGGCGTCGATCGCGCCTCCTTTTGGTTGCGGCAGCATGGTGGCGAGACCGACGAGTGGCCCCTCCTGAGCGTGGGGGCACACTGCGACCTCCGCTTGATTCACTGATTGAGAGCAGGGTCATGTCATAGCCCTGACCGAGGGACATGAACTCCAGGCTCCCGAACCAGATCACCGTAGTTCACGGAAGTGGTGAAACAGAGTCGCCCATCCAAAAAAATGGCGGGAAATCATTGGTAACACGCAGGACCCCTACCTGGCGCGTCAACTGTCGGTGTTTTGACCCCGGGGGTCAACACCAACGAGTAAATTCGTAATTGCGTGCTCCCTTAATCCGATGGGTGATGCAAGAAGGACACGGCGATTTATCCTGGTTCGGGCAAAGAAGGCCCTACATCCAGCGGGGGGGAAGATAGTTCATGTTATCTTGCACCGAAGCGCTAGTATAGGGGTGAATACAAGCGGGTGTGAGAAGCGTGAGCTAGAGCTTGAGCGTCTCGAGCGCTTAGCTCTCTACTTCACCCTGTCTCACAGCGTAGTTCTGTGATCTAAAGCCTTAGCGTATGAAGCTCTCCCTCCCTCGCTAAAGTCCTGGCGCCTCCTTTTATAGGCGAAGGAGGGGCATAGGAGTACATGTTTTTAGGGTTCACGTGGTTGGTGATGTATGTCGTTGATGCTTATCATGTCGGTGCCGCTATAGAGGTGTACATCGGCATGGGAGGTCCTGCAGACGTCGTGTCGGAAGTTGTTGAAGTGCTGACTGGAGTTGTTGAAGTCCCGCTCGAGGGCCAGCGTGACGGAGCCGAGGGGCGACGGTCGAGGCCTTGCCTCGAGTCGAGGGTTCGAGTCGAAGGGGTCGAGGCCCTTCGGATAAGGCCGAATCCCGGGAGATGCGGGGAATGAATTGACTTTCGCGCCTCGAGGAGGTGCCGGATGGGACACAGTGCTCGGTATGGCGTAATAGTGAGGTACGATCCACGGGATTCTGGGGTATGGGCGGTAAAAGCAGGATTCGACTGCCATACTCGCAACTGTTGTTATAACTGTGACGATACGGTTAGGCGGGAGCAGGTAAAATGCATTGAATGCGCCTGGATTCGTACGGGGGGTAGGTAGTCGAGGGGTATACTGTGCTCGAGGGCTTCCTATTCGCACGGGCGAAGTTCCGTCCTCGAGGGCGGGCTCGTTCGCTCGGGCGAAGTTCCGTCCTCGAGGGTTAGCTCATTCGCTGGGCAAAGTTCCGTCTTCGAGGCCGGCCCATTCGCTCGAGCGAAGTTTCGTCCTCGAGGAGTCGCCCGAATTGTACCCTCGAGCATATGGTCTCGGTCCGCATGGTAGCCTGTCGAGCAGGCTGTGGCTTTGGGCTATCAACGCCTGTTCGCGGGTCGGCCCAGTATGCCTTAGCCTGAGGGCTTTCGAGCGATAGTGAGGGATGTCGTTGGAGGGTTTGCGTTGCTGATTTCGGAGACTAGTCCTGTTAATTGAGGGTTTGGGTACTCCTTTCCCAGATCCTTGACATAATTATAAACAAAATTAGATTTTTGAATTAATCTAATGCTACAGTAAAAACTTTGTACTAAAGCATATCATATTATACATTTATTGTATAGATCTACTCATGTGGAGTCCAACAAAATTGGATTTTCTATTTATGATTTTTCTGTGATTTACTATGATTTTTTTAAAAATTCAATGAAAATAAATAAAAAGAAAAGGATAAAACTGCTGGTACTGTAGCAAAACCACCATCCAATACTGACTGAGGGATAATTTGATCGGTTTTAAAAAGTTTAGGGCGGTAAAATAGACAGTTTTATAGTTTGGAAGGCAAAGTAGACCATTCTGGATAAGGCGAGGGAGGTAAGTAGACTTTTTTCTTATATATATATAGAGAGAGAGAGAGAGGTGGTGGTGGATGGGAGCGTGCTGAGCCATGATTCAGGAGTGATTGGAGGGGATGGATTGGATGGGATATCGAAGTCGCAGATAGTGGTAGATTATCTGAACTTTTTCTGAGTGCGGTGGTCAGCTTGGCGTGGCGTGGAGATTGGGGGTGGGCGGCCGAATGATCGGCTATTACCGTCCGGCCGTTTGGCACTGAGCGGCACGCCACTAAGTGGCAGGCGAACTGAATTTCTTCGTGGGGCTCCATGTTCATTTTCTGATTGACTTCTCGTGTCCCGGTACCGGAGATTTAGACAGGTTGAATTTTTTGTGGGCGATTACATTATTTTAGGCGGATGGACACGTTGAGTTAGGCTTGGGATTGGGGCGGCCGGCGGCGGCGTCGTGACGGGGGTTGAGAAACACGAAGAACCGATGCAAAGCGGGCACGTCCTGGTGGAAGTGGAACGTTGCGTAGTGACGTAGTCTGCTCCGGCCTTGCGCGTCGTTGGTTCACACTTCTGGGTTTCTTCTGCCTGGTCCGTCTCGTAGTGGGATGGGAACGTAACGTTCTAAATGTTAATGACAACTAAAACTTAATTGTCGATTCCCAGGAAATGGGTATCCTAAACCCTTGGTTTATCAAACTAAAACCCGTAAAATCAGCAACTCGACCCCTCCGGTAACCTCCAGCACTAACGTACGAAGGCCCGCAAGCTGAGACGGATCGGACTGGCCCGCGAACGAACAACGACGGCCCAAAGCCAAAGCCTGCTCGAGAGGCTACCGAACGGACTAGTACTATACACCCGAGAGGTAACCGAACGGACTGGTACTGTACTCGCGAGGGTACAATTCGAACGACCCCTCGAGGACGGAACTTCGCCCTGCGAACGAGCCTGCCCTCGAGGACGGAACTTCGCCCGGGCGAATGGGTGGTCCTCGAGGACGGTGCACCCCTCGGCTACCAACTCCCCCGTACGGATCCGAGCGTATTTAACGCGATCTATCTACCCCCGCCTAACCGTATGGCCACAGTTACGGTAACAGTTGCAGGCGTGGCGGTCAAATCTGCTTTTACCGCCCATGCCCCGGAATCCCGCAAGTCATACTACGCTGTTGCGCCATACCGAGCACTGTGCCACGACCAGCACCGCCTCGAGACGTATAAACTAACGTGTTTTCCGCATTTTCCGGGATTTGGCCTTATCCAGCGAAGCTCGACCTCCTCGGCACGACCCCCTCGACTCCAGCTAAGACCCTCGACTGTCGCCCCTCGACTTCATCAAACGAACCCTCGAGCGGAACTTCAACAACTCCCGACGCGACGGTTGCAGGGCCTCCCATACCGACGTACATCACTACAGCGGCACCGACGTGATCGGCCTCAACGTCGTACATCATTAGCTGTGCAGACTCGAAATACATGTACCCCTGTGCCCCTCCTTTATCTATAAAAGGAGGCGCCAGGACCTACGAAGGAAGGATCGATCGAGAGATAGAAACATTAAGTCTTTAGACCACAGAACGACACCGTGAGAGAGCGTAAGGTTGAGAACTAGGCGTTCGAACGCCCAAGCTCCATCACGCGCTCCTCACACCTGCTTGTATTTCCCCTGTACTAGCACTTCGGTGCAAGATAACACGAATCATCCTCCCCCCGCTGGACGTAGGGCCTTCTTTGCCCGAACCAGGATAAATCATTGTGTTCTTCTTGCATCACCCACCAGATTAGGGAGCACGCGATTACAATATTACTTGTTGGTGTTAACCACTCGAGGGTCAGAACACCGACAGTTGGCGCGCCAGGTAGGGGAGCCGCGTGTCACTAACGATTTTCGGCCATTTTTTCGGATGGCGACTTTGTTTCACCACTTCCGCACGCCACGGTGATCTGGTTTGGGAGCCTGGAGTTCATGACCCTCGACCAGGGCTACGACATGACCCTGCTCTCAATCAGTGACCCGAGCGGAGGTCGCGGTACACCCCCACGCTCATGGGCGGCCGCTCACCAGTCTCACGACCATGCTTCCACATCCAGAAGGAGGCACGGTCGGCGCTGTCATCGCCATCAACCTAAGTCGGGGAGGGTTCCCGCCTCTTTCTCCTCGCCCCCGACCGGAGATGACGAACCCCTTGTCGAGGGATTGTCTGACCTGAGTTTAGGGGCAGAGGGCGAACCAGCAGGATCTCACCACAATCCTGACTCCACCTTCGCCGTACGATCACCGAGGAGCCACGACGAAGTCCCCGCTCGATCGAGCCCGCTCCCGCACGAGCTGTTCGAGCATCATCAGCGGCCTTCGTTCGACTCCCACGATGCCACAACGATGATCTCGACAGTGATCCGCTCCAACATGAGCACGATAGAGGGCCGCTCAGGCGCCTTTCTTCGTGCAATGACGGACGTGGACACTATCACACCGGCCTCCGAGGGTTCGGCCTTCATGAGAGCGCCAGGCCCCCGGAGGTACACCGTCGGCACACTCCGACGGCAGCTGCAGGAGGAGGCACGAGGGCAATTCCCCGTCTTCTACTGCGGTGACCCTGACTCTTACTCTGATCATTGGGATCCTACCTGCGAGTGTCTCCACATCCATGGTGATGTCAACTCCGATCAGGACACCGTCGATCCAGCGGCCGTGACGGCTACAGCTGTGGCGGGTGACGCGCCCCCTAGAGCAGAGGAACGACAACCAGACGCACCCCGAGAAGCGTGCCCTCATCCTGGCGAGCAGGACGCGCAGCTGGCACAGATTCGGGAGTTGCAGGCGAAGCTCGCCGATGAGCAGGAACGCTTGCGCTTACTCGAGCTGACCCTCGAGCAAGAGCGGCGGCCGCTCGATGGTAGAGCCTGAGCCAGGGCCTGAGAAGTCAACCGGCAGATCATCGAGGCAGGAGCACCCGAGCAACCCGCCAACCGTTATCCCTGAGCAAGCCAGAACGTTGTTGCGGAAGCTATGCTCCTTCGCAATATGCCCGCGCCATCCAACTCGCAAGCTCGGCGGATACAACGTGAGGTCGAGGATCTCCTCCAAGTTGCTGCTGTCCAGCAGGCCAAGAGCTCAGCCTCGAGGCGTCGAGGGGCTGCCTCCGAGCCTTAGGTCGAGCCCTCCCGGCCCGAAAGGGAGGGCTCGGTCGATCAGGGGGCGGCCCCCCGACAGAAGGAGAAGCCAGCCCGGGAACGTATCAAAGACGACCGCGCTCCCCGCGATGCACGCCTCGACATTGTCGAGAACCGCAGACGCAAGCACGGGGATGCCGAGGATCAAGGGTACAGCGCCCACCGTGGAGGGCGTTACGACAGCGAAGAAGATCGACAGGCACCGGAGCCACCGGGCCCCTGGGTCTTCAGCAGGAGGATCCGCTGCGCCCAGCTGCCCGACAAGTTTCGACCCCCCACGAGCCTCGTCAAATACAATGGCGAAACCAATCCTGAGCTCTGGCTAGCCGACTTTCGGTTGGCTTGTCAGGCGGGCGGGGCACGTGACGATCACGCCATCATACGTCATCTTCCCCTGTTCCTGTCTGACACCGCGCGTAGATGGCTCGAGGAGCTTCCCCCTGACCAGATTCGCGGCTGGACCGACCTTGTCCGGATCTTCGAGGGGAACTTCAAAGGTACCTACGTGCGTCTCGGGAACTCCTGGGAACTGCGCAACTGCAAGCAGAAACCAGGGGAGTCTCTCCACGACTTTGCTCGATGATTCTCCAAGCTTTGCACTGAGCTTCCCCACATCTCCGATCTCGATGTCGTTCTAGCGTTTGTTGCGGGTACAACCTGCAAGGACCTAGTTCGCGAGTTAGGGCGTAACCGCCCCGACACCGTCGATGAGCTCATGGATGTGGTCGCCCACTACGCGGCTGGCAAAGAGGCCGTCGGCGCCTTCTTCAGCGACGGGAAGGACAAGGGAAAAATGCCGGTAGCCGACAACGCCGGAGGCTCGAGCAAAGGGCCGAAGAGAAATAACAAGAAGAAGAAAAATCATCAAGGCAAGCATGAGGCTGCAGAAGACGATCTCGTCGCAGCAACCGAACACAAAAGACCTTGAGGTCCCCCCGCGCCCCCAAAGGCGCCATCTTCGACAAGATGCTCGAGGAGCCCTGTCCTTATCATAAGGACGGGGCAAGGCACAAGCTTAAGGACTGCCGCATGCTTCGAAGGCACTTTGAGCAAGTGGGCATGAAGAAAGGTGACGACAAGAAAGACCAAGGCGGTGGTGAGGGAGACAACGGGGAAGACAGAAAATTCCCCGAAGTCTATGACTGCTACATGATCTACGGGGGCCCTTCGACCCAGCTCACGCCCCGACAGCGTAAGCGGGAGCGTCGAGAGGTTTTCTTCGCTCGTGTCGCGACCCCTCACTACCTCGATTGGTCTGATGCGCCCATCACGTTCGACCGCGATGACCATCCAGATCGAGTCCCCAACCCCGGGGCCTATCCGCTCGTCGTCGACCCAATCATCATCAACACCCGCCTCTCGAAGGTCCTCATGGATGACGACAGCAGCCTGAACGTCATCTACCTCGAGACCCTCGACCTTCTGGGAGTCAGGAGGTACCAGCTCCGACCTAGCACCGGGGGGTTCCACGGCGTCGTGCCAGGGAAGAAGGCTTTCCCCGTCGGCCGTATCGACCTTCCTGTCTGTTTTGGCACCCCCGCCAACTTCAGGAAAGAGACCCTCACCTTTGAGGTGGTCGGGTTTCACGGAACGTATCACGCCATCATCGGCCGACCGGGCTACGCGCAGTTCATGGCGATCCCGAACTACACCTACCTCAAGCTCAAGATGCAAGGACCCAAAGGCGTCATCACTGTCGCCTCCTCCTACGAGCACGTGTATGACTGCGATGTCGAATGCGTCGAGTATGGAGAGGCCGTCAAGCAAAATGCCATGATAGCCGCGACCCTCGAGCACCTCGCCGATGAGATGCCTGATCCCAAGCGACACGCCGGCAACTTCGAGCCAGCACAAGACACCAAGAATGTCCCCCTCGACCCGAGCTGCCCATGCGAGAAGGTGCTAACGATTAGCGCCGACCTCGAGGACAAATAGGAAGCCATGCTCGTCAACTTTCTCCGCGCGAACGCTGATATGTTTGCGTGGAGTCCTTCGGATATGCCGGGCATACCGAGGGAAGTCGCCGAGCACGCCTTGGAAATCCGGGCCGGGTCCAGACCGGTGAAGCAACGCTTGCGCCGCTTCGACGAGGAGAAGCGCAGGATCATCGGCGAGGAGGTACACAAGCTTTTGGCGGCTGGATTCATCAAGGAGGTCCATCACCCCGAATGGTTAGCTAATCCCGTGTTAGTTAAGAAAAAGAATGGAAAAATGCAGATGTGTATTGATTATACTAGTTTAAACAAAGCATGTCCCAAAGTTCCGTTTCCTTTACCATGCATTGATCAAATTGTCGACTCTACCGCGGGATGTGAAACCCTTTCATTCCTCGATGCTTACTCCGGCTACCACCAAATCAGATGAAAGAGTCCGACCAGCTCGCAACTTCCTTCATCACACCTTTTGGCATGTACTGCTACGTGACCATGCCCTTCGGCCTTCGAAACACCGGGGCAACGTATCAGCGGTGCATGCTACACGTCTTTGGCGAACACATAGGCGACACGGTCGAGGCCTATGTCGATGACATCGTGGTCAAGTCCAAAAGAGCGGACAACCTCATCCGAGACCTCGAAATCGCGTTCGGCTGCCTTCGAGCCAAAAACATAAGACTCAACCCCGAGAAGTGTGTCTTCGGGGTGCCTCGGGGCATGCTCCTTGGATACATCGTCTCCCAGCGCGGGATCGAGGCCAACCCCGAGAAGGTGGTGGCCATCACACGAATGGGGCCGATTCGGGATCTCAAGGGCGTGCAGAGGGTCACGGGCTGCCTCGCCGCCCTCAGCCGCTTTATTTCACGCTTAGGGGAAAAGGCCATGCCTCTGTACCGCCTCTTGAAAAAATCCGAGCGATTCACGTGGACCGCGGAGGCCGAGGAGGCCCTCGACGAACTCAAAGCCAAGCTGACATCCACTCCGATTCTCGTCCCGCCTCGACCAGCAACGTCGACTGAACCACCCGAGCCCCTCCTCCTCTATGTCGCCGCAACCACCCAGGTGGTCAGCGCGGCCATAGTGGTGGAGAGGCAAGAGGAAGGGAAAGCTTTGCCCGTCCAACGGCCGGTTTACTTCGTCAGCGAAGTACTTTCGGAAACGAAAATCTGCTACCCACAGGTGCAGAAGCTGCTCTACGCCGTCATCCTTACGCGTCGCAAGCTCCAGCATTCCAGCATTACTTTCTCAGCCACCCGGTTACTGTGGTATCCTCGTTCCCCTTGGGGGAGATCATCCATAACCGGGAGGCCACTGGAAGGATCGCTAAGTGGTTGGTCGAGCTCATGGGCAAGACCATCACCTACGCACCACGGAAGGCCATCAAGTCTCAAGTGCTGGCGAATTTCGTCGCCGAGTGGACCGACACTCAGTTGCCACCAGTCCAAATCCAAGCCGAACTGTGGACGATGTACTTCGACGGGTCGCTCATGAAGACAGGAGCAGGCGCGGGCTTGCTCTTCATTTCACCCCTCGGAGTCCACATGCGCTACGTCATTTGCATCCACTTTGCCGCTTCTAACAACGTCACGGAGTACGAAGCACTTGTCGCCGGATTGCGAATCGCCCTTGAACTCGGGGTCCGACACCTTACGTTTGAGGCGACTCGCAGCTAATCATCGACCAAGTGATGAAGGCCTCGAGCTGCCACGACGCCAAGATGGAAGCATACTGCAACGAAGTGCGCAAGTTGGAAGACAAATTCCACGGCCTCAAGCTTAGTCATATCGCTCGACGATATAACGAAGCCGTGGATGAGCTCACAAAAATTGCATCGACTCGAGGTACAGTCCCTCCGGACGTATTCTCGAGGGACCTCTTCGAGCCCTCCGTCGATTTGGGCTCGGGGGCTTGCACTACGCCCTCGAAGCTCCACCCCACGACCTCGACCGGGGCCCCCTCGACCGGGGCCCAGGTCATGGAGATCTAGGAGACCCCTCCTCCGTCGAACCCGCCACCGGATTGGCGAGCCCCTTTACTTGACTGCCTCATTCGGGGAGAGCTTCCGGAGGACCGGACCGAAGCTCGACGGATCGCGCGACGGGCCAAGTCCTACGTCATCTACGGCGACGGCAAGGAGCTCTACAGGCGAAGCCCCTTGGGCGTTCTTCAGCGCTGCATTACCATCGAGGAAGGCAGGAGGCTCCTCGAGGACATACACTCGGGGGCCTGCGACCATCCCGCAGCACCAAGGACCCTCATGGGCAATTCCTTTCGACAGGGCTTCTACCGGCTGACCGCCGTTTTTGACGCCACGAACATTGTCCGTTCGTGCAAAGGGTGTCAATTCTACGCCAAACAGACGCACCTCCCAGCTCATGCCCTACAAATGATCCCCATCACCTGGCCGTTCGCGGTCTGGGGGCTCGATCTTGTGGGGCCACTTAAGAGGACAACTAAAGGGTACACGCACCTGCTCGTTGCCATCGACAAGTTTACCAAGTGGATCGAGGCCTGGCCCATTAGCAACATCCGCTCCGAGCGAGCAGTTGAGTTCTTCACCGACATCATCCATCGCTTCGGGGTCCCGAACGTCATCATCACTGACAATGGCACACAGTTCACCGGCAAGAAGTTCTTGGACTTCTGCGATCGCCATCACATCCGTGTGAATTGGTCCGCGGTTGCTCATTCTCGAACTAACGGCCAGGTCGAGCGCACCAATGGCATGATCTTGCAAGGCCTCAAGCCAAGGATCCTCAACCGCCTCAGCAAGCATGGAAAAAAATGGGCCACAGAGCTGCCATCGGTCCTATGGAGCTTAAGGACAACACCTAGTCGAGCCACGAGCTTCACCCCATTCTTCTTGGTCTATGGGTCCGAGGCCGTCCTCCCCACTGACCTCGAGTATGGATCCCCTCGACTAAAGGCGTACAACGAGCAAAGCAATGAAGAAGCCCTCGCAAACACCGTCGACCAGCTCGAGGAGGCTCGAGACATGGCGCTAATTCACTCCGCGAGGTACCAGCAAAAACTTTGACGCTACCACAACAAGCACGTGCGCCCGAGGGACTTCCAGCTCGGAGACCTTGTCCTACGTCGATGACAGAACAATAAGGGACGTCACAAGTTGACCCCGCCATGGGAAGGCCCATACACCGTAGCTGAGGTGCTAAAGCCCTAGACGTACAAGCTCGCTAACGACAAACGTGAAATCCTCACCAATGCATGGAAAATCGAACAGCTACGTCGTTTCTACCCTTAGGGCACCAGTGCCCTTGTACATTCTCGCATGTTTTGTACATTTTTGCATGACAAATATAAGAAGTACTTTTGATTATAAGTTCAAACTTGTTATTGTACATGCAAGAAGTAGCCTCGACCCTGTCTCGCCAGAGTCGAGCCTCCCTCGGGGGCTAACGGGGGGGACCCCCTAAGTTCCTAAAATACGAACGACTTTTGGACCCCCTAAGTTCCTAAAATATGAACGACTTTTTTTCGCACGCCTCCCTTTTGCTTCCCAACTAAGTTGAAAAATGCCTCGAACTCCCTAGGGGTCGAGGGCTGTCGAGCCGGAGCTCTCCTACGCCTCCGGGCTACGGTGCCTCCACTCGCTCCCCCTCGAGGGATACGAGCTTGCGTCTAATGCTCAGTCAGAAAGTAAGAGTCAGGCGACCAGAACTCGAGCGCTTCTTCTTTCTCACGCCTCGATACGCTTCGTGACTAAGTAGAAAACGCCTCGAACTCCCTAGAGGGTCGAGGGCTGTCGAGCCGGGAGCTCTCCTACGCCTTCGGGCTACGGTACCCCCACTCACTCCCCCCTCGAGGGATACGAGCATGCGTCAAAAACTTAGTCAAAAAAGCAAACTCTAGGTGAAAAGAAAGCAGAAAAGGCTCAAAAGTAAAATGACAAATCGCATTACGATAAATGCATTTATGTTCAAAAAGGGCTTTCAAGGCCACATTGAATATGAGTTACAAAAAACTAATTCATTACATGGGCACCCTCGCCCAGCCTTGCCCTACAGGCCCGCTCCGTCACCGGCCTCCTCGACGTGGTACCCTCCATCCGCAGGGGGGAGGACTTTGTCCTCAAATAGCTTCGCCAGCGCTCCCCCCGGCCTCTTGGCGTCATGAATGAGCCCTCGGCATCGCTCCTCATTCTCCGCGTCGGTCTTCGAGATGTCAGGAACAAAGCCTTGGGCCACCATGTTCATATCAAAGATGAAGCCGGAGGAGACCACTGTAAGCGCCCGCTTCATGCCGGTATGGAGCGCCTCCCGCACGCGATCGCGAAGGGTGGCATCGACGTAGTAGATCCAGTCCACGAAAGCGGCACCCAGGATGTCTTCTTCAGCACCCTCGACAGGCCTGACCTCCCAGGAGGTGCAGAGCCCATCGAGGGCAACCCGGAGCTGACCAAGAAGCGCCCCCTCCGCCGCAAGGCTCTCCTGCAGCGCCTTGGCGGCGGTCTGGGTTGCAAGCAGCTCGGACTCGAGGCCTGAAACACAAAGCAAGAATTAGACAAACCATACAGAAAGAAAAATGATCAAAACCCCTTTAAGGAACTCACCAGCACAGCGAGTCTCGAGGGCATTGCGATCCCCCAGCATGGCGTCGCGCTCCCCCCGAGCCTCGTCCCGCTCCCGCTGGACCTCCTTGAAGGCCCGGGTCACCTCCGTCTTCTCAAAGCGAAGGGTATCGAGGGCACCACCAGCCAGGATGATGGCCTGCTCCTTCTCCTGGAGGGTGGCCTTCATCGCCCTGAGCTGGGTTTCCAGGACAGCGGCTCGGTTCTTCTCCTCCTGGACCAAGGCAGAGAGGGCGTTGCGTGCCGTGGAGACTTCGGCAAAATTGGCCTCGAGCGAGCGGATGCGCTCCATGGAGCTCTGAGCCTCCGCCACGAGTAGCTCGATGGGCTCCTGGGCTCGGATGCTCTCACCCCTGGCCTTCTCCGATTTGGCCCTTGCCGCGTCAGCCTCCTCCCTCGCACGCTTGAGGTCCTCCTTGAGGTGGGCGGCTTCCCCTCGGGCGGCGTTGGAGTCCTCCTTCGCCCGGGCGGCCTCCTCTTTGGCTTTGGCGGCGTCCTCCCTGCTTCGCTTCAGCTCCTCCTCGATCTCAGCCACCCTGCCCTACGCAGAGCGGCCGGCCTCGAGCTGGCGAAGCACTTCCTCCCGGCTATTGTGCGTTTCATGGAGGAAGTCGGACTTGGAGTAAGAATGCCTCCGCGCCTCCTGGGGACAGGAAATCGAGGGTTAAGGCATCCCATACGAAAGAACTTAAAAAACTGCATATGGCCTACACAGTGACTTACCGCGAGGTTCCGGTCGAGGCCTTTGGTGAGCTCGACGCCCAGCTTCAGCAAGTGCCACAGCCATGCCTGGGACCGCTCGGCCTCCTCCCAGCACTTGACCTTCGCCGGGTCGTTCATCTTGATCCCCGGAGCGCTGGAGTCGCCAGGTTCCCGGAGTATGATGCGCTCCTTGCCCCAACATGGAAGGACCGTCTTGACCTTGGTTCGCGCCAAGGACTCGACCTCGTCCACCACGTCGTGTGGGGCGCCGTAACGCACGGCCAACTCCGTCGGGCCGCTGAACTCCTACGCGACGCCGGCACTCCTCAGCCCGGGGTCAGAAGACGACCTCCTCAGCAGTCCAGAAGCCGCCGTCTTCTCCGGCCGCTCCGTTGACGGTTGTAGCGGCAGGCTCGACGCTGCCTCTGGCACCTCCGGTGGCGGCAGCGGAGGTGTCGAGGCCGTCGCCTCCCCCAACACCATGACTTGTGACGCCGGCAGGACCACCGTCGACGCGTCCGCCACCGGGTTTGATACCGAGGCCTCCTCTGGTTGCTCCCCCGGCAGCCGCGGGACCATCGACGCCTTTTACGCCGTTTCCCCCTCGGCCAGCAGCTCATCCAGGGTAATCACGGACACCCATTGCTTGGGCAGTTTGGAAGTCGCCTCCACCTCCGACGTCTCGGGCGGTTGCTGCGCCGGCGGATCCAGCGGCGCCGTGTCCCCCGGCGGCGTCTGCTGCACCTGCTGATGCTGGGGCTGGCCCCCAGTTTCCTCCTCCTCCCGCTGCTCCGACGGCACCTTCTCCTCCTCCTGCTACGGCCGTGGCAGCTCCGCTTCTAGCGGGGCCCCCTGCTCCTGCTCCCTTCGGGCCTCGAGCTCGCGTAGCCCCGCCGGCCAGGGCCGCCGCTCTCCCGTCAAGGGGGGAAGGGTCGTGGTCTCCTCACCCTCGAGGTCCATGATGGCTACCTCTTCTCCCGGCTCATGGCCCTCGGGGGCTCCCACCTTGGGTGTGGGGATCGAAGCCTCCGGCCGCCAGGAATGGAGACTCCCGACGTCGGGGCACCGCCCCCTGGTGCCGGGCCGAGCTCGAGGGCCGCAGGCGACGACGTCAAGGAGGCGCTCCCTCCCTCATGCGTCCTCCCCGGCTCAGAGTCGCCGCTCGCCGTGGACCCCGAGACGCTCGACCCTGTAGCAAGAGTAGAGCCCGTCAGCCTACCACGCGCCAGAGCACCGAGGGCAGAGGATAACCACTTGGCTTCCCACGGAGCCAAGGGCCTCGACGTCGCACCTGTGATCGGGGCCGCCATCTTCACAGCTGCATCCATCTTGAGCCGCTTAGCCGGCGCGAGAGGCGCCTCCTCGATCTGGCGCTTCGGCCTGGATGGGAAACAAAATGGCAAAAAATTTACTAAATTACACAAGGAAGACCCAACGAAAAGAAAATGAATCAACGACACTTACCCAAAGGGGATAGAGGCCTTTCAGGTCCCCCTCGAACCGCCAGTGGATCTCGAGCCCCCCCCGAAGCCGAGCTCTTCGCGGGGCTGAGGCTGCTCGGGGCCGTCGGTGGGGTCGCCGCGCCTCCCTGCTTCAACGGAGCCTCCTGGGCACGGCTCTGCTCCACCCGCGCCGTCGACCGGGACCGGGTTTCCCGGATCAAAGTGCGTGGGGTCCCGCCTCGAGTACGACGCGAGGGGGGTGAACCCCCTCGGGGTGAGGCCTCGACCCCCCTCTTCCCACGCCGGCGCTCCGAGGCCGACGCCACCGGCTGGGGGGCACGCTGCTCCGCCACCTCCTCCTGCACGAAGGGGCGTTCAGCATGGGAGGAACCCGGCAACATGCGCTCGAGGCGCCCCTCCACCCCCTCGACGTCATCACTGTCATCATCATCTTCATCTCCCTCAGACGAGGGAGACTCCTCCTCCGGGAGCCCGTCACGCCTCTGCTCAGCGCGGCGCTTCGCAAGTCTCTCGCGCTCCCGGAGCTTTTTGGCTTTCTTCTTCGCCTCCTCGTCCTTACTCCGCTTCTCTTGCTGGGCGGTGAAGCGTCTTACCTAACGGTCAGGAGCGTCCTCCCTCAGCGAGGGCCTCGATCTCCGGTAGTCGATTCTCCCCTACACAAAGACATTTAGTCACAGGGACAAGAGAAAAAGGGGGGCGAGAGGGGGGAAATGAAGGGAGGCACGGGTCGAGGCACTCACCAGGTCGAGGCAACCCTCCTCCGGTCGCATGGGGAGGCGGTTGACGTCTTCCACCCTGAACAAGCTAGAGACCATGCTCTTTACCCACGCGATGACTTCCGAGGCGGACGGCCTCTCACCGAACATCGGCACCTCTTGAGAACCTCGGGCGCCGCTGAAGGGAGCATCTCGTCCAACCACAACGGGCGCTCCATCAGAGGGAGCACCCGTCGGCTGTGGAAGGCCGAGACCACCACACCCACCGTCAGGCCCGCCTCTCGAAGGGTCCTCATCGCGATGACGAGGGGATGAAGTCGGCGCTGAAGATCTCCCGCGACACCGTGCGGCCAGTTGAATGGACGCTCGGTGATGAGCCGCCTGGTGTACGGCGGGAGATAGCCGCCGTCGTTGCGAAGGTAGAACCACTGCTCGTCCCACCGGGAGTGGTTGGACGTCAACCCGGTGGGGATGTACTCGCGTGGCTCCTCCGACCTCCCGGTCTTCAACGCGAAGTTGAGGCACCCCGCTCTGACGATTCGCCTTACTCCGTGCGACACCGGGGAGGCGAACCACTCCCCCTTGTAAAGGTGGAGCCATAGCTCCCAATGTGGTGCCATTCCGAGGTAGCCCTCGCAGACGGCCGCGAAGATGGCGGCGTTGGAGATGGCGTTGGGGGAGAAATGGTGGAGCTCGACGCCGTAGAAGTTCGTCAACCCCCGCATGAACTCGCTCGGGGGCACACCGAACCCATGCCGATGGTACTTGAGGAAGCTCACCACGTATCCCTCTGGCGGATTTGGCTCTTCGTGGTCCCTGGGCGGCGCAATCCACTCCGGCCGATTTGAATCGGTGACGGGGCGGAGAAGTCCTTCCCTCACCAGCTTGGTCAGCCTTTGCCGCGCCACAGTCGACGGGCGCCAGGGCTCGGCGGGCTGGAGGACGGGGGCCATGGCGGCAGCGGCGGCACAGATCTGCTCGGTGGGCGCGGCGGCGGCAACAATAGCACGAATCTCCTCGGCGGACGGTCGACCAGGAAGGTTCCCAATCGCGACTTCTCGCTCTAAGTTTCTATCCTCACACATGCAAGAAAACAGGAGCTCGGCAGAATGGCGAAAGTAGGGGCGAACAGCGCCTGTCCCCCTCCCTTTTTATACTCGGGAAGAGCAACGGGCGGAGTCCGGTGGCAGGGAAAAGGTAACTCCCCGCAATTAATGCGTTTACCTGACCGTCCCCACTCGACCCTCGACCAGATGCACGCGTCACACCTCTGGCAAAGAGCCGTTGCTCAGGCCCACCACGATTGCACCGCTAAGCCCTTCTCCTCAAAAGGCGTGCCCAACGGTAAGAAAAAAGAACAGTCGCCCGCTAACGGAGTCTTTTACGAAAGGTAAAACGGGCTCTGGCCCCACCTCGAAGTCTCGAGGGAGCGAAGGCCGGTCCTCGAGTGAGGGCTTAACGGCTGCCCTTGAGCACCGAAAAAGAACGGGCTCCGACCCCGCCTCGAAGTCTCGAGGGAGCGAAGGCCGGTCCTCGAGTGAGGGCTTAACGACCGCCCTTGAGCACCGAAAAAGAACGGGCTCTGACCCCGCCTTGAAGTCTCGAGGGAGCGAAGGCCGGTCCTCGAGTGAGGGCTTAACGACCGCCCTTGAGCACCGAAAAAGGATGGGCTCTGGCCCCACCTCAAAGTCTCGAGGGAGCGAAGGTCGGTCCTCGAGTGAGGGCTCAACGGCCGCCCTTGAGCGCTAAAAAAAGAACGGTTACTCACCAACGAAGATTTCCATGAGAGGTGAAAACGGGCTCTAACCCTACCACAAGGTCTCAAGGGAGCGAAGGCTGGTCCTCGAGTGAGGGCTCAACGACCTCCCTTGAGCACCAAAAAATCGGGCTCCGGCCCTGAGCCTCGAAGGAGCGAAGGCTGACCCCACGAACAGGGTTCGACAGCCGCCCTCGAGCCCCGAGTCAGGGGTGACCAAGGGGGAGCCAACACGAGGCCCTGCTCGAGAACGAACTCTCGAGACCCCTTTGGACGCATCCAAGGCGAAATGCTACGGACTTTATGGAATCCCCCCGAAGGGAGGCATCGAGCCGCCGAGACCTATCGAATGGAATCAGTATCCGTAGGTCTATTGCGTTTTGCTTTAATGAGACCGCCTCCGGGCCTCCTGCCGACCTCTATCAAATGAGGAACAGGCTCTCACTTGGATTTTCCCATTACCAGCTCACTGAGAACTTCGCGGCTCGCCCTATCGGGGGTAGTCCGATGCTTCTCGCCTCACATCCGATCGAAAGGACTCGTGAGAAGAATGCCGAGGCCAGCAACGCCCCAGCCGCACGAGGCTCAGGGGCTCGCTTGTGCCCGGCGCCCCTCGACGAAAGAGGGTCAAAAATCCCCCGGGGGCTCCCCTCGGTAAAGCGCTATGACTCCAGTTCAGGCCTATACCCGACTAGACGAGCACCCTTTAACTAAATATAAATAAAGCCCTCACAGGAGTCTTTCGACTCCTACGAGGCCTCGGGGGCTACCCCCGCGGGGGTCGCTCGCGCGCCCCCACGAAAAATCCGAATTACGTCCCATTTCCAATACCTGACCCCCTGCCCGAATGACATCACTCGCACAGGGGCTCGGGGGCTACTGTCGATACCCAGGAAATGGGTATCCCAAACCCTTGGTTTACCGAACTAAAACCCGCAAAATCAGCAACTCGACCCCTCCGGTAACCTCCCGCACTAACGTACAAAGGCCCGCAAGCTGAGACGTATCAGACTGGCCCGCGAACGAACAACGACGGCCCAAAGCCAAAGCCTGCTCGGGAGGCTACCGAACGGACTAGTACTGTACACCCGAGAGGTAACCGAACGGACTAGTACTGTACTCGCGAGGGTACAATTCGAGCAACCCCTCGAGGACAGAACTTTGCCCTGCGAATGAGCCTGCCCTCGAGGACGGAACTTCGCCCGGGCGAATGGGCGGTCCTCGAGGACGGTGCACCCCTCGGCTACCAACTCCCCCGTACGGATCCGAGCGCATTTAATGCGATCTATCTACCCCCACCTAACCGTATGGCCATAGTTACGGTAACAGTTGCAGGCGTGGCGGTCAAATCTGCTTTTACCGCCCATGCCCCGGAATCCCGCAAGTCATACTACGCTGTTGCGCCATACCGAGCACTGTGCCACGACCAGCACCGCCTCGAGACGTATAAACTAACGTGTTTTTCGCATTTTTTGGGATTCGGCCTTATCTAGGGAAGCTCGACCTCCTCGGCACGACCCCCTCGACTCCAGCTAAGACCCTCAACCGTTGCCCCTCGACTTCATCAAACGAACCCTCGAGCGGAACTTCAACAACTCCCGACGCGACGGTTGCAGGGCCTCCCATACCGACGTACATCACTACAGCGGCACCGACGTGATCGGCCTCAACGTCGTACATCATTAGCTGTGTAGACTTGAAATACATGTACCCCTGTGCCCCTCCTTCATCTATAAAAGGAGGCGCTAGGACCTACGAAAGAAGGATCGATCGAGAGATAGAAACATTAAGTCTTTAGACCACAGAACGACACCGTGAGACAGCGTAAGGTTGAGAACTAGGCGTTCGAACGCCCAAGCTCCATCACGCGCTCCTCACACCTGCTTGTATTTTCCCCTGTACTAGCACTTCGGTGCAAGATAACACGAATCATCCTCCCCCCGCTGGACGTAGGGCCTTCTTTGCCCGAACCAGGATAAATCATTGTGTTCTTCTTGCATCACCCACCGGATTAGGGAGCACGCGATTACAATATTACTCGTTGGTGTTAACCCCTCGAGGGTCAGAACACCGACATTAATTAAGTGTATTGTTAAAATATAATCATTGAGCATCATGACATAAATGCATTATGTTGTAATGATATCTTTTATGTGATGTTTAGTTTTATACATGAAATGATGATGCGTTCCTTTATCATTTTATGTGATTCTGCAAATGTTTAAAACAAACTAAAATGTGTTTTGTCTTCTTGTGCTTTGCTAATATTGTGTATTAGGTAAACCCTGATATGTATCAACTAAAATAAGTTTATTTTTATAGGTTACTTGTGTTTCTGAAATGTTATGTCACATGAAATCATAAAACCTAATTTCGAATATCATCTTAAATACTTAGTTTATACTCTATGTACTTGAAGTTTAAACTGTGTTTACACTAGTGTCAAGCATAGTATATAAATCTAAGTCCAACCCTTAAAAATGATTTCCATATTTGAGGTTGAATTTGGATTTCAAAGTTTATTCCCAAGTCTTGAAATTCAAATCTAAATTCAAATTGAAAAGTTATAAAATGTTTTTCAAAAGTCAACTCGGTCAACCAAGGGTGTCATTGGGTCATTGACCTAAAAATGTCATTGACCTAATGACCAACCAACTAAATTAGAAACCAAATCTTGAGAATAATGAGTTTGAGTTCGGTTTCAAAAACCCACTATTTCAAAATCTTATTTTATCCCCTTTTCTATTCTTCAAAATCTATAAAGAATTTGGAGATGCTCTCAAAATATGGTTTGTAGATCTTGACAAGAACTACAATTTTGGTATTCAAAGTTTTCAAGTTTCCAAAAAGAATTTCAAATGAAATTAAAAATACAGTTTTCTAGCATTTGTTCCCCTTTGATTTCAAATCCATATTTCAAAATTTATGCATTATTTAGAAAAACTTTGTGTATGAACAACGTTTGGTTTGAAATGTTGAGCATACCATAGTTTTGAAGATTTTCAAGTTTTATAGAAAAATCAAAAGTAATTTTAAATATTTGTTTCTAGGGTTTTGTTTCCCCTTTGAATTTGATTTCCTATTTCAAAACCTAAGCAGAATTTGAAAATGTTTGTTAAATGAAAAGTGTAGGTCTTGAAAAGTTCTGCAAATGATATTTTGGGATATTTTCGAGTTCATATGTAAATTCTAGAGTAATTTGCAAAATTCTGAAGTAACATCATTTTGCTACAGTAATGATGACGTCAGCATCGTCTCCCTCCCTCACTGGTCACCGGCGTCGAGGAGGCTGCCATGCGCCGTTTCTCGACCGCGTGCCAGATGGAGCACCAGGACGCCTTCGCGAACCCATTGGCCACCTCACCGTCCGTTTTCCCTCCTGTTTAAGCCGGCCGACCGTCGCCGTTTTCCCTTTCTCTTCCTCTGCTTTGCCACCGCCGAGCTCCGCCGCCCATCGTCGTCGACCTCGAGCCGCCTCTGGCCAAGATAGCCACATCATCAGCTTTTCTATAGCCTCGAGCACCTCCCCGGTTAGAAGATGGCCCTTCGCACCGAGTGAATCGGGCGTGCGCCGTTGTCTTCCTCGCGGACGGCCAACTCGCCGCCGTGAGCCGCCACCGCCGCTGCATGCCGTTGGTCCGCCTCCAGTTTCTACTCGACCTCATCAGTGCAAGAAACATCACCATGGTGAGCCTCTAGTCCTTGCTGCACCCTCCGTTTGGCCTCTAGCTCGTTGTAGTCGCCGTGCCACGAGCTCGCTGGGGCTCTGCTTTGTTTTGGCCGCCGCCGCACGTGGCAGGGTCGCTAGAGCTCGTGTTTTGCTCTTTTAGCTTTTCCTTCGCATTCACCTGGTCACATAGGAGCTTGTGCTCGCCTCACCGCCGCCAGAGATGCTCTGGTGAGCCTCGCCACCGCAGTCGCACGTCGCCGGACCGCCCTGCTCGCTGCCGTCCATGCGCCGCCGCGTCTGCCATCAAATTAGTGCCACCAACGTGTTCGTCTCGTTGCACTGAGCATGTAGAGCCCAAGCTCGCCACCGGAGACCTCGCCGACGGCGAGATATCGGTCAAAATCGCGCCGCCATCGGTCAACCTGGGAACACTGTTCCTTTTTATTTTTAGAAAATGCTTTATTCTTTAGAAATCCATAGTAATTTGTGTATTACTCCAAAAATTATAAAAAAAATATGTATGTACTTTTTGATGAGCTTGATTTATTAAAAATATTGGATGTTAATTTTGAGCAAGTTTTGATGGTTAATTAATTATCCCAATTAATTAATAAATGGATCTTCTATGATTTTTAATAAATCATAGATTTATCCAAAAATTTTAAAATTTGTTTTACAGCTTATTTAGACCATGCTTAACCTAAGGTAAAATTTTGAGATTAATTAGATAACTTTAATTTTATGCCTTTATTTTAATGTTTTTAATTAATTAACCAACCCCTTTAATCATGATTAATCATTATAGGGTTGCTTGACTTTGGGATTGATTCATGACCTTGGATCATTAACCTTAATGACCTTTGGCACTTTAATTAATTATTTGTGATTCCCTGGATCATGTCATTAGGGTTTAATCAACGTTATTTTATGTGCTTAATGAACTTCTTTAATAGAGTAGTTAACCCTAATGAAACTTAGTAAATAAGTTTTGATGGCTTGTAACTTTATCGTGAATTAGAGTTGTTCTTAAGTTAATTAAGTTGTAATGTTTTCATTCATGTATCATCATGCATCATGCCATGAGCTCATCATACTAAAACATGCATCATTACAACGTGTAGTTGTTTCGAGAGTAAGTTGGATCATGGTGAACTATTTTTGGAAGATGTCGTCCCCCAATGATGTTGAAGACATTATCATTGGTACTGGTGTCGTCCATCCATGGTGTTGGTGCCAAGTGTAATATCAATGATCCCGATGACAACTAACCACCGCTGCAACACAGGCAAGCCCTGGATGCATTTAAACCCCACCCTTATTTTATAAAAGTTTTATCGCTTTAGTTATAAAATATTGCATTAAGTAATAGGAGTTGAGTGATAACCCACCAATTGCATTACCCGTCTTATTTTCATACTCCTTGTTACCTGCTGTTTAGAAAATGCGTAGTAATGCTTAGCCCTGCTTAATTAGTTAGGTTTTCAAAAGCTAAAAGAATAAAAAAGATGATATTGGCTTTACCTATTGGAAACATGATGCTAGTTAATAAATCAAGTCCGGACGGGTAATTTGCATTGGGAATGGAGTCCCTCTATAGTGTTTCCATCTGTTGATGCCCTAGATCCCGTGTCGATGGTGATCTGGTGATATCGAGAACTAGAAATTCACATGCATCAAGTGATATACTAAGGGTTGGAGCCCAGGTATGTCATGGAGTGATATATAGTGGGCCAGAATCCCCACATATATCATAGTGTGGTATACTGTGGGTTTAAGTTCCCATGTATATCGGTACACTGGGTCTAAGTGCTCACGTGTATCATGTGGTGATATATGGCTGCGGTTGTTATTTCGGTATATCTGTGGTTTGGTATCCATTTTGGTTGAAGCCTCATGCATATCGAGATCTAGGTCCCAGCCGGGTATAAAAATGGATTTGAATCGCCGTTGCTTCTCGGAGAAGAAGACTCGATCGGTGTTCATCATCGTAGTAACAACTTGAATGATGATAAGGTATCTAAATGAAGTTGTTTGGTAATGTTGAGCTAGAGCAAAACAACTTTACTTTCTGTCGAGCTTTTCTACAAAAATTCCTACAAGCCTTACCTTATCCCACTAGCCTGCATTCCTGAGTCTTCTCCCCTCTTTTTCGTCGGGTGAGTCTTGAGGAGTACTTTTGTACTCAGGGTTTGTTGAACCCCTGTTGCAGGTTCTAATTGGTGTTCGAACCAAGGTTATGTCAGTGGGCTCGACATGATCTAGTTGTCCTATCATGACTTAGGTGCTCTACCTAAATTATCTTCTGTAGTTCTACTCTGCTTCCGTAATTGAAGATAAGTTTATAAAAGATAACTTATTTATAATTTGTAAAATTTACTTTTATCATTCTTCCGCACTCTGATTTTTTATTTTATAACAAATGTTGTAATGTTGCAGCTACTCCTTTGTTGATCATGGTATGAGTTGTCAAATGTGGTTTAATCACGGTCCTTTAAGGGCACCCGACAGGGCTTTCTAAGTTATCTGGAACACATGCATGGCTGTCGGAAGTCCTTGGGACAACGACAGGTACATGTGGGCCATATAATTTAGGAGATTCTGCCACAGGGAATGGGGATGTTCTTTCTTCAGACTTTCTTCAGACTGGTGTTGCTCATCACCGATTATTATTGGGTGGTCCGACGTGTGTGGGATTTCTGACGTGTCCAGCATAAAAGAATATACTAAAGGTTAAACCAGTGGATTAATTATATTTTTGATCCATCGGATGTCCTCAATAGGTCATAGTCCTTTATATTTTTATTTAGAATAGAATGTGGTCAGACTTATCTTGTAACGGTTCAATTTCCTTACAAATCATGTTGAAATACAACTCGAATTTGGACTGAGCTGCCAAAACCACTTTTCGTAATAGGTTTAGCCATTTCCTGTGGAGTGGACCACATTTCCAAAAGTGTAGTTTCCTCATCGGTACATTAACTGTAAACTATAACCTTCTCCAACCCTAGCCCCTCCCCTGGCCCGTTCCCCACCGCCACCGCCGGTGGCACCAGTCACCGCCCCGGCACCGGCTTCTGCCTCCACCTCCCCCTCGCCTCCCCTCCCCAGATCCACCACGCCCCCACCTAGATGCACCTTTTTCTCACCTCCCCGAGCACGTGCATGTGCAGGCGTGCCAGTGCATCCTTCCCCTCCCTCCTCCTTGCCCGTGTCTGGGGGCACGCGTGCGGCTAGGCCGCCGACGCCGCCCAGATCGGGCTCCTCTGTTGGCGCCACCCAGTCGCTTGTGGGGTCCCCGCCGCCCAGCGCGCCACCACCACCTTCGATGTCGGGGACGGGCACCGGCACCACCACAGTGGCCCAGCACGAGGGGCCGCCCCTTCCGCGCACCCAGGAGGATGCCCCCGCTGACGGCGCACCTCTCGCGCCGCTGGGGTGTGACTCCACCGCCGCTACGAGAGATGCCGCAGCCACCCTGCTCAGCTCCTACGCGCCACGTCGGCAGGATGGAGCTGCGAGTGCTACTGGGTCCATGGGTGGCTGCCCAAGAGAGGCGGCTGCAGTGTCGCCAGCCATAGGAGGGAAAGGCGGCTCCTTTCTGGAGGTCTGCCTGGCGCCGCGACAGGCCCCTCCGGCCTTGCAGGGGTCTAGGGAAGTGGCGTCCAGTCAGTCGCAGGCCAACGTGCCACCAGTGAAAACCCCCAGCTCACCTCACGCGGGACGCGGTGTTGTGTAGCGCGAAAAACTGCCGTCGCCACCACCCATGTCTCTGTGCAGCGGCTGGGAGGATGCCTCCGCTGCCAGCGCCCCCAGCTCGCCCACCCTCTCTCCGAACGTGGCTCCGTTCTTCCCGGGCGGCCCTACAAGAGGGCTACGAAGCGATGCCTGTGGGCAGATGCCGACGATGAGGAGTTTATAGATGACCACCCTGCTATCTACCTGGACACTGCTAGTCGCCCGACGAAGCTAGTTGTTGCACCTCCATCGCGCGCTTAGACTCATTCAATTGTGTGTGTGGGTCGTGGCGAAGCAGAGGCGAACCGATAGGATCCTGGAAGAAAGCAGAGGAGCGCAACTGGCTGCGGCCACAACTGGTGTGTGGCATGCCTCCTCGGCTAGTGGATGGCCACATCCCTGCCTATCAGCGCCTCGGACGACACGGATGGGTCTTCGCCTCTAACGCCGATGGGTGGCGAGAGATCCTCCCCTGGCAGGAGGTGTAACCTGCGACCACCTTGGCTGATTCTCTCCATGACACAAAGCAACCTCTGTAGACCCAAAAGATACCTACAGAGCTTCATGGCAGATGCTTCAACTGCTTTTTCTACTCGCACCAGGTAGCAACTTGCCAGTTGCCACGGCGTTGCCTACGCTGCCACGTCTTCTGCCATCTTGCCAGGGACTGCTAGGCATGCTACGGCATCAGTGGCGACCGAACATGGCACCCTGCTCATGGCAGCAACTTGCTGCCCTCCTAGCACACGCCCCACGGCGATCCACTAAGCTCGGATGGGGCTACGCAGGGTGGCACGAAGGGCGCCAGTGGAACCCGACGATCACGTTGGTGACGTTGAAGTAAGCCGGTGGATATCATCTTAGGCGCGCTGGCTGACTACGACGACAACGTCGCTACCACTGTTGCTGCTGCTGCACGCTGCTTCCCCGCAACCAAGTCAGATCCAATGTCGTTGGAGCTGTGCTCGTGCTTGGGGTGCCCTGTGTGGGTGGACCCAATGCTGGAGGAGCTCACCACCTCACTCATTGTGAGCCCCCAGCAGGAGCACCAGTTCCTGGGTGCTTGACTGCTCTGGCGATCGCCTCGCAGGAAGTGGGTGCATCATTGATGGACACCCATTCTCCCATGAAGACTGCATAGCCACCACAGACCATGCCACCACGGGGGACATCCCAACATCATGAATGCCGAGACGTGCCTTGACCAAGCGATGATCGTGGATGCCACAGATGTCATCAAACGCACTCCATCCCCTCAGACGACCACTGCCGACAAACGCCTGAAGCACTTCATCGAGCGAGTCACAAAGGCGAGGCAACCGCCTCTCCTAGAGCTGCCCTGAGATGATGCGGCCCACGGCAGACATGCACCGCCCACGCTACCCAAGAGGGGCAAGTGGATAGCAACGCAGAGCCTGTCACATATCTCGGCATCCAAGTAAGGTGAGCATCTTGTCTTGAAGCGCTTGGGACTAATCTGCGGGTGTCATCTCCATCCACATCGGCCATGAAGGCGTACGAAGAGATCTACAGCGGTGACCTCGGTAACATGTAGGCGCTTCATGAGTCGTTCCCGCTGGACGATGACATGGGTCCGTGCAAGCGGTGCCGCCGCCGCTCGGCTGCCTGGGCATATGTCTCCTAGCCGGCGCCTCTTTTCGGGTTGATCAGTGTCCAATGTAACACCATAGATTTCAGTACACTAGGATAGGTCTGAGCGTCCTTGTATAATTCTTTTGACCCCTAGGGCGCCGGTAAAGACGTGTTGTATTAAACATTTTCATTACCTTAATACAAAGACGCGCAAATCTTTTAGAGAAAAAAATTACAGATTTCTATATATATCTCAACAAGAGGAATCTAATGGTAAAATCAAATTTGCATTTCGAGATAGTTGCCCAAACCAGTTATTTAAAAATCAGTCCGACTTATGAAATTTAAATGCGGCTTAAATCAGCCCGAGTTACCAAATTTGAGTGTGAACATACGACCCGATGCAAAGTGGGCACGTACGTCCTGTGGTGGTCACTGGTTCACACTTCTAGCTGGTCGGTCTCGTGGTGCGATGGAAATGGCATGTTCTTATGTCAGATGTGTTGCTCGATCGACGCTGATTGTGTTTCAAAAACAACTTAGATGCCTTAGTTTTGTCCTCAATCTGACTATCTAAAGTTTGACCGAATTTCATACACTAGAATACTATAATGCTTATATTACCAAATAAGAAATTAGATTCATCATGTTACATATTTCTATAGTATATACCTATTTGGTGTAATAAAGTTTAGCAGATTTCTCTATAGATTTGGCAAACTTAAAATAGTTTTACTTGGGACAAAACTAAATATCAAGTTTTTTTGAATAGAGAGAGTAGAAAATACCCTACGCGTTGCTGCAGGGACTACAAAAAAATTTGAAACAAAATTATGAGAAAATGATGTAGATATCTTGTATTAAGAGGTTGAAGGCAACTGGAATGATATGACTATTAGTGGAACGTGAATGATTTGCATGTTTAAATAGGCTTGTAGTGTGGATTACCTTTATAAGTGATATAAATTTACATCTAAAGTACTCGCTTGCTTTGGTGAGCATGCAAATTTCTTCATTCACTACTACAGAACTGACATTCACTGTCGGCCGATTGCTGTCAATTTCTTATAAACCTATAGTGATAATGTCTGCCAACTCGTCACTGCTGGTTTGTGGCTAGAACCGGCAGTGATATTGATGTCATCACTGCTGGTTCATATCACTGTCGGTTTTAGCCATGAACCGACAATGATATTGGGTCATCACTATTGGTTTTTTGGCTTCAACTGGCAATGCTAGGCTACACGAAAAACTTCATAACTTATGATCTCTGATGAAAAACTTTATACCAGAGTTGTAGTACTCGACGAGATCTATAACTTTATAGTTCAAATGTTTTTGATTTGAGATCATTTGAATGTGCAAATATGTATTACAAGATTTTATAGAGTTAACAAGAAAGGAGTCCATATGCTTTATAGTCATAAGTGGGTGTGTAGTGGTAGGAAAGTACCTCGGATGAAAAAATAACAAAAAAGTTATTGATATCGAAATTTTATACAACTTTATAGTTCACAACTTTTTATTTGAAGTCATTTTGATACCAAAATAGTTTATTCACATAATTTTATAGAAGTTAATGCCAAAGGAATTCATATGCCCTATAGTCATAAGTGAGTTTGTAGCGGTACCTAAGGATCTCAGATGAAGAAGCGATCAAAACTGAAGTTGTAATCTTAAAAAGTTATGCAACTTTGTAGTTAACTTTTTCATTTAAAATCATCTATCCAATGGAAATTATGTTTAAATTCTCATATTTAAAATTCAAAATTTTCACATGTTAAATAGAATGGAAGAAGTATGAGGTAGTCCCAACAGGATGAGCCTAATTCGTTTGTGGTGTCTCAAATTTGAACCTTAACGGTCGTTTTCCTTTTCCAAATCATCCCTTGATCCAAATATGCGCTAAGGTGACACCTCTCTGCTTCGGTCCTAGGCGGCGATGGCACCGGGTGAGTAGGGAAGAGAGAGAAGTTAGGAAGAGAGATAGGAAGTGGAGGGGTAGGACCGACAAGTAGATCCCACCTATTCGATACAGGTCAACAATATATCATCATGTCACATAGAATAGAGAGTAGGGGATCTAAAATGGGATCCGGAATGGATTGAGAAGTCAAAAAATAAAAGTTCTGACACCATGTCACACTACTAGAAAAACGATTTACCGCAGCGGTCGCTTTTCCTTTTCCACAGCGGGCAAACGTGTCCGACATAGACTCAAGGCCATGATAAATCATGGAAAACTGTGGTGGACATGCTACCCGCCACAGGAAATCCATTAACCGCGGGCACGTTAGGATGCCCGCCGCGGTTAACCCATAAAAAACAAAAAATAATTCAACGAGCTCACTAGCGAGCCCATTCCCGAGCCCGCCGATGAGCCCATTCGCAGCACCTCGTGGCCACATCGAGCTCCGCGCCACCAGATTGGGTCACCGCCGTCGTCGTGGATCCGGCCGGAGATCTAGATGTGGCCTCGCACCACCGAGGTATCCGCCGTCGTGGATCTTGGCCCCGTTGTCGGCACTGACTTGGCCAAGCGCTGCCGAGGGAGCCGTTGTCGTCGTGGATCTAGGAGCCGCTGTCGGTGCCCCGCCCGCATGCGAAGGGAGTCCGCCGTCGGTGCCGGGCCCTCGCGCGAATGGAGCCTGCCGCCGCCACCGCGTCCCATGGTCGCCAGGATCTGTCGTCCGCACGCCATGGTCACCTGGATCCACGCGTCTGCGCCATGGTCGCCTGGATCCGACGCATGAGGGAGGAGACAATGAGGGCGTGGATTTGGGATGAGGAGGAGGAGACGACGGAGTCAGGCGCGGAGAGTCGTGCACTCGCCATGCCTTGGACACGCACCATGGAGGAGAGAGGGATAGGACGGGTGGGGAGAGGAGTGAAGAGGCCGGTGGGGAGGGTGGAGTTGAGAGAGAAGGCCACCTCGGTCTCGTGCCCTGGAGCGAGGGACGGAGGAGAGAGTGAGGGAGAGGACGCGGGAGAGGGAGGCACCATCAGGAGTGGGAGATGGAGAGTGTGAAGCCTGAAACCCTAAACCGGCCATATATATACTTAGGGAGTCCTATGGGCTAAACAATCTGGTAATGGGCCTGGCCTTTTACTATGGCGAGCCTTATATGACGCCCGCCGTGGTAAATTGATTTACCGTGGTGGGCTTCTTAAAATGTCCACCATGGTTAATAGGTATTTTTCGTGGCGGGTATCTTAAGACGCGAGATTTATCGTGACGGGCTCAAATAGGTGCCCGCCTCGGAGGCCGTCCTGGGGGTGTCTTGGAAAATCGTTTTTGTAGTAGTGTCATAGAGTTTAATGTGTAAGACCCGATGTATTTTAGTTCGCTAAATATAAATAGGGGAGAATCTATTGGTATAGCATCACAAAACCCATCTCATAAAAAAATGGAAGTTCGGAAAGCTTAAAGATCCCTGATTTATTTTACTCACTATAAAAATAGGGAAAAAACCCTGTTGCGCCCGATCTATAGGTATAGCATCACGAAGACACAAACCCATCTCAACCCATAGTGGATGGCGGTGGCGGCCTACCCTCCATGGGTAATATTCGAGCACTACTGCAAGCTTGAGGTCTACAGTGCGGGTGATGTGACCGCTGAGCCCCCGCACCCGCCGTCACTGCCCCCACCTCTATTAGAGTGCGCAGCGACATCCAGCTCAGCTTGTTGTACCTATGAGCCAACGCCCCTCAGGCCCCGGTCCACCGGAGCCCACAAACTCAACCTAAAAGACTAGTCTGATAGGTGAGGACTGCCCCGCCTTATATATTGTGCTCCTTCACCATCAATTACCGATATGGGACTAAACCTAACAATCTCCCCATCACACATTGGACCCAACTCTTCAACATCACACAACCCCATGTGATCTCCGGAAGGGTGACCCCCTGTGATTTTCTAGGATTTTTCGACCATGAGTTCCGATACCACTTATTAGAGTGCGCAGCGGAATCCTACCCAGCTCGCTGTACCCACGAGCCAACGCCCCTTGGGCCTAGGTGTACCGAAGCCCCACAACATATCCAAGCCTTAGGCCTAACTCAACCCAAAAGAGGAATCCAGCCCAGCTTGCCAAAAAAACCTAAAAAGACTAGTACGATAGGTGAGGACTGCCCTGCCTTATATGTGTGCTCCCACCATCAATCAATTATTGATGTGGGACTAAATCTAATAATCTCCCCGTCACACCGTGTGATCTCCGTGATCTCCTGAAGGGTGACCCCTAAGATTTTCTAGGTAAAGAGGAATCTGGCCCAACTCGTTGTACCCACGAGCGGCGCCCCCTTGGGCCCAGGTCCATCAAACCCCACAACATATATGGGCCTTAGGCCTAACTCAACCCAAAACACTAATCTGATAGGTAAGGACTACCCCGTCTTGTGCTCCTCCACCATCAATTACCGATGTGGGACTAAATCTAAGTGACTCCATCACTTATGAAGACGAGGAGAGGAGTCCTAGATGTCACTATCTGGACCCTAATAGCATCGGCCTCGTACCCATTGGCGAGGGTGATTTCTTGGTGGCGGAGCTCAAGATGGAGTACGTGAAGGAAAGTGACGACAAGGTGCACAAGGAGGCCGCGCTCCACCTGCTCTGGTCTGGATCCTGCGAGTGTCAAGTGGCCTGTGATCAATGGCTAAGCCGATGCCCATGAGTGTGTGAACGATTTGGCATCCTCATGGGGAGACAACTTGGTTATCCCCTGTTGGGAATATGCCCTAGAGCTAATCATGTAGATGATTATATTCCGATTGTATCCATGATTAATAAAGTGTTCATTAAATATCCATTATAGACAACTTGTATCGATTGGCAATTATGTGAATTGTTTGTGGAACTCAATTACTTGAATGGTTATTCTAAAGTTGTCCCTGGTCAGCGTTCTTGTGAGAACACACTTGAATATTAGACCAGCACATGTATTAGTTGATGGCTATGTTTCACAAGTCATGGACATGGAGATGTCAAACTAATAATGTGGGCACATGTGAGACATGTAGGCTGGACTGATCCGACATGAGAAAATCTCTATTCATGTCATATACGTTACGTCCTTCCTCATATCCATTGGTAGCCCCATAAGGACCTTGAACAGGTGGCCACTATCGTCGTGGGCAAGAATACGATAGGCTTTTAGCATATCATCATGATCCAAGCCAGGTATCTCTTGAGCGCGGCCAAGATTGCTACCTCCGGTGAAGCTGCCCCCATAGTGCTGTTGATTGTTTCCAGCTTATTATTATTAACCCTTCTATTCGTCAAGTTTTGCATAGCTTCTGGCATTTGTGCAGCTGGACCCAGCTTGTCCGTGCTTGATTTAGAGTTGAATTATTTGGAGACCCTGCTAGGCAAGTGACGGTTCCACCAACCGCACCACCCTCCTTCGGGGTAGCAAAAGACCGATCGTAGCGTCTTGCTCTTCATATCGACCAAGATCCACCACATCGTCTTGCACTACTACAATAAAGCACTGTAAGGGCGGCTCATGAAGCACTGTAAGGGCGGTTAGGCCCACTGTAAGGGCGGTTAGACCAGACGCTCTTTCTAGAACGCTTTTACAGTGGATTTCACTGTAAGGACGGTTCAAGACAAGCCGCCCTTACAGTGGTCCACTGTAAAGACGGCTCAATCACCAACCGCCCTTATAATGACCACCACTGTAAGGGCGGCTGGTGCTCCAACCGCCCCTATAGTGAAACACTGTAAGGACGGCTCAATCTAGAGCCGCCCCTACAGTTGATTTTAGAAAAAAAAATAAAAATTACAATAATTAAATTCACAACACAGCACAGCACATCACAGCACATCACATCATCAAATTCACACATCACAGCACAAACATCATCAAATTTACAAATACAAATCCATCAAATCCACAAGGCCATCACATTTCCAAGTCCATCAGAAGTTACATCAGGTCCATCACAAGTTCACAAGTAATCACCGGCCTAGACATAGCCTGTCAAACTCATGGAGGTGTTGGTACCTAGGATTTTTACCTAAGTCGGAATTGATGTCATGGTAGTCTACCTTTGAAATAAATAACTTGGTCCATTATGAAGTTGCAAAGGTCGCCGACGAGCTCTAAGAGTTGATCATCCTTGTAGACATCCCTTTTCTTTCCTCTCTCTTCTAACGACTACAAGATAACAAAAACCAAGTTTTAGTCTAGTGTAAACAAGAGATTGCAAAGCTAAGTTTTTATACTATGTTTATACAAGAGATTGCAAAGCTATGTTTTTATACTACAACCTAAGAGATTCGAACTTACCAACTCCAGGTGTCTCTTGTAGGATTTTGTGTTACTCATGAATGCACATACGTAGTATCCACAATGTAGACTCCCGACCCTTTGCTTGGGGAACTGTGTGTGTTTCAATTCGCATATGGAAATATTAAGTAATAGTATATAAAACCATGTAATTTAGTGCCAAACTAAGTTGCACTTACCGAACACAGAGTTTTGATACACAACTTGTATGTCCTTTTTGGACAATACCTTCCGTTCTTCTCGTTGACATAGTGCCTGAATGCCCTGTTCGAATGATTATAGCAAATGCAACTTGTTAGTATGCAAAAGTCAACATTAAAGTGAAAAATATAAAGTCATGAGGATTAATAATATGCTTACGTCATGAGAATCGATGTGAAGTCTTTATATGTGTGAGGGTCAAAATCTGCAGAATCACAGACCCATGCCATGCTCTTATCGACACAGACGCCTATGAGTATCCAGTGGGCACTTAATCATAGAATAAACAGATAAGTTTCTTTGCATCGAAATAAGATATACCAAACAATATTTAAGTATGAGTCGAACTTACTTGAAGTGGTATGGTATCCATATGATGTCATTGTGTTGGAGATTCTTAAAACATACGCAAAGCCACGCCGCAACCTTAAGGGACTCTTCCCTTATTTTGCTCCACCGGATCTTCTCTTTCTCAACTGTCTCTCCAGCAGCTAGCTCTTTCCCATCCAGTTTCCATTTACTTGGGTAATTAAAAACTGTTTGTGCTATAGGTTGAGGGTCTACATACCCGACTTTGAGGGAGGGCATTTGTTTCACAATGTGTGCTTGCATTCTACAAATCACAACGTGAGTTAGTTACAACAAAATCCAACTAGGTTACATTCAGATCATATCAAGAGGGCAAGGACTTACAGGCACCACATGCGAATCAGATTCATTTCCATTGATTTGAGGTGAAAGCATGCTTGCATGTCACTGAAGTCAAAGGCAATCAACGCAGCTGGGCTTCCAAATGTGTGTTCAGGTATTATTGCTTGCACCCCAAGTAGTTCTGTATGGATAACATGCAAGTACCAATCATGGAACCTTTTCATTCCATATGGCATTTTCTCCATGACCCGGTTAGGTAGGAAATGTTTGCCTCTTACATATTCGCTCGGGCAATCCTTCGACCACTTGATGGCTTCAACATCTGGATACTTCTGTACCCGTTTGTGGTTTGTGGGGTCCTCAGGCAACCTATAGGCAAATACGTTCTTGCCTTGGTTCTGAGGCTTGAACCGATCATGAGCATACCACTTGTACATACCCAAGATGTCTTTCATGTCCACAAAAGATTTCGACCCTGTCGACCTTACCATGACGGGGATCAATTTTCGAGCTTCACATACCGGAACATCCTCGCCTTCTCGTGCATGTCCTTCTTGAGAAGGCGATCGTTGCTCATGTGTCGGCAGCGCTTGTTGAGAAGACTGTGGCATCTCATCATGGTCATGCGGCATCTTGTCATGCTCTGGCTCGGCACGAGCTGCAGAAGGCTGTGGGCTCTGAGGCTCATGCGACGTCTCGTCATGCCCTAGCTCAACACGAGCTAGAGGAGAAGGGGGTGGATTGTGAGGCACATGCGGCGTCTCGTCATGCCCTTTCTCGACAAAGGTTGGAGAAGGCTCTGCCATGTGGTGGATAGGATTCGGGGAAGGCGGTGGCATCTCATGCATGCGGACCTCACGAGACGGTGAATATACCTCTCCTTCCTCAAGGACTCCCTCCAGATGTACATCACTCGAAGTTGGTGATGAAACATTCAACACAATGTCCTTTTTGTACCAGAGGATGAACTATTTCGTGATTAGTCCGAGCTCACATATCCCCTCTGGAGTTGGGTGTTCTATCTTATGCTTCGCGTACTCAGGCTTCACGGTATGCACCTCGACCTTAATGTAGTCATGCGGGACCTCTTTACCGTGCCATATGCCGCCTGGAGGATGTGCCACACCCGTTGCCACTTCAACCATTGTGTTTCCCCCGCCGATAGGAATCAACAGGGTGCAACGAGTTGGCTCCCATATACGATCGACCAAGGTGCAGGTTGCATTGGAACCTCGGCTGCTGGGAACATGCGTAGGGCTACCAATTAGATCCAATTCTCTAGGCGGCTCCATTTGCGTCCGCGGCTCAGTAGACACTCCTTGCTCCAGCAGTTCCTTGGCAACTAGAGTCTTCACTAGGAGCGCAAGATTAGACTCCCGGTCTTTGTCATGTTTCTTATACATCTGCGCATCCTCTATGTATCCTTCCTTCCAGGTTGTCAGTTTTCCTATCCCCCTAACACGGCCTGGGTGCTCGGGGTTTCCCAAGCCAAGGCTAAGCTCGTATCTCTCTCTAGAAGGAATGAATGAGCCCTTTAGCCTGTCTTCAGAATATTTCATTATCCTTGATACTGCCTCTTCGGTCTCCATATTGGCAAATGAAAGACTGCTGCCTGATTCTGCCGTACTCCTTGCAAAGACCCAACGCTGGATGCATCGCCTCATTGTCGTCACTAGCGTATTCCCAGCAGCTTCGACCTCTTGTTCCATCTTCCTGAACTGCTCTTCCTTGCCATCGTAGCCACCGGGGCCTAAACGAGGGTAGTGTATGTTCTTCGCCTGCAAGCTGTTCTTTTCACTTAAGGCCAAAGCTTCCGGTGAAGTCTTCTCAGCCACGAGCAATGCCCATATAGCAGGGGTTATGTGTCCATACTTATGGTAGGGAGTTAACCCCTTTTTGATGTAGTCGTTGTTGAGCTCATTCCTCCAACGTCGGAAGGATTCTCCCATCATCTTCATAGCACGTCGTCTTACCAGTGCTCGCTTCCCTTCCGGAAACCTGAAATTGACCAATAGACATTTGGTCCATAGTTCCTCCTTTATTTCCTCTGGATAATCATGCTAATTAGGGATTGATGGGTTCAATTTGTCTCTGACAAGGGCCCCGATCACATTGCGGAATTTCGATTTGAATTCCTTTGGCTCAAGGATCTGCCCGTCTTCCCCGACCTCGTCAATCACATAAACCGTTTTTGCATTTGGATATAGGTTTGGCTTTCTGATCCCTCGCTTCCTCTTCGCTTGGGTAGTCGAGGCCGAGGTTGTGCCTTCAGGTTGTGGAGCAGAGGCCACAATGGTAGTCTGTGTGCCTGTTGCCTCTGCCCTCCTTTCCCCTACTCCGTCATGTTCAGCGAAACGTGCCGGACGCCGATGTTGTCTTTTCGGAGGTTTAGGAGGGACCTGTATAAATAGCAGGTCAAAATGTTAGCATAGGTAACACAGCCATAGCATTAGCAAATTTACGATTTACTAAGGGACTTTCATATCCCTACCTCCTCGTCTGGGTCAAAGTCCTTGTCCAACTCATCCTCCGTTGGCTTCTGTCTGGGTTCACATGGGTGTGGATCCTCGGGACTTTCATATCCCGAGGTTGAGTCATCGTCACTGCTAGATCCTTCATCAGTCTCTCTTCCTCCCGCTTCTCCCCCTTGCTCCTTGCCAGACTCCTCCTGAGTAAGCATAAATGCTACATCATTGCCCACCTCTTCATTGAACTGTTCCTGAGAAAACTGATCATGTATTTCTTGCCCTCCAGGGCTAGGGTGCTCTTCATGTTCGTTGGATCAGGCTGCATTGCTTGTTGTCCGCGTCATTTCGTGATTTGTTCTAACAGATGCAAGAGAATAGAGTTGAGTAGTGAGAGTATAGTAGTGGACTAGTAGTAGTGTAGTGTAGTAGTGGACTAGTAGTAGTGTAGTGTAGTAGTGGACTAGTAGTAGAGTAGTGTAGGAGTGGAGTACTGCAGTAGTAAGAGTAGTAGAGTAGTGCAGTAGTAAAGTAGTAAGAGTAGTAGGAGCAGAGTAGTAGTACAGTAGTGTAGTAGTAGTAGAGTACTGTATAGTAGTAGTAGGAAGAGTAGTAGAGTAGTGCAGTAGTAATAGTAGGAGCAGAGTAGTAGTACAGTAGTGTAGTAGTAGTAGAGTAGAGCAGCAGCTAGCAGTAGTAGTAGAGGACAGGGGAGAAGAGAGAAAGAAGAAGAGAGGAAAGAGGAGAGGTGAGGAGGGGGAAGGTTTTAAAAAAAGGCCTCAGAAACATGTCAATCATCATTTGATCATAATCTTGGAGCATAAAGGCATCATATAATGCCAAGTTCCTCACAAGTTCATGATCATCAGCTCATATCCAATATAATGTATGGATTTAGACAATTTCATCATCGGCAAAACAAAGGAGAGGAGAGGGGAGGGGAGAGCTGTTTACCAAACACATGGAGAGGAGAAGATGTAAAAAAAAAAACAGCTGCTGCCTGCCAAACTTCAGAGTAGTAGAGAGTAAAGAGTAGTAGTTGCCATACTTCAGCATAGGCAAAACATAGCAGCAGCTGCCATGCTGCAGCATAGGCAAAACACTGAGATAACATTCAGACAAAAGTAACAGTATAGGTTAAATAACAGTAAAGTAACAAAGTCAAGTGTTGGGAGTCCCTCCAAGGTAGTATTAACAGTAACAGTTTTGTTTTTCCTTGAATGAACAAAACATTGAAGGCCACATTTTTATCTTGTGATTCAAGGCCACATCTAAGCCATGCCGCCGTGGTTTATCAGAGATTAGCTACACATGATCAAATTATTTACAACTTTAGATCTAGTTGAATGAACTTAAATAGATCATAACAGAAAAGGAAATAGTATATCCAATTTGCATGCTCACACAAACCTGCCATATAAACAGCAGTAATCTGAGGAGTGACAATTATAGTGAACTGAGAACATTCAGTAGTTGAGTTGCAGGTTAACTTGTATACATAGCATACATACAGGTAGTTATCAGTTATCAGTAGTTAAGAGTTACAGGGTCCTTGTATACATATCATACATAAGAACCTATCAATTCTAGATAGTAGATAGAACACAGGCCTGACATTCATATAGAACATGGAAAATTGTCAAGCGCCCCACAAACTCAAGTGGGCAGGTAACATTTAGTAGTAGGACAGTAGTAGGACCTACAGCAAACAAGTGACTCAAGCTTCCCTATTATTAGTTAAAATTTCTCCAATTCATCTCAAAATCAAGTCCATTGGATAGTAGTAGGACCTGCAAGTGACTCAAGTGGGCAGGATATCAACTTTGGACAGAAACTGAAACCATGTCAGCTAAGGTGTGGAAGGATAGCAAGAGATAGAACCGAATACTAGGAACCAAGAATGTATAGAAACATCATTGCAAAAAGAACCATCACATTTTTGTTTATCATGCAACAATACAATTTTAATTCAGTATTCCATATATTTTAATGCATGAGAACTGCCATAGTAGCTACTGGAACTACTACATATTGCCACAGTAGCTGCAAAACTGATAAATTGCCTATAGGAAGGAGAAAACTCAAAAGTAAATGGGGTTAAACTATTTATTCATATGAATTTGTTAACTCGGTAATCAAGACTCTGCTAAACTATAAATTGCCTATAGGTAGGAGAAAAACTCATAACTAAAGAGGGAATTTGTTAACTCGGTAATCAAAACTCATAAGTGGATAACAACCATCAGTTAGCTTTATACATGTACCTAGAATAATGCTGGAGTCAGAGATTAGTTCATTTTTAGATAGAAGAATACACTTCTCTATTTTGTTTATTCATAACCATACGAAAAAACACTACTAGAGCATTGGAGACTCATGGATTTATACATGTACCAGGGCAACATCTAGTGTATGAAATGGCTCTACTAGATTCCCAAATCGCAACCTAACAGAAACCAACCAGGACAAAGCAACCAACAAATAGTACTAATGCATCACATTCACATGTAGTGCAGACATAAATCAACATCAGACCATACGCACAGCCCCAGGAAGCATGTTGACACAATCTGACAGGACATCAGTACATCATAGGAAGCACATCACCATCGCCATACAAGAAGGACGGAGAGAGAGGAGAGGAAGGTGGGGGTGGTACCTTTAGAGGAGAAGGAAGGAGGTCGCCGGCCGGGCTCGCGGACGTACGAACGGAGGTCGCCGGGCTCGTGGAAGGAGAGGTCAACGGGCTCGTGGAAGGAGAGGTCGACGGGCTCGCGTAGCTCCCGCGGCAGCTAGGGTTACAAGCGGGCGGCACCGGGGAGAGAACGCACGGGCGACGGTGGCGTCGGGTCGGGGCAAGCCGCGCTCGAACCCTAACGGGCGCTTGCTCGTCGGGGGAGCTTAGGCACCGGGCTCGCTCGCCGGAGGAGAGAGCACGCGCGGACGCCAAGGATGGGGGCCCGGCGGCGGCGTGTGGGGTGGCGGCGGATTAGCGCGGAGAGCTTCGGCGGGAGCTGCTGGAGGAAGGAGAGCGCCGGCTAGAGGAAGGGCGCCGACGAGAGGAGGAGCTCACGGGCACCGGCGGCGAGCGGCGGCGCCAAACCCTAGGCGGGGCGGAAATCGGGCAGCCTGACGGCGCCCAAATGCAAATGTTCGCCCCAGACATAGCCGCTGGGAACGTTGTTTCCCTTTTATTTCGGGCAGCCCACTGATTTCAATCGCCCTAACAGTGGTTTTTTTCAAATGTAAAATCAAATGTTATTTCAAAAAATGGATTTTATATATACTTAAACTTCAAAATATATTTATATAATAATTTTAAACTATTCCATGTATTTTTATGATTAATTTATATATATAAAGTATATACTTTTAAACTATTCCATTTTTTTGAAAATTCAAAATCAAATGTTTTTAGAAATAAAAAATAGATTTATGTAAATTTTAAAATCCAAATCCATATATGTAATAATTTTAAATTATTTCAGTCAACTTCTCATTTGACCAAGTTTGACCAAGTCAAATCTTGGATTTTTAAAAAAAGTCACTTTGACCGAACCATAGATGGTCTTAACTACAAAAGTCATGAATACAAAGTTTGTCAAAGTCATCAAGTTCTACATTTGATGTAATGGTCAACTTTTCATTTGATAAAGTTTGAACCACTCAAATTTTAAATTTTTGGCAGCTATATGTCAGTTTTTAAAACCCTAGATGTCCCAACTCGAAAAGTCATGAATACCAAGATTGTTCCACTCATCAAGATCTACATTTGATACATAGGCAATTTTTGCATTCGACAAAGTATTAGCAAAGTGTGGTTCTAAATCCACAGGTCTCATATATAGTTTCATAAAGTCTATGTGAGATTCAAGATTTTGTGACTAGTGTTTACTAACACTTTCTCAAATACAAAAATGACCTATGTATAAAATTCAAAAAAATTTCCTTTGAGGCCATTTAGTGGCTCATTTGACCAAGTCACATCTTAGATTTTTAAAAAATATGACTAGTGTAAAAATTTCTCAAATGCACAAATGAAATACGTATCAAATATAGATCTTGATGTGTTGTACAATCTTTGTATTCAAAATTGTTTTATTTGAGGTATTTAGTGGCTCATTTGACCAAGTTTGACCAAGTCAAATCTTGGATTTTTAAAAAAAGTCACTTTGACCGAACCCTAGA
>CM041633.1:15725295-15808458 GCA_023333625.1 Bothriochloa decipiens
ACATGCCAGTTTTTGAAACCCTAGATGGTCCCAACTCGAAAAGTCATAAATACCAAGATTGTTTCACTCATCAATATATACATTTAATACATAGGCAATTTTTGTATTTGACAAAGTGTTAGCAAAGTGTAGTTCTAAATCCACAAGTCTCGCATATAGTTTCATAAAGTATATGTGAGATTCAAGATTTTGTGACTAGTGTTTACTAACACTTTCTTAAATACAAAAATGACCTATGTATAAAATTTAGATATTGATGAGTTCTACAAACATGGTATTCAAAAGTTTTTCATTTGAGGCCATTTAGTGGCTCATTTGACCAAGTTTGACCAAGTCACATCTTGGATTTTTAAAAATATGACTAGTTTTTACTAAAAATTTCTCAAATGCATAAATTAACTATGTATCAAATGTAGATCTTGATTTGTTGTATAATCTTTGTATTCAAATTTTTTTCATTTGAGGTCATTTAGTGGCTCATTTGGCCATGTCAAATCTTGGATTTTTAAAAAAAGTCACTTTGACCGAACCCTAGATGGTCTCAACTACAAAAGTCATGAATATAAAGTTTGTCAAACTCATCAAGTTCTATATTTGGTGTAATGGTCAACTTTTCATTTGACAAAGTTTGAACCACTCAAATTTTGAATTTTGAATTTTTGAAAGCTACATGCCAGTTTTTGAAACCCTAGATGGTCCCAACTCGAAAAGTCATGAATACTAAGATTGTTCTACTCATCAAGATCTACATTTGATACATAGACAATTTTTGCATTCGACAAAGTGTTAGCAAAGTGTAGTTCTAAATCCACAAGTCTCGCATATAGTTTCATAAAGTCTATGTAAGATTCAAGATTTTATGACTAGTGTTTACTAACACTTTATCAAATACAAAAATAACCTATGTATAAAATTTAGATATTGATGAGTTCTACAAACATGGTATTCAAAAGTTTTTCATTTGAGGCCATTTAGTGGCTCATTTGACCAAGTTTGACCAAGTCACATCTTGGATTTTTAAAAAAATATGACTAGTGTTTACTAAAAATTTCTCAAATGCACAAATAAACTATGTATCAAATGTAGATCTTGATGTGTTATAAAATCTTTGTATTCAAATTTTTTTCATTTGAGGTCATTTAGTGGCTCATTTGACCAAGTCAAATCTTGGATTTTTAAAAAGTCACTTTGACCGAACCCTAGATGGTCTCAACTACAAAAGTCATGAATACAAAGTTTGTCAAAGTCATCAAGTTCTACATTTGGTGTAATGGTCAACTTTTCATTTGACAAAGTTTGGACCACTCAAATTTTGAATTTTAAATTTTTGACACCTACATGCTAGTTTTTGAAACCCTATATGGTCCCAAATCAAAAAGTCATGAATACCAAGATTGTTCCACTCATCAAGATATACATTTGATACATAGGTTATTTTTGCATTCGACAAAGTGTTAGCAAAGTTTAGTTCTAAATCTACAAGTCTCACATATAGTTTCATAAAGTCTATGTAAGATTCAAGATTTTGTGACTAGTGTTTACTAATATTTTCTTAAATACAAAAATGACCTATGTATAAAATGTATATATTGATGAGTTATACAAACATGGTATTCAAAAGTTTTTCATTTGAGGCCATTTAGTGGCTCATTTACCAAGTTTGACCAAGTCACATCTTGGATTTTTAAAAAATATGACTAGTGTTTACTAAAAATTTCTCAAATTCACAAATGAAATATGTATCAAATCTATATATTGATGTGTTGTACAATCTTTGTATTCAAAATTTTTTCATTTGAGGTCATTTAGTGGCTATTTGACCAAGTTTGACCAAGTCAAATCTTGGATTTTTAAAAAAGTCACTTTGACCAAACCCTAGATGGTCTCAACTACAAAAGTCATGAATACAAAGTTTGTCAAAATCATCAAGTTCTACATTTGGTTTAATGATCAACTTTTCATTTGACAAAGTTTGAACCACTCAAATTTTGAATTTTGAATTTTTGACATCTACATGCTAGTTTTCGAAACCCTAGATGGTCCCAACTCGAAAAGTCATGAATACCAAGATTGTTCCACTCATCAAGATATATATTTTATACATAGGCAATTTTTGCATTTGACCAAGTTTGACCAAGTTTTGGAAAAGTTATTAATGTAGTCACACACATACATAAATGTAGTCTCACGCACATACATAAATGTAGTCTCTCACACATACATAAATGTAGTCTCACGCACATACATAAATGTAGTCTCACACACATACATAAACGTACTCACACTTAAACTAATTATTTGTCCCCGCCGCCATAACAGTTTTCCACTTCTCACCTTTTTGTTCCCATGGCAATACGTCTTTGGGTAGTTTTTTCTCCACAACACTGATCTTCATAATAAAGTCTGTGAATAGCGGCATCTGATCGCACTTATTGTAGGCTTCAGCATCGTCGAGCTATCAACTCTGATAATGTGTTTTTTCTCGAGGATAACATATGCTTAGGTTTCTTCTTTGGGGGATGATACTGAGCGGGTCGGTCATATAGAAAACTTGTGTAACACGTGATGCGAGCACCCAAGGATCATCGTGGTAGCCTGTGTTCTGGAGGTCCATGACCCTCAATCCGATGTCATTGAATTCATGTTGCTTGATCCAACGACATCAAAATAGGGCCACATTTAGTTCCTCACTTCCATAGTCAAGTTCCCATATATCTTCAATTATGCCAAAGTAGTCGGTCTTTCGCCCCGCCGCATCGATAGCCACTACTCGAACACCGCTATTTTGGTTAACACATTTACTATCCTTTGTGTGGGTATAGTATGTGTACCCATTGATCTCATAAGCTTTCCAAGATGTCACCTGTCTCGATGGCTCCGCAACCAACTTACTGATGGTAATAGAATCTATGGTTTCTCCAGGTGGTATGTTCTTGTCCTTCAACCATGAAGTTAGGTGTTGCTTGTGTTGTTTCATGACCCAATCATATGTATGACCATTTCTCTCCGACATAATGATGTCCATGTGTTCATCAATGTATGGCTCCATCAGTTTTGTGCTCATCAAGACTGCGAAGTGTGCCCGAATCACTTCTTTGTATTCACTATCGATGAACATTTTTCTACCATTTGTGCCCTTCCCAGCCAGCCTACCCTTGTAGCGAGAATCAGGAATACCAATCCCTCTCTGTACTTTTAGGTACTCTTGATAGCACTCGATGACTTCTCTGCTACTATAGCCCTCTATCATGGAGCCCTCTGGGTATGCACGATTATCCATGTATCGGCTTAGAACCGACATGAACCGCTCGTAGGACCACATTTCTTGCAAGTAGCAAGGGCCCAACGCCTGTATCTAATGAACCATGTGAATCATGAGATGTACCATTGTGTCAAAGAAAGCGGGAGGTAAACACATCTCTAGTTGGTTCTGGGTCTCCACCACGAAATCATGTAGGTCACTCAGCTCTATCTTGCTAATCTTCTTCTGCGAGATCTTCGACCAGAAGTAGCACATGCGGGTGATAACCATCTTCAAGAACTCTGGCTTGATAGCCCTGATTGTGATTGGTAGGAACATCGTCAGCATCATATGACAATCATGAGCCTTACAGTGTGGAAATGACAGGTCCTTCATTGACACTAGATTCTTCGGGTTTGTCGAAAACCCAGTCGGGACTTTGATCCCCTTCATAGAAGTGCAGAAACCTCTCCTCTCTGCTAGGTCTAGGTTGTAGCTAGCCGCGGGCAGAGTGTATTTTTCAGTTTTGTCTCAAGTACTGGATGAAGCTCTGGCATCACATGTAGTTGCTCCATGTCCCTCCGTGCTTTGAGACCATCCTTTGACTTGGCTGTGTCCATCAAGGTAGTGATGAGACTCTCAAAGACATTCCTCTGCATGTGCATAGCATCAATGGCATGGGGGACCTCCAGTTGTGGCCAATATTCAAGATACTTAAAGAAGATTGACTATTTCTTAAAAGGTACGCCTTCGATAGGAGGTGTGCTTCTATCTCTGGGCGTTCCATCCATTTTCTTCTTTCCATAGATGACGCGTATGTTTTTCACCATTTTGTACACATATTGTCCATCATGACGTCTCTCCGGAGGCCGTTCTTCATCCTCTGGGATGTCACCAAAGTACTTTAAGTACAGTTTGCTGTGGTACCTGTGACCTTCCTTTAAGAAGAGGCGATTCCTAATGTAAACAGTCTTCTTAGATCCATCTAGGTACACCCATTTAGTATCATCTAGACAGACTAAGCATCCCGTCTTGCCTTTGAATTGTCCAGACAAGGCAAACAGCGCGGGGTGATCGTTGATAGTCACAAATATTATTGCTCTTAATGTGAAGGCCTCCTTTCGGAACGCATCGTACTTTGGCTCCCCAGTCCTCCATAGTTTCTCAAATTCTTCCATCACAGGCTCAAGGAACACTTCCATATCAAAGCCTGGTTGTTGAGGGCCAGAAATAAGAACAGTGAGGAAAAGGTACTTTCTCTTCTAACACAACCATGTCGGGATTTTGTACATGGTCAAGATCACTGGCCAAGTGCTGTGGTTGCTCATCCTCTCATTGAAGGGATTCATTCCATCGGTGCTCAAGGCGAATCGTACATTCCTTGGGTCTGAGCTGAACAGCGGATTGTTCATATCGAAGTCCTGCCACTGACTACCATCGACTGGGTGTGCAATAACATCATCATCACCCTTGCACTCATCATCCCACCATGTCATGAGCATGACTTCCTTAGGGTTCAGGAAGATACACCTCAAGCGGTCGGTCACTGGCAGGTACCACATTACCAAGGCAGGAATTTTTCTCTTCTTTGCATCATTACCTAATGGGGTGTCCTCTAGAGGTTGAGATTCTTGTACCGCCTTTTTGGAACCCTTCTTATTCCTCTTCTTCCTGGTGGAGGCTTCTCTGCCACTGTAAAGGTCATTGTCCTTGTACCGACTGGCCCCACATCGAGGACATTTGTCCAGACATTCGAACGTTTCACCATGAAAAAGGATACAATGGTTGGGACATGCATGGATCTTTTCAACACCCATTGTTAATGGACTTATAACCTTCTTCACTTGGTATGTGTTGGAGGGAACTAAGTTTGGCAGTGGCATGTAACAGAACCTCCTAAATTCTATGGCCCACACGCATGATTATTGTCTAAACAGACTCCAAATAACCATGAATGTGTTCCATAAAACTTAAAAGGTCTGTCGGGTAAATCCCGAATCATCCATGATTCTCCGAGCAGGATCAATCATTACAAAGAGACATTGCAGTATTATAATAGTTTTATACAAATAATATACATCAGAGTAAAAGAGCGGAAGGATTACAATAACATAAGTTTACAAACCATTTACAAACCATAAGTTGGATTATTACAAACCATATAGCAGCGGAATACAATATAACTTGTTACATTAACCTTGATTATACGCTCTGCCCAAGAGCGAGATATCCTATTCGTTGTCACTTTCCTCGATGACTGTCATGCAGCAGGATGCGAAACATTCCTGTCCATGAGGCTCACCTGCAACAAGGGTTCAACAAACCCTGAGTACAAAAGTACTCAACAAGACTGACCCGACGAAAAAGAGGGGTGAGGACTCAGGAAATGCAGGCTAGAGGGACAAGGTAAGGCTTGCAGGAGATAAGAAATTTTGCAGAAAAGCTTAAAAGAAAGAAAAGCTGTCTTGCTTAAAATCAAAATTTACCAATCAACCTTCTTCTTAAACCTTACTCATTATTCAAGTTGTTACTACGACGATGAACACCGATCGAGTCTTCTTCTCCAAGAAGCAATGGCGATTTGAATCCATTTTTATACCTAGCTGGGACCTAGGTTACTGATATGCAGGAGACTCTAACTCCTAAGCATAGCAGGTGAACCGATATACCGGGATAACAACCGCAGCCATATATCACCACATGATACACATGAGCACTTCGACCTAGTGTACCGATATACATGGGAACTTAAACCCACAGTATAACACACTATGACATATGTGGGGTCTCTAGCCCACTATAAGTCACTCCATGATATAACCGGCTACAACCATCAGTATATCACTTCATGCATGTGGATTTTCTAGTTTCTCGATGTCACCAGTTCACCATCGACACGGGACCTAGGGCATCAACAAACGGAAACACTACAGAGGGACTCCGTTCCTAATGCAAGTTAGCCGTCCGGACTCGATTTATTAACTATCATCATGATTTCAACAGATAAAGCCAAACTCATCTTTTTCATTCTTTTACCTTTGAACACTTAATTAATTAAGTAGGGCTAAGAATTACTAGGCATCTTTTAGAATAGGTAACAAGGAATATAGGAGGAAGACAGGTAATGCAGTTGGTGGGTTTTCACTCAACTCCTATTACTTAATGCAACATATCAAAACTGAAGCGGTAAAACGTTTATAAAATAGAATAGGGTTTGAATGCATCCGGGGCTTGCCTTGATGGTTGGGGTAGACAGTCTCAAGTTCTGGATCAATCCCAATCTCCGGAGTCTGCTCTTCCTTCGGATCTGGGGTGACAACATTAAACTCTCCGTTATCGGAAATTATACGATGCAATGATATGCTTCAACATGATTAAATAATAAACATGATGCTCGATGGATGCATCACCAGATTAAAGGCTTGAATACAACTTTCCTTCACGATAAAGTTGCAAGCTACCCAAAACATACTTACTAAGTTTATTAGGGTTAATATATTATTTAAGAAAGTTATTAAACACATAAAATAACGTTAATTAAGCCCTAATGATATGATCTAGGTAAGTGCAAATAATTAATTAAAGTACCAAAGGTCATTAGGGTTAATGACCTAAGGTCATCACTCAATCCCAAAGTCAAACAAATCCTATAATGATTAACTTAATTAGACGGGATTAATTAATTATTTAAAAGCATAGAATAAAGGCATAAAAATTAAAGTTGTCTCATTAAGCTCAAAATTTTATTTTAGAAACCTCTTGGTCTAATTAGATGGCAAAACAAATTTAAGAATTAAAGGCCAATTATTTTATTTATTAAAAATCATTGAAGGTCCATTTTTTAATTAAAGGGGCTAATTTTAACATATGCAAAATGTACTCTAATTTGGAATTTCATATTTTTTCTAGGTAGATGACATTACAAAGAAGATCCAAAAAAATTTCTAGAATTTTTGGAGCTATATATGAATTACTATGATTTTCTAAAGAAAATAGCATTTAAATTATTTTCTGGAAAAAGAAAAAGGAAAAATCAGCACAGTGTCCCCGCGCTGACCGACGGCGGCGCGACGGTTGACCGGCGATTTCTCGCCGACAGCGAGGTCTCCGGCGATGAGGTTTGGTCCTACAGGCTCATCTCGGCACGGCGAACAACTTGGGCTAGCTAACGTGGCGGCGGAGCGACGGCGGTACGCACGCCGGCGGCCATGGTGGCGCGGCGGAGCTCGGGTGCGGCGGCAGGGCTCACCGGAGCGATTTTCGACGACGGCGAGGGCACAGGCAGGTGCAGGACATCAACTCGAATGTATTGGACAACAAGATGAGGCTTAATTTGGCCCCCAGCCGTAACGGCTACGCGCGCGGCGGAGCGGCAAGGTCACGCCGGCGGCAACGCACGGTGACCGGACCCTACGGCACAAGAGAGATGGAATTGAGGGCATGGATAGGTGCAGGAGCTCACCACGGGTCTAGCGCGCACGCTAATGAAGGCCCGGAGTGGTTGAGCCGAGCTGTGGACGGCGGTGTTGATGTCGGCGGCGGCGCTCCGATGGCAAGGACGGCGTTTCGGCGTTTCCTGTGCACCATCAGACCAACCAAGAGGTGCATAAGGGGCAATGAAGCACGGAGAACATGATGAGAGGGTTAAAGGTAAAATATTTTCCACCTTGGCGGTGGTGGACGGCGAGGAAGCTCGCGGCGGCTCGGCGACCGGTCGCGAGGAAGACGATGTCGTGCGGGTGGCTTGGGCGGGGAGAGCGAGCACGAACTGGCTCAGAAGAAGCGCAAGAACATGGCAGAGCTTTTGGCAAGATGAAGCGGGCAGAGATGAAGCAATGGTGGCAAATTTTACCGGCAGAGCAAGGTCGTCGACGACGGCGGCGGGAGAAAGAAGAAGAAGAAGTCGGCCACGGCCGACCTATTTATAGGGCAGGGGCGAGGTATGGACGGGCGACACGACGACAATGAAGCTTCGCACGTCCTGGAGCATGCTGGCGGCCATGCATGTGCGGCGGTGGATGGCGGCGCGGCTTGAGAAGCCGGCGATGGCGGCCGACGATAGGTCTCGGTGCTGTTCAAGGAAATTACAGAATTGCCACTCATTTGAAATTACAAATTACTCCAAAATTTATATAAGAATTTGAAAATCTCCAAAAATATCATTTGCATAACTTTTCAAGAGCTACACTTTTCATTTAACTAGCATCCTCAAATTCTGTATGGATTTTGAAATATGAGTTCAAATTCAGAAAGGGAATAAAACCCTAGAAACAAACATTTGAAATTACTTTTGATTTTTTAATAAAACTTGAAAATCTTCAAAACTACAAAATGTTAAACTTGTCAAACCAAAAATTTTTAATATACAAAGTTTTCTCAAATTATGCATAATTTTTGAATTATGGTTTTAAAATCAAAAGGGGACAAATGTTGGAAAACTGTATTTTCAAATTTATTTGAAATTCTTTTTGGAAACTTAAAAAACTTTGAATACCAACTTTGTAGATCTTGTCAAGATCTACAAACTATATTTTTAGAGTATCCCTAAATTCCTTTTAGATTTTGAATTACAGAAAAGGGGATAAAACTAGGTTTTGAAATAAAGGGTTTTTGGAACCGAATTCAAACTCGATTTGGTTTCTAATTTAATTGGTTGGTTATTAGTGATCACATACATCATCCAAGGATATTTTTAGGTCAATGACCCAGTGACACCCTTGGTTGACCAAGTTGACTTCTGAAAAACATTTTATAGCTTTCCAATTTGAATTTAAATTTGAATTGCAAGACTTGGGAATAAGCTTTGAAATCCAAATTCAACTTCAAATATGGAAATCATTTTTAGGGTTGGACTTAGATTTATACACTATGCTTGACACTAGTGTAAACACAGTTTACACCTCAAGTACATAGAATATAAACTAAGTATTTAGGATGACATTCAAAAGTAGGGTTTTATTATTTCATGTGACAACACATTCTAGAAGCACAATCAACCTATGAAATGTAAACTTGTTTTAGTTAATGCACATCAAGGTTGACCTAATCATGAATGCTTTGCAGTGCATATGATGACATGGCAGGTTTTAGTTAATATAACACCAAAGGTGTTACAGCCTTTCCCCCTTAAGGAAAACTCGTCCCGAGATTTAAAGATGTAGGTAAAGTAATGGAAAAGGAAATGTGTCCGGAAAAACACACTTCAACTAATTACATAAGAGAAAAGGGTCTTTACAACTTACACTAATGAAGTTACAACTTATAGAGGGAATTATAACTTAGATAGAAGCATAGAATTCCAGAAAGTTCTCCAACAGGTAATCTTCTGATTCCCAAGTAGATTCTTCTTCTGAATGTTGATCCCACTGTATCTTGTACCACTTGATTGTCCTACTTCGAGTAACACGGTCTTTCTGATCCAAAACTCAAATTGGATACTCAGAGTAAGTCAAATCAGGCTCAAGTTCAATTCCTTCCACATCAACAACCTTATCCGACACTCGAAGACACTTCTTAAGTTGGGACACATGGAACACATTGTGTACAGCTGACAACTATTCAGGCAGCTGCAGACGATATGATACCTTCCCAATTTGTGCCAAGATCCAAAATGGTCCAATATAATGAGGTGCTAACTTGCCTTTAACTCCAAATCGAGTAAATCCCTTCATGGGTGACACTTTTAGATACACATAATCTGCTTTATTGAAACATAATGGTTGACGCCTTTTGTCAGCATAACTCTTTTGACGAGACTGTGCCACTTTCAAGTTTTATTGTATCTGTTTAACTTTTTCTTCTGTTTCTTTCACTAGATCAACCCCGAAGAATCTTCTTTCTCCAGGTTCAGACCAACTTAACGGAGTTCTACATCTGTGACCATATAGTGCTTCAAATGATCCCATTTTGATACTTTCTTGATAACTATTGTTATAAGAAAACTCTGCTAAAGGTAAGCACTCATCCTAATTTTCTGGAAAATTAAGAACACATGCTCTCAACATATCTTCAAGTATTTGGTTCACTCTTTCAGTTTGACCTCCTGTTTGAGGATGGTAAGCTGTACTGTGCAGAAGATCAGTACTTAATGATTTATGCAATCGTTTCTAGAATTTGTTAATGAACTGTGTGCCTCGGTCCGACACAATAGTCTTCGGTACACCATGAAGATTAATGATACGCTCAAAATACAATTTGGCATATTGCGAGGCCGAATTTGTACTTCGAACTGGAAGGAAATATGCGGACTTTGTGAGTCGATCCACTATGACCCAAATGGAATCAAAACCTCTTGTTGTCTTAGGTAGACCCACTATAAAGTCCATACTAATATCTTCCCATTTCCAAGCTGGAATAGGCAATGGTTGAAGTTCTCCTGCTGATTTCAAATGTACAGCCTTAACTTTCTGACAGGTATCACATTGAGCCACATACTTAGCAATTTCTATCTTCATCTTAGTCCACCAAAATTTCTGTTTCAAATCATGATACATCTTATTACTTCTTGGATGAATAGAAAATTTTGAGAGGTGTGCTTCGTCGAGGATCTTTTGACGTAGCTCAGGAACCTTTGGTACAACCAGGCGATTCTTATACCATAGGACATCTGTTTCATCAATTGTGAAACAAGAAACCCTCTCTTTTCTAACTTTCTTTTTGATATGTTTAATTCCATTATTACTTCTCTGAGCAGCAATAATTTGATCTTTGAGTGTTGATTCAACCATAATGTTGGACAAACTACCATATTGCACCATCACTATACCCAACTTTTCTATTTCATGACATAGAGAAATGTCGAGAGGTTTTACTGTCAAGCAGTGGCAATGACTCTTTCGACTAAGAGCATCAGCAACTATATTTGCTTTACCCGGATGGTAATATATTTCCAAATCATAATCATTGATTAGTTCTAACCACTTCCTCTGTCTCATATTCAACTCATCTTGAGTAAAAATGTATTTCAAACTCTTATGATCATTGTAGATATTACATTTATTACCCCACAGATAATGTCGCCATATCTTCAATGCATGGACAATAGCTGCTAATTCCAAATCATGGGTTGGATAATGTTTCTCTCTTCAACTGTCGAGAAGCATAAGCAACAACTCTCCCTTCTTTCATCAACACACATCCAATACCAATGCCAGAAGCATCACAATAAACATCAAAAGGTTTCTCAATATTTGGCTGTGCTAGGACTAGAGCAGTGGTCATTAATTCCTTCAATTTCTGAAATGCCTTTTCACATTCAGGTGACCAAACAAACTTTACATTATTTTTTAACAACTCGATTATGGGCTTGATATTTTTGAGAAATCCGGTATGAAACGACGGTAATAACCTGCCATTCCCAGAAAGCTACGAACTTGATGCACTATTTTCGGTGGTTCCCAATCAATTATATCTTGTACCTTGCTGGGGTCAACAACAACACCTTTGTCTGAAAAAACATGTCCAAGAAATTTCACTTCCTTCAGCCAAAACTCGCACTTACTAAACTTGGCATACAGTTGATGTTCTTGCAGGAGTTGCAGGACAATTTTGAGGTGTTCAGCATGTTCTTCTTCACTCTTGGAATATATTAAAATATCAACAATGAAGACTACCATGAACTTATCAAGTTCTGGCATAAACACTGAGTTCATCAAGTACATGAAATAAGCTGGTGCATTGGTAAGTCCAAAAGACATAACCAAATACTCCTACAGACCATATCGAGTAGTAAAGGCAGTCTTTGGAATGTCTTCCGGGCAAATTTTAATTTGATGATATCCGGATCGAAGATCAATCTTGGAAAATACCTTCGCCTCTGCTAATTGATCAAAAAGCAGATCAATGCGGGGTAGAGGGTACTTATTCTTAATGGTTACTTCATTCAAGGGATGATAATCCACACATAACCTCAAGCTTTTATCTTTCTTTTTCACAAAGAGGGCAGGACATCCCCAAGGTGACAAACTAGGTCGAATAAAACCTTTATCCCGTAACTCTTGTAATTAAGTTTTGAGTTCTGCTAACTCAGGTGGTGCCATCCGATAAGTTCTTCTGGATATTGGAGCAGTACCAGGTTTCAAATCAATTTTAAACTCCACTTTTCTGTCAGGAGGTAAACCCGGTAATTCATCAGGAAACACATCCGGAAATTCACAGACCACGGGTATATCTTCGATCTCTTTCATAGAAGTGGCACATACCTTTTCAACAGTCCTCTTAAGAATTGGAAGCTGGATAAGAAGTTGAGATTTGCAATTAGGTATATTCACTCTCACAGTTCTATTCAGGATGTCTATCATAGTACCATGCCATTTCATCCAATTCATACCTAGGATCACATCTATATCCCGATCTTTTAATATTATCATATCAGTGGGAAAAATATACCCACCCAAACTTATAGGCACATCGTGTACCATTTCTTTAGTACACATACACCCCCCAGGTGATTGTATAAAGAATTTTTCTTTTGTCCCCATTGTTGGGATGTCATGTGTCTTAACAAATGTACCATTGATGAATGTATGAGATGCACCAGAATCAAAAAGCAGGATTGCAGAATGATCGGCAATAGAGAACTTACCCATCATGACAGGTTCTCCTTCTAGAATTTCTCCAACTTGTGTATAAAACACCTTGCCAACCTTCTTCTCATTCTTTCCCTTCTGCACATTTTGATTACCAGCCTTATTTTGATTCTATGGTTGCGATTGTGGTGTAAAAGCCCTGGGAACATAGGAATTATACTGCCTTGGATGCGGGCAGTATCTTGCAAAATGACCAGTCTTCCCACAATTGTAACATGGGTAACTTTGTGGTTGAGAAGTTGGGTTATGAATACCAGGGGCATTCGGTTGTCATGGATAAGGATGAGCAGTAGCAGGACAGACAATTGTCTATTGTTGGGCTTGGTATTGTGGTGGACGATAAGAAGGACGGAAATGATTTTGGGGATGATAGATTATCTTCTGGCGCTTTTGATTGCCTCCAGAAAATCCCGAGGTTACTATTTTCTTCTTCTTAGCTTGCATGTGTTGACGGTTCTTTTCTTCATAAGATATGGCAATATTTACCGTCTCATGAAAGGTAGTATTTGGATTCCCAGTCATCATTCTCTGAATCTTGCTATTTAAACCCCTGAGGAAACACTCCTTCTTCTTACGGTCAGTACCAACATGGTCTGACGCATATTGGGACAAGTGGTTGAATTTGCCAAAGTATTGCATTACTAACATATCACCTTGTCATAGGGAAAGAAACTCTTCAAGCTTTATGGTCATAATTCCCTCAGGAATAAAATGTGCACGAAAAGCTTCACGAAACTCAGTCCAAATAATACGGTGACCTTCAGGCTGAGCAGCGACAAAGTTAACCCACCAGGCTCCTGCAGTACCTCTCAACTGCTGGGCTGCAAACATGGGCTTCTGGTATTCGGTGCACTCAAGTAATCCAAAATTTTGTTCCATAGTACGGAGCCAATCATCTGCCTCCATTGGTTCATCCACTCTGGTGAAGACACGAGGACGTGTGTCGGTAAAATCCACATAGGTGGTCTCATTCCTGTTATTCCGACCACGATTCCCCTGATATGCATTTTGATTCTGATTCTGGGCCATCATGGTGGTTGCATTGACTAAGGCCGCAACTGCATCGGCCAGGGTTGGTGGAACTGGTGGAGGATTTGGGATATCACCTCCATCATGAGATGGACCGGCAGCATCACGGGAGCAAGTGTGAGTAGGCAGCTGTTGATAAACAAACTATACTTTACTCACAAAATCTTATTGGATTTTATAAGCAGATATTACAGACGTGCAACACACTTATAATACATTATTTTTGTTACAACCGTCTGCACTTCGGCAAGACTTCCCACACCTACTAGGTTTCAGAGAGCAGGGAAAAGATATATTACACTTCTCACTTTCCAAACTCTTTACTCCTCCTCCTCACTATCTTCCACTGGGATTAACTCCTCTTCGGAATCCTCTTCTTCTTCAGGTTCTTCTTCTACTATCTCAGGATCTTCTTCCTCGACAAGATCCTCTTCATTCTCATTTGCTATACCCATCTAGTTTTCTTCTTCCTCATTGATGACATCATCATCAAAGGATTCTATTTCTTCAGGGTCTTCCTCTTCCTCATCTTGACCCATCACAAGACCAAGATCATCTTGGGCTGCTTGTCGTTGATATTCAGGATCCAACATGTTATTCAACCTTACACACTCATCATCAGCTTCCTCAGCATACTCTTCTAACTCTTTCACGTAATCCTCAAGTTCTTGCACATGACCATTCACTGCATCTTCTCATGCCAAGCATCATTCCTTTGATGCTTCATATACCTCCGAGATCGTCTTAACTGAGTAATCTCAGCGGCCTCTTCGATTCTATCGGCTTCAGCCCTTTCTAACTCAGCTCTAAGTCTTGCTATTTTAGCTTGCGGATCTGGATGCGGATTGTTACTGCTTTCACTAATCTCATATCGGGGGCTAGTTGATGTCGAGGTACCCCCTTTGGTGCAATACTCTTACGAGGAGTTTGCTTGGTAAGGGCCATCTTGAAGAAAGATAGGTCATAAAGAATGAGGATAGATAGGGAGAAATCTAAAGGTTAGCATGAAAAGGATTGACACTACTTAACCCAAACCACTTTAAAGGGGAAGGTAATTTAAACAGGTTAATTAAACATGATGCATGAATCCAACTTGTGATCTAAGCATATAAGGTTTTTAAGCAATACATGTATATAACTTTTATAATATAGGGCAATATAATATGCTATTCCACCACCACACCTTTAGAAATCAGAATAAGGGTCGATAGAAAAGTTTATAGGTAAGGAATAAGAAATTTGGACCCAAAATAGTCAAGTTAAAATTATTTGACTCCAAAAACTTTTGAAGTTTTCATAAAAGAATACTACAATAACTCTTTTTAGTAACGATCCAGCTCTGATACCAGCCATGGCAGAACCTCCTAAATTCTATAGCCCACACGCATAATTATTGTCTAAACAGACTCCAAATAACCATGAATGTATTCTATAAAACTTAAAAGGTCTATCAGGTAAATCCCGAATCATCCACGATTCTCCGAGCAGGATCAATCATTACAAAGAGACATTGCAGTATTACAACAGTTTTATACAAATAATATACATCAGAGTAAAAGAGTGGAAGGATTACAATAACATAAGTTTACAAATCATTTACAAACCATAAGTTGGATTATTACAAACCATATAGCAGCGGAATACAATATAACTTGTTACATTAACCTTGATTATACGCTCTGCCCAAGAGCCAGATATCCTATTCGTCGTCACTTTCCTCGACGACTGTCATGCAGCAGGATGCGAAACATTCCTGCACATGAGGCTCACCTGCAACAAGGGTTCAACAAACCCTGAGTACAAAAGTACTCAACAAGACTGACCCGACGAAAAAGAGGGGTGAAGACTCAGGAAATGCAAGCTAGAGGGACAAGGTAAGGCTTGCAGGAGATAAGAAATTTTGCAGAAAAGCTTAAAATAAAGAAAAGTTGTCTTGCTTAAAATCAAAATTTACCAACCAACCTTCTTCTTAAACCTTACTCATTATTCAAGTTGTTACTACGACGATGAACACCGATCGAGCCTTCTTCTCCGAGAAGCAACGATGATTCGAATCCATTTTCATACCCAGCTGGGACCTAGGTTACTGATATACAGGAGACTCTAACTCCTAAACATAGCAGGTGAACCGATATACCAGGATAACAACCGCAGCCATATATCATCACATGATACACATGAGCACTTTGACCCAGTGTACCGATATACATGGGAACTTAAACCCATAGTATAACACACTATGACATATGTGGGGTCTCTGGCCCACTATAAGTCACTCCATGATATACCCGGCTACAACCATCAGTATATCACTTCATGCATGTGGATTTTCTAGTTTCTCGATGTCACCAGTTCACCATCGACACGGGACCTAGGGCATCAACAGACGGAAACACTATAGAGGGACTCCGTTCCCAATACAAGTTAGCCGTCCGGACTCGATTTATTAACTATCATCATGATTTCAACAGATAAAGCCAAACTCATCTTTTTCATTCTTTTACCTTTGAACACTTAATTAATTAAGCAGGGCTAAGCATTACTACGCATCTTTTAGAATAGGTAACAAGGAATATAGGAGGAAGACATGTAGTGCAGTTGGTGGGTTTTCACTCAACTCCTATTACTTAATGCAACATATCAAAACTGAAGCTGTAAAACGTTTATAAAATAGAATAGGGTTTGAATGCATCCGGGGCTTGCCTTGATGGTCGGGGTAGACAGTCTAGAGTTCTGGATCAATCCCAATCTCCGAAGTCTGCTCTTCCTTCGGATCTGGGGTGACAACGTTAAACTCTCCGTTATCGAAAATTATACGATGCAATGATATGCTTCAACATGATTGAATAATAAACATGATGCTCGATGGATGCATCACCAGATTAAAGGCTTGAGTACAACTTTTCTTCACGATAAAGTTGCAAGCTACCCAAAACATACTTACTAAGTTTATTAGGGTTAACTATATTATTTAAGAATGTTATTAAACACATAAAATAACGTTAATTAAGCCCTAATGATATGATCTAGGTAAGCGTAAACAATTAATTAAAGTGCCAAAGGTCATTAGGGTTAATGACCTAAGGTCATCACTCAATCCCAGAGTCAAACAAATCCTATAATGATTAACTTAATTAAACAGGATTAATTAATTATTTAAAAGCATAGAATAAAGGCATAAAAATTAAAGTTGTCTAATTAAGCTCAAAATTTTATTTTAGAAAGCTCTTGGTTTAATTAGATGGCAAAACAAATTTCACAATTAGAAGCCAATTATTTTATTTATTAAAAATCATTGAAGGTCCATTTCTCAATTAAAGGGGCTAATTTTAACATATGCAAAAAGTACTCAAATTTGGCATTTCATATTTTTCCTAGGTAGATGACATCATAAAGAACATCCACAAAAATTTTCAGAATTTTTGGAGCTGTATATGAATTACTATGATTTTCTAAAGAAAATAGCATTTAATCATTTTCTAGAAAAAGAAAAAGGAAAAATCAGCACAGTGTCCCCGCGCTTACCGACGGCGGCACGACGGTTGACCGGCGATTTCTCACTGAGGGCGAGGTCTCCGACGATGAGGTTTGGTCCTACAGGCTCATCTCGGCACGGCGAACAACTTGGGCTAGCTAAGGTGGCGGCGGAGCGACGGCGGCACCCACGCCGGCGGCCATGGCGGCGCGGTGGAGCTCGGGTACGGCGACAGGGTTCACCGGAGCGATTTCCGGCGATGGTGAGGGCACAGGCAGGTGCAGGACATCGACTCGAACGTATTGGACAACAAGATGAGGCTCAATTTGGCCCCCAGCCATAACGGCTATGCGCGTGGCGGAGCGGCAAGGTCACGCCGACGGCGACGCACGGTGACCGGACCCTACGGCTCAAGAGAGATGGAATTGAGGGCATGGATAGGTGCAGGAGCTCACCATGGGTCTAGCGCGCACGCTAATAAAGGCCCGGAGTGGTTGAGCCGAGCTGTGGACGGCGGCGCTGATGGCGGCGGTGGCGCTCCGATGGCAAGGACGGCGTTCCGGCATTCCATGTGCACCATCAGACCAACCAAGAGGCACATAAGGGGCAACGAAGCACGGAGAACATGATGAGAGGGTTAAAGGTAAAATATTTTCCACCTTGGCGGCGGTGGACGGCGAGGAAGCTCGCGGCGGCTCGGCGACCGGTCGCGAGGAAGACAACGTCGTGCGGGCGGCTCGGGCGGGGAGAGCGAGCACGAACTGGCTCAGAAGAAGTGCAAGAACGTGGCGGAGCTTTTGGCAAGACGAAGCGGGCAGAGATGAAGCGACGGTGGCGAATTTTACCGGCGGAGCAAGGTCGTCGGCGACAGCGGCGGGAGAAAGAAGAAGAAGAAGTTGGCCACGACCGACCTATTTATAGGGCAGGGGCTGGCGGCCGTGCATGTGCGGCGGTGGACGGCGGCGCGGCTTGAGAAGCCGGCGATGGCGGCCGACGATAGGTCTCGGTGCTGTTCAAGGAAATTATATAATTGCCACTCGTTTGAAATTACAAATTACTCCAAAATTTATATAAGAACTTGAAAATATCTAAAAATATCATTTGCATAACTTTTCAAGAGCTACACTTTTCATTTAACTGGCATCCTCAAATTCTATCTGGATTTTGAAATATGAATTCAAACTAAAAAAGGGAATAAAACCCTAGAAACAAACATTTGAAATTACTTTTTATTTTTTAATAAAACTTGAAAAACTTTGAATACCAACTTTATAGCTCTTGTCAAGATCTACAAACTATCTTTTTAGAGTATCCCCAAATTCTTTTTAGATTTTGAATTACAGAAAAGAGGATAAAACTAGGTTTTGAAATAAAGGGTTTTTGGAACCGAATTCAAACTCGATTTGGTTTCTAATTTAATTGGTTGGTTATTAATGATCACATACATCATTCAAGGACATTTTTAGGTCAATGATCCAGTGACACCCTTGGTTGACCAAGTTGACTTTTGAAAAACATTTTATAGCTTTCTAATTTAAATTTAAATTTGAATTGCAAGACTTGGGAATAAGCTTTGAAATCCAAATTCAACTTCAAATATGGAAATCATTTTTAGGGTTAGACTTAAATTTATACACTATGCTTGACACTAGTGTAAACACAGTTTACACCTCAAGTACATAGAATATAAACTAAGTATTTAGGATGACATTCAAAAGTAGGGTTTTATTATTTCATGTGACAACACATTCTAGAAGCACAATCAACCTATGAAATGTAAACTTATTTTAGTTAATGCACATCAAGATTGACCTAATCATGAATGCTTTGCAGTGCATATGATGACATGGCAGGTTTTAGTTAATATAATACCAAAGATGTTACATGGCAGCACCGATGAGAGAAGATGAAATAGATCATCGAAACTGCAGTCCGACCAGCTGTACTTAGCCTTCAGGATGAGTAGCTCAAGCACAAAATGGAGCAGTGTCCAGTGTGTTGGACAGCCCTTCTCAACACCATACATAGTCTCCTTCGACGCTGTTTTTACCCTCTCTAGATTTTCTAGACCCTTCTTTTGTTGTAGTATTTCTAGTTCAATGGCCCGAAGCATTTCTTCCAAGTTGTCGAAGTTTTCTGCATCCCCCTCACATGCTCCACCATCATTATTGTCAACACTACCAACATCACCATCATTATTGTGCTTGCTCATTGGCTGACCCATGTTGCATTTGTGCTTCAAATGCGTCTGAGAATTGGGACAAGAATTGGGCTTTGGCATCGTCTTCTTGATCATCATCGTTGTCATCAACAACCATGACTTCACCATGATGAATTCATACTGTGTAGTCCGAAACAAATCCTCGCCTAATCAGATGTGATCTGATGACTTCCTCATCATAAAATGTCACGTGGTTCTTGCAATCTTTGCAGGGACAAATAACTGAACCATTAGTCCCTGGCAACGTCTTTGCATGATTCACTGCGTCTATAATAAATTTGTCCACCTCAACATGATAGGCTTGCGAGTACCTTGGCCAACCATACATCCAAGAAGCCCTGTCCTCCATCTTTAGAAAAACAAAGAAATAAATTAATTACTTGAGAATAATTATAAAAAAAATAGAATTAGCCATATTCATAACTATTTACAAAAATAATATATATATTAGCAACATAGATGAAATAATTAGGGAGCAATCTACAATAAAATCTACTCTAAATACAATTATTAGCAACAATTATTAGCCACAATTAATTAGCCATAATTATTAGCCACAATTATTAGCAATAATTATTAGCTACCATCATTAGCAACAATTATTAGCTACCCATTATTATTAGCAACAATTATTATTTTACCAACAACTTTTCATGCCAACCCCATTCCAATTTCATGAAACAAAAACTACAAAATAAAAAAATAAAAGGAAACCCTAGATCTAGAATAAGCTTTTCTCTCCATACATGAAACTATAATTAATCTCCACTAAAATCAAGCTAGATCAACTAATTGAGGGTGCAAGGTCATGTCTCTACCTAATCCACACTAATAGCTTCAAAGCTAAGCTCCAATTTGGTGCACATAAAGCTCAAGATCCATGGAAGAGAGAGAAAACAAAGCTCTAAATTGCTCACTAACCAACCGATAAAACTTGGATTAAAGGGTTGAAATAGCATTTTCTTACCTTAAACAAGCTCCCCACCAAAGGATTTGAGATCAAAACCTCCCCCCTTAGTAGAGCAATTTTAGGGAGGTGCCCAAGGCCTGCCAGCCTTTTTTTGCGAGTGGAAGAGAGTGGCTCGAGGAGGAAGAAGGGTGGACAGCAACTTATACCTACAGACCACTGTAGGGGCGGCTGGCCAGCTGAGGCCCGCCCGAGCCACTGTAAGGGCGGGCCCTTACAGTGGATAGAGGGTGCGTTCTCTTTGTCAGTTTTTCACGTAGTGTTGTCACCATGTTTTTCATGATGTTTCTCGCAGACCTCCAAGCAGATGGCAGCAGGTTCGTCCATGCTCACGACGGGGTTGACCAGCTCGATGCATGGGAGGCCCTTGTAGCCGTCGAGGGACCAGACCTGGGTGGCGTCAAGGCTGCCGTCCATTGCCCAGGTGTTGCATTTGATAACTACAGTGAGCATTCCATTTCAGTGAACCCAAAAAAGTGTCCCAATATTTTATATCTTTACTAGAAACGGGCATAGACATGATGCATCCCTCCAACAAAATTTCATTACAAACTCAACTTAATTAAAAAGATTAAAACGACAAGTCCTAAGGAAATGGAGGGATTTCTAGAAAACATCCCATAATTGAGCAAAGCTCAATTCAAATTGAAAATATATCAAAAAGAAAAATTAAAAGTCAGCATTTTGTCACATGGCGGAGTAGGCGTTCGATGCTTTTGCTTGGGCACTGGACGCTGGGCCAGTCAGTCAGTCACATAGGCTGCAGGCATCCGATATTTTGCTGGCCCCAGTCTAGGGCAACTTGTCTGTACTACTAGTTGACCAAAACGCTACAGCGACGTCACAATCACTGTTACAGCTCCAGCGAACCACCACCGGAAGGAAAGGAAAGGAGAGAAGCGATTAAGCTAGATCCTGTCAGCACCTCGGCACCTGAACAGCACAAGCAGGAGGTGGAAGGGCCGGATGCTGACTATGAAGAAGGCCGACCCGCAAGGCCCAAGAAGAGCAACATTCGCTACTTCGGCCCGGAGTGGAAGAATGCGTGAAGGTCCAGCCCAGTTGGTCGTCTGATGCCAGCGGTGTCAACGCTGTGTATATGAGCTAGATTTTCCCCTTCGCGGAGGATATTCAGAACCTTGTAAAAAAACTATCGTCAACTAAGAACACCTCGTCCTTCCCGGCCTCTGCTGTTCTTCCGCCCCGAGCTCCAATTCTTCTGTTCCCCAACCTAATTGCTTTCGGCGCTTCTTCTCGATTCTCATCTTGATCCCGGATCATGACTCCCGTCGGCAGGTTGATCGCCGATCTCGCACTCTGGTGTGGGATTGAGCGAACCCATAGGTCCGAGCCGAGGCTGATCTGATCGGTGCAAATCGGAAGTTGCTTGCTCGCCCACCCTACCCTGGAGCCCCATCAGATCGACCACGAACACTTCACTTGTTTCAGGCAGAGATCGGGGCGCCATGGAACCCAATTTCAAGTTGGCACTGGATGAGATGAAATCCCTGAAGGCTTCGCTCGAGGGAAGCATCCAGGCTGTGCAGACTATGCTGGGCGGCCGCATCGGCACCGTGGAGCGGACTCTGGCTGACCGATTTGGTCAGTTGGAGCACGTAGCCCAAGTATTCGACGCCTGGAAGCCTTCGGTTGATGCATCTGTGAAGGAGCTTCGCGAGGAGATTCACGCGATCCGCAAGTCAGAGGACACTGTAACACCCCTGGTGTTACGAGCCGTTTAGCACCGTGATTAGGTCCTAAGAAAAATTCGTTAAACAAGTTTTTGGATTTTTCATTTCAAAATGCAAGACAATTTCTATAGTCTAAATAAAATATGATTTGAACTTGGGTAAGAATCTCAATGTAGAGTAGTAGATAAAGGTGCCACCTTTTGATTGGTGAGTGGAAGTTGTTCGAAAATATAGTTGACAGCTCCGAAATCGAACCGAGATTTAAATCGGTGTTTTTCATTTAATCGGCAACCAGTTGAGTTAATATTAATAGGCCGTCTTGGCGACATAATTTAAATGGATGCGTTGATACGCGTGTGAATATTTTGTTCTACAAGTAGTACAACTTGGACTGCCGTGTGAATTGTTGGTTGGGCGGAAATGGGTGAGATTTGTGATTAGTAACTAATTGCGACGATAGTATTAGCAGTTGTTAGTTCTGTCCGAACTCCGCCAACGCTTCTAAGTTTGGACACGTTAGTGGACGCTGTCGTTGGGTATCAGGATATCCTCGTTAAACTTTCGGACATCATTAGAATAGTTTTAGACCAGGTGTTGGTGCCCTGTTCGCGAATCGGTGCTGCGCCCTACGTTGCACCAATATGGGATACCGATACGGCGATACCGTGATACGGCATTTTCCAAAAACAAGGATACGCCGATACGGCAAGTATATAAATATACTAAAAAAATCAGAATACACTCTAGAAGAACAATCAGCAAATAAAAATGGCAAACCATATATATATTGCTAGTGCCATGAAGCATCTAAGATGTCATGGTACTTGGTTCTAAGATTCTTACAACACAATAATAAATATATTGGTTCTTAGATTCTTACAGCACAATAATAAATATTAGGATATATGAGATATTGCTAAATTTAGGGGCTGCGAAGTATCGAAAAGTATCGATCAAGTATCGCCTATGTATCGGGATTTAATTTAATTATTTTTATTTTTTCTATTTTTCCCGATACTTCCCGATACGGTATCGGTGGGGTATCGGGTATCGGTTATCCGATACGTATCGCGATACCGATACCGCAATTCAGGCAGGTATTGGCGTAACGTAGGCTGCGCCTGACGAGCTCAAGTTGGCACCTCCACATCTCTTCCACCGGTCGCTCCCCGGACGAAAAGATTTGCTTCGTTAATCAGGTGTTCGTATGAACTTTGAGTTTCAGGAGTTGGTTGAGCTTTCATCGGTTTGGTGGGTCATTTTGGGACTGCTTTATGATTCGTGCATTTCATGTTCCACGCTGCTGGCCGCGCTCTGGCCCGCGTCGTGTCGCGTCCTGGGTGTTTGGCCGCGCACACCATGGCCCCGCGCCCCGCCTGGTCCCATCAAGTTGAGCCGCTACTGTTCACCTCGCCTACCCTCCCTCTGCACCGTGTCTGTTGGCCTGCTCGCCGACCCCGCGCTCCTGGTTTGCCGTCACGCGTTGTGTCTTGGCTGTGTCTGGGGCTCTGGGCATCTCACCGGAACGTGGCCAGCGGAGCTCCTCTGCCTCCCTCTGCTCCGCGTCTGGCCGGTCGGCTAGTCTAGACGGCCCCACGCCGTCTAGGCCGGGGCCAGGTACCCTCCCAGCTGTCCCGCCGCGGCCGCTATATTTTTCCCCTTCCCCCCTATTCCCCTCCGCCGTGAGCAAGCGCCATCTCATCGCCACAAGCCGTAATTGGTCACATCCCTGATTTCTCTGTGAGCCCCTCCTCGCCATGCGCGTCCTCCCCGGGCCGTTATTGCTCCTCGGCGCTGCTGCGCTTACCTTGCCGTCGGGGCCCGTCGCCGCCGTTCGCCTCGTGCACGCGGCCAGCCTTGTCCTGGGTGCCTCCGGTCGAGCTGGCGCTAAAAATTGACGGGTGGTACGTTGCTAATGCTCGTCCTCGTCCCTGTTACCGATTTGCCGTCGTAAATCACCGGAGCATCCTCGCCTCCACTGTAGGTCGCCGCTGGCGTCCGTGACCGGTCCTCCTCGGGTCGCCAGCAGCATGGCCGCAGCCATCTTCTAGTCCGCCCTGGCTTCACGGAGCTCGTCGGCCGGCCACTCGTAGCTGCCGTGGCCATCTTCCTCCGGTGTGTGCTCTATTTTGTAGCCGAGTGAGGGCGTTTGTGCTAAAATTCAGAGAGTACCGAGGGGAATTATGCAAATCACTGTGAGAGAGTAAAGTATTTCTGTCCTTAATCGAGATTTATAAGTAATGTAGGGTTCCTTTTGTATATGCGCCAGCACATCGGCCTGTCCCTCCTACGTGGGCCTTGCTGGGCTGCGGCCTGGGCTAGCCTGCCTCACACGCCACGCGCCACATTGGGCCGAGCCGAGTTGCCAAGCCGGTTTGGCCGCCAGCGGCCCATTCATTTTCTAAATAAATTACCAATTTAGTTTTTGCAACAAAGCTTGGAAATTCATAGTAAATCATAAAAAAATCAGAAGATGCTTTGGAATCCTTGTAACTATATTTATGCAGTATATGTATAATATTGCATATTTTAGTAAAAAAATCTTGCTCTAGATTTTTTCCTAGGATTTTTATATCGAAATTCATATCAAAAAGTTATGTGCTCCAAATGTTATGAAATTTTTATGGTAGGCTATTCAAGAGATTCTTGATCTATGATAAAAATTTCATGTTCAGTTCATGCATAGTTGCTAAGTTATTGATTTATCCTCATCACATGCTTTTATTGCTATTAAATCTTAATTAAGTGCTAGTAAATAATATGTTTATCCAAAAATTATGAAACAAATTTTATTAGGTTCCAAAAATTATACTCTATCTATTAGTGTAAATTTTTCATATAGTTTTTAATATTTTTAGAATGATATATTTAGTTTGGAATGCATTGTTTTAATAAAAAACATAACTTGTAGGAATTTTCATTATAAATTTGTGACAGCTATGACTCTAAAAATTTTACAGTAGCTTCCTAGTATTATTAAGTATTCATTATAATTTTTTTAGCCCAAAAAATAATTAATTTGATAAGGTAACTAACAAAAAATCGATAAATTGGATTGAGAAATACATAAAAATTATATAACTAAAATATTGGTGGGAAAATAACATTTATTTCAATAGGGTGAGTACGTGGCCTAAGCACGTTAGCCATTAGAGCTAGCTCGTTAGCATGAGAGGCTTATTCGCGCGATAAGCATTGCAGTTGTCGTGATTATTTACGCTCTACATTGCATCTGCGAATATTTTAATAGGCAAATGGTGGATCGTGAAGTTTTCTAGATTCACTGCAAGATGGTGCCTTTATGATCGTGTCACCTTGATGAAATATTAATCTTGGTTAAATCTTACCCAGGCAAGCCCCGGTGCATAATCTCTGTTATTCTGCACTTTATTTAAACGTTTGTGCATTAAATTTTGAGGAGTTGAATGAAACTCACTTGCATAAATATATCTTTATCCTATGAGTTTTACTAGTATGATAGGATCGTGTAGTTATCATGCTATAGGGATTCGGTAGAAGTCGAGTGATTACCTGTCACACGCGAGAGATAGGAAATATATTATTATTACTACTATCATGTATATCATATGGAATATATATGGATAATAATTGAAGACTGGGCAAAATGGTATTTGGAAATGGGTCTGGACTTGGTTTTGCATTCAAGCGAGGCTCGTTTGCACTCGTTCCGTCTATGTCGATTAAGGACCGGTCGTTGCATTGGATCCTGGCCATGTCACAAACTTATTGTCCCAAACACATACTTGTGTATGGGCATGGGAAGACTTGTTTCACTCGTCTTGGATTCTGGCTCTATCTGGATCGACTGATTGGAGGCGGGGATGGTGGAGACCTAAGGCCCATACTGAGTCCGGAACTCAGGTGTGGGGGCTTAGGCTCTAAGTTTGGACAGGGTCTGGATCCCCTTGACAGGAGTGGAATGGGTTGGTCTTACTTGTGGCTGGGGTATAAGTGAGGTATGTGTTTTCGGGGCACCCAGCTGGGCACATTGATTCGCGAATCCTCGTTTCTATGTGATGTGATGGTACGACTTGACTGGTATCTGGCACCGTAATAAGAAGTGGAAAATGAAAGACAAAGATGGAAAGCAAATTCTGATTGCTCAACCCCTGCTTAAAAGTAGAACAGGTGCTTACGTAGAATGGTTAGTTAATGAACTAATGATGACTACTAATAAATCTAAATATAAGGACGCACTTTTAGCAATGCTTTTTTGTGGTTGCAATAACCCACAAGCCATAAAGCCTTGCATAATCCATGGAGTCTTTTATTTTCTCCTGTTAGGTAAGTCTTGCTGAAAACAATTGAGTACTTAGGGTTTTAACCCCCTGTTGTAGGTATCAGCTCGATGACAGACTTCTTTTGTGTGTGAAAACCTCTTGGTGGGCTCAGCGAGGATTTTCCTTACGTTGCGACATTAGACAATTATTTACAACCCTCACTGAAAATGTTTTACAAAGAAAGATTTCTAGTTGGTTATTATTCTATCTATTCAAATGTATCTCATCCTATCACTTAAACTTTGATATTACACTTACAGTTTTATTTTCACTGAAGCTCTGATAACTTATACATTAAATTCCGCAGATATAATCAATTATTTTAATAATTACTGCTGTAATAAATTGATGTATGAAATGGGTAAAATTGTTTTAAGCTTTATTCTCTCATTCGTGATCCTGATGAAAAATGTGGTTTATCGGGGTCTCCCTCGGGATGTGCCCGACGGAGCTGCCTAATCCGGTGCCATCTCTTGGGTAATTAGTGCCTAGTGGCAGGCGATTACCCTTGAGAGGGCATTAGTTCGGGCGGTTCTGCCACAGACACGGTGGACAAGATGCGTGAAGAGATGACGGCATTGCGCAAGACAGTGAGCCGCGCAGCCCTCGATGCCTCTCCGACAGCCGCCGCCGGTGTCCCACCTCCTCCGTTGAAGACCGTGGCATCTTCATCTGCCGGGCTCTCAGTCTTTGGCCCGTTTGTTGGGCACGGCGCTGACACCACCATCGGGGGCTTGAGTCTATGACTCAACTCCCGAACAATGGTATGAATCCGCATCCCCAACCCCATCCCCTACCGAACCCAATCTTCGCTTTGCGCTAGTCATTCTCTAGTTCGATGCTGGATTTGGATCATGCTGCTACGGGTCTGGGTACGAGAACGCCGCGGGGTGCGCCTGATCCGCCCTGGGACGGCCACACGCAGGATAAACTACCCAAATTGATGTTTCCACGTTTTGATGGTGAAAATCCGCGTCTCTGGATTCGTCAGTGCAACGATTATTTTGAGATGTATGATGTTGCGCCGCGCCGCTGGATTAAGGTGTCCACGATGCATTTCTCTGGCGCCGCCGCGCGCTGGTTTCCTGCAGTAGAATAGCAGGTGCTTACCATGAATTGGCCAGCGTTCTGCACCTTGGTGTTAGATCGTTTTCGCAAGGATCAGCATGAACTTTTGATTCGTCAGTTGTTTCACTTTAGGCAGACAACAACTGTGCAAGAATATGCTGACAAATTTACCTATATTGTGGATGGGTTGATAGCTTACGGAAAAACACTGATCCTATATATTATGCCATGAAATTTGTTGTATGGGCTGCGTGAGGACATTCGCACCATTGTTCATATGCACCGACCTTCGACATTGGATACTGCTGTGGTTCTCGCCTTGTTACAGGAGGAGATGCTGGACTCGACTCCAAGGAAGGAGCCTCGGCGGGCCGACCCTCCGGGGTGGGTGCGGGCGCCAGGACCACTACTGGATTGAGGCGCTTTGCCGAGTGTCCAGGACACTCGGCAAACGTCCTTTTACACTCGGCAAAGCCTTTACCGAGTGCAGCACTCGACAAAAAACACTCGACAAAAAAATTACCGGCAAAGGCTTCTTTGCCGAGTGTCTTTTATCAGGCACTCGGCAAAGCCTTTGCCGAGTGTCCCACGCAACACTCGGCAAAGAAAAGTGGACGTTACGATGCCGTGTCTGGTGACGGCGACTTTGCCGAGTGTCGTTTCGAGGGACACTCGGCAAAGATTTTTCTTTTTTCTGCAATTTCTTTGCTGAGTGCCACATGTCAGGGCACTCGACAAAGTTTTTTTTTTGTTAATTTCTTTGCCAAGTGTCACAGGTATGGCACTCGGCCAACTTTTTTTTCTTTTTTTTGTTAATTTTTTTGCCGAGTGCCACAGGCCTGGCACTCTGTAAAGTTTTTTCTTTTTTGTTAATTTCTTTGCCGAGTGCCACAGGACTGGCACTCAATAAAGTTTTTTTCTTTTTTTGTTAATTTCTTTGCCGAGTGCCAAGTTTTTTTCTCAGCAATTTCTTTGCCGAGTGTCATGACCATGACACTCCACAAAGTTTTTTGCATTTTTTTCAGAATTTCTCTGCCGAGTGTCATTGTCGGCAAAGTTGAGAAAATTAGTTTCTGGACATCCATTTGCCCAGTGTTGACGGTGGATATGCCCTAAAAATCCGCATCAAAACACCGTCAACAGTCTTGGAAACAGAGGAAGAATAACATGACATAGACATATTTTTATTAATAAATAGTTCTAGTTGTACCTTGAGTATTTGGATGCAGGAATAAGCAAATCGGAAGAAAATGAGCACCTAGACCCACAAGGGTGGGGTCGGCCGACCCCACCATGGAGAGGTCCAGGGCCTGGTGGTGTGGCACGATCCATGTGAAGCTTCATCAAGTCATTTTCCACCCTCAGATCCCACTTGTGTTTTCATTCAAGGGTGAAAGATGAGAGTACATGGATTCATGGGCCCACATAAAAGAACCAAAGTGAACCTACACGTGAGACTTGCCATGACAAGAGGGGACATCAGCTGAAGGAAGTAGGTGGGCCAACCCTATCATAGGGGGGTCGGTCGACCCCCCTATGGTGGGTCTCACCTGGCAGCTTTACTCCACCGACTTCAGCACTCTTCTAGAAGACTTGGCCTGGGCCCACATGGCATTGAGGGGGTCGGCCGACCCCCCACCTGTGCCCATCTAAGTCGGTTTTCTCCCCACCGACTCCAGGAGGCTGCCACGTGGAGATAATTTCAAGCATCCATTCAGGTCGGTTCCAAAGGCGGATCATCCAAGGGTGGAGAGATAGGGAGCACATCGATCGCTGACATGGCATGGAGTAGGCCCTACTCTACCTCCCCTATAAATATGAGGCTGCATCCACACTCATGAGACATGATTCATTTAGATACTTTACTCATCTTCTAGTTGTAGAGTAGTCTAGTGTGGGAGTTAGAGTTGAGTCGAGCGAAGCTCGGGGTCTTCAGAGTCGTCTTCTGGAGAGTCTGGTATTTCTCTTGTATCTTTCTCTTTGTAAGACTTTATTTACTATAGTATTCTTCTTTTACTTCTCTTAGTATTTACTTTGTGCAATATTATTCTTGTAATAGTATTGCAGTGCTCTAGTTTGTACCTTTGGTTGTCGCTGGTTCAGACGGACAGTCGGGGCGCACTGGCAGGAAGTGACAGGTCCTGCTCGGCATTAGGATTCTCCTCACGTTAAAACTAGTTCTTAAAAGGCAAGGCTTCCAATAATAGTATAGTCACTTTAGTGGGGGTTCTATCTCCTGCTTTCTTGTCTATCCCTAGCAATCAAGTAGTAAGGTAGCAATCCTAGTCCGTCTCCACTGTTTGATTAGATTAGAACACATAAGTAGAATTAGAATCCTAGGAGTCCTTTACTCAATCGTTGTCCTCCCACCTAGCTATGAAACACTAGTTATCTCTTAGTTATCTTGAATAATCACCTTCCTTCTACCTTTCGTCATCACCCCCTCTACACTAGTTGTGGCTAAATTTAGATAAGGATCTCTTTCCTATTAGTATTTCTAGATACCGCTTTCCCTTGGGATAGATATAAATACGATACCTTGAAATACTCCCGGGTGAAGTGCTACAGCGGTATATTCTGTGCGCTTGTGGAATCATCCAATAAACATCTGAATTACCCAACAAAGCATTTTTGGCACCATTGCCGGGGACTAACAAACCTGTTAGCGATGTTAAGAAATACCAACAAGCATTTCTGGCGCCGTTGCTGGGGAAAACATAGCCTAGAAATTTTAATAAGATCGAATCCAAAAAACTATCATCAATTTAGTACCAATTAGCTGTAGGGTGTTTAACCTTGCCTTTGCTTCTCTTTATTGTGAAGCCAGGCAGTGGATGAGTGAGTTCCAATTCAAGGCAACCACATTAGAAAAACCTGAGACATCCTAAAGGATCCCTAGATGCCGTCTAGTATCCTGTCGGAGATCCAGCTCACACTTGAATTCACTCAAGGAAGGAGGCTCAGCACCAACGCTCAAACAGTAAATGGCTACCTCAATCTCTGACTTCTCATCTCCCTCAGTCGCTCACATAACCAGAGGACCAAGAGTGGAGGTAGAAGAAGTCGATTTTGAGATTAAGCCATCACTAATCACTATGATGCAAGCCAGTACATTTTGTGGGAAGCCACATGAGGATGCAAATGCACATCTCCAGCACTTTCTGGAGGTGTGTGGCACCATTGCCATCAAAGGGGTCACAGCTGATGCCATCAGTCTTTGCTTATTCCCATTCCCTCTGCTTGGGAAAGCGAAGCAATGGTTTTACGCTCAGCCCGATGATGTGAACACCTGGAGAAGGTGTGCCACTGCATTTCTCAAGAAATTCTTCCCAGTGGGCAAGACATCTGCTCTAAGGGCCAAGATTTCAAGCTTCCTACAACAGGCAGATGAGACTATTCTTAAAGCATGGGAACATCTCCAGGAGTACATTCGAGAGTGTCTACATCATGGAATTAAGGAATGGCTCCTGATTTAAGGTTTTTATCATGGGCTAACTCCAATAACCCGTAGTCACCTTGATGTCGCTGCAAGAGGAGCGTTCACTTCCCTCAATGTCACGCAAGCCAAGAACCTCATTGAGAACATAGTGACAAATCAAGGATGGAGTGAGGAACGTCCTCGACCTAAGAAGAGAGGCATAAACACCATTGAAAAAGTAAATGCCATCTCTCAAAAGATGGAGCTGTTGATGAAGAAATTGGATGAACGAGCCAAACACAAGAAAGATCAAGAGGCCATCCAACAATACACCTCTGCACGTGCAATTGAAACCAATCAATGGTGCGAGGTGCAAGATGCAAGCTATGAAGTCATGTATGCCATCAACAATGGGCGACCTCAGCAAGGAGGGATGACTTCACACTTCATAGGCCAAGGTAACACTAGCAAATCCAATTGGCCTACGCTTAAAGATCTTGTCATAAATCAAGCTAAAATCAATGAAGACATGAATAAAAGATTGCTAGCCAATGATAAAGACTCTTGAATCATTGAATGTGTCGGTGTTCTGACCCTCGAGGGGATAACACCAACGAGTAATATCGTGTCCGCGTGCTCCCTAATCCGGTGGGTGATGCAAGAATGACACAATGATTTATCCTAGTTCGGGCAAAGAAGGCCCTACGTCCAGCGGGGGGAGGGTGATTCGTGTTATCTTGCACCGAAGTGCTAGTACAGGGGAAAATACAAGCTGGTGTGAGGAGTGAAAGGTGGAGTTGGGGCGTGCGGACGCCTTGCTCTCGACCTCCACAGGCTCACGGTGTTGTTCAGTGATCTAGGGCCTTAGTGTTCCTATGCTCTAGATCCTCTCGGTCTCTCTCTCTGAGTTCGGCCCCTTTCTCTAACGCCCTGGCGCCTCCTTTTATAGACGAAGGAGGCACACAGGTGTACACGTATTTCGAGCTCTCATGACGCTGATGACGTACGACATTGAGGCCGATCGTGTCGATGCTGCTGTGGTGATGTACGTCGGTATGGGAGGCCCTGCTGCCGTCACATCGGGAGTTGTTGGAGTTCAGCTCGAGGGTCCGCTCGGTGAAGCCGAGGGGCGACGGTCGAGGGTCCTGGCCGGAGCCGAGGAGGTCGTGCCGAGGTGATCGAGCTTCGCTGGATAAGATCGAATCCCAAAAAACTCGGTAAACAGGTTAGTTTATACGTTTCGACATGGTGCGGGTCGTGGCACAGCGCTCGGTATGGTGCAACAGCGTAACATGACTTGCGGGATTCCGGGGCATGGGCGATAAAAGTAGATTTGACCACCATGCCCATGACTGTTACCGTAACTGTGGCCATACAGTTAGGCGGGGGTAGATAGGTCACATTAAATGCGCGCGGATTCGTACGGGGGAGTCGATGGACGAGGGGTGCACTCCCCTCGAGGGCCGCCCGTTCGCCCAGGCGAAGTTCCGTCCTCGAGGAGGGGCTCGTTCGCTGGACGAAGTTCCGTCCTCGAGGGGTAGCTCGAATCGTATCCTCGCGTATGCAGTACTTGTCCGTTCGGTATCCTCTCTGATGCACAGCACTGGTCCGTTCGGTAGCCTCTCGAGCAGGCTTCGGTTTTGGGCCGTCGTTGTTCGTTCGCGGGCCAGTCCGATACGTCTCGGCCTATAGGCCTTCGTACGTTAGCGCTGGAGTTTACCGGAGGGTTCAAGATGCTGATTTAGCGGGGCTTTAGTTCGTTAAGCAAGGGGTCTGGGATACCTGTTTCCAGGGTATCGACAGAATGCTAAGATAGAATCCCTTGCTTCTTCTGTTAAAGAGCAATTGAACTTTAATAAAGTATTAGTCTCAAATAGCAAAAATTGCTGCCATTGTTCCATCCTCCATAAATTCTTGCAATACCTTAAATGTGGTGGCCATGAGAGGGGGTAAGACCACTCGTGATCCACCATATCCTAACACGACAAGGAAGAGTGCAATAAAAGACAAGAAAGATGAGGAAGAAAAAGAAAAAGATGAGGATACGCCATCCAAGGAATAAAGCACCAAGTTCTATGGAAAGACAGCTCCACATGAGTTCTATGACACCAACATATTGCTGCTCTTTCCAAGAATGAGGAAACAAACAACTGATGAACAATTTGGAAAATTCATTGAGGTAATTCATCAATTATAGGTCAATATTCCACTACTTGATGCAATGCAGGTTCCAACCTATGCCAAGTACCTAAGAGACATCCTCAACAATAAGCGCCCACTGCCCATCATAGAGGTAATTAAACTAACCAAATAATGCAGCACGGCTATATTGAATCAATTGCTAGAAAAGAAGAAGGATCCTAGGTGTCCCACCATCGACTGCTCCATTAGGACATAGCACTTCGAGCATGCACTGTGCGACTTGGGAGCAAGCATCAGTGTCATGCCAAAGGTAGTTTTTGATAAACTAAACCACGCTATTTTGTCCCCTACATAAACATATTTGCAGCTGGCAGATCAGTCAATTCGCCATCCAGCGGGGGTAGCTGAAAACATCCCCATTAAGATACGCGAGTTCTTCATTCCCGTGGACTTCGTGGTACTTGATATGAAGTAGACAACAAGACATCACTCATCCTTGGAAGACCATTTCTCAGCACTGGCAATGCACATATTGATGTTGGAGCTGGAGAAATTCAATTCTCTATCAATGGGACCCAAGAAAAATTCAACTTCAAACCCAAGGTCGCGCAATGCTCAGTGATCATGGCGATCGATTTGGCAGCCGTTACTCTTATAACCAAAACAAAGAAGAAGACCAATCCAAGGCCATGAGCAAAGACCAAACAAATATGAAAGAGGAAGGTGACACAACCAGTGACACCTCCAAATAAAATTCCTACACCAGCACCAGAGGGTGGTCCTGTTGCAAGGACATGAGGAAATTTCTCTTCCATCAAGGTAAGTACACCAACTCCTAATTAGATTTTATTTTATTTATCTACTTCATTTATCCTAGCATTCAGTTCCAACCCCTATTTCTTTTGACTTTGATTAAGCTTAAAACTAATATAATCAAGTAATTAATCTCCTAAACAAAGTTGGCACCAGGTGGAGCCCACGGGGGGGTCGGCCGACCCCTCCCTGGTGTCTCTCACGTACCGCCTCTTGTCCATTGAAATGTGTGCCATGTCATGACATGCTCCACCCATGACAACACCTAAGAGATAGCATGTCAATCTATATAGATTTACTTGACCATACAAATGAACCTAGCATGGCAACCTTTCAACTTTTTCAGTCATTTTCTGTGCTAGTACTAGTGTACTCTGTCCAGAACCTCATTTGAGGAATTTAGGGGGTCGGCCGACCCCTAGGGTGGCCCCACCTCCTATCTTCTGGTATGAGTTATTCTCTAGGGTGCTGCAAGAAAGTAGAGACATATATTTGTCGACTTGCACTCTAGGACCTAGAACTTCTCTCTCTCATCTCTTTCTTTAACAAAACATGATGAGAGGTGCACACAATCAACCATGAGTGGACCTAGGGAGTAGAATAAATTTTTCATGACACAATCCATCTCCTCTTCCTAAATCTACTCAGGCAACCCTTGATCAAATCTTCTCTTGCTAATCATGGGAAAAATGCTTGCTTAAGTCCTTAAACAAATCACCATTTTGAAAACTTTTCTCGTGAAACATCCCATGAGCAGGCATGCATCTACCATGGTCATGCCTTGTCTCCTTCTTTTCCCCTTTATTCCTTCCATCATACATTTCCAAGAAAGAATCCCATGGGCAAGCATCCAAAGGAGGGAAAGTGACCATGTTGGTACTCCACCAGACAAGGATTTGAAATAATATGACACCAAAGTTTGGCATTCGACAAATAGGGAAGATGCAGGGGTCGGCTGACCCCTGCTCGGTGCCCCTAGCACCTCCACTTCTTTCCTCTTTTCATTCCCATACTGATGAGCACTCTGCTTCACCAGTAGAAACTCTTGACACTCTAAACTCTCTCTCTCTCTCAAAGCTCTTCTCCTTCCAAAAAGAAAAACAAAAATATTTTTCTTTCATCCTTGTTCTTCACTCAAGTGTTCATCACCTGAAGGAGCCAAGAGAGGTAATCATCCGGTAAGAAGGTTCATTATTTAACACTAACCTCTTTTGTCCAAGTAGTGTTCGTCTTTCTTCCCTAGTAGGAATGATGAATCCATTCAAAACTGTAACAAGTAAGGTGCACGCAGCTCTCAGTAGAAGCTCATCAAGGCATTGACACCACTCTGGAGGTGAACCATCCGTTCATGAAATGGAAGAGCATACGTACGAGGAGGACATGCAAGAACCCAAACAAGAACTCAATGAAGAAGCACAGCCCCTGAGGATTAAAGATCTAGAAACCGGCATATGGTTGACTATCGAAGAAATGGTCATCCTCAATGACATCCGCAACCATGACTTCGAACACACCAAGGTACTTGATCCTAAACTCCTCCATAGCACAGGTATGGATAAGGAGTTCATTGAAGTTTTTGGTGCAATAGGATGGGGTGAATTTTGGGACTTCTCTGAATATCTAGGCAGTAAGCTTCTTACTTTAGAATTCATGAGCACCATAAAGGCAACTAAAGATAACATGTATTTTTGTTTACATGGTCATGAATTTAATTTTGATTGGGAACAAGTTTCAACATGTCTTGGCTTTATTAATTGCACCACAAATGTTGAGTATGCCACTAGGAATTTTAATAAGCATGAGTTTTGGTATGAGATAACTAGGGAGAATATAGTTGGGAAAGGACAACCATGCACTAGTCACATTTGTCATCCCACTTTACACTTCTTGCACAAATGGATGGGTGTCACTTTGTTCCCTAGAGATGACATACGAATTGTTAGGGAAGTTGATAGTAGGATACTTTATGCCATGGTTCATAAAATTCGTATAGCACCCATGAAAGCCATGGTACAACACTGGATTTCTGCACCATCAAGGATAGGCTCATTTGATTTTACCTCTATAATTACAAAGTTTTGTAGCCATGTCAACATTCTTGATGATTCCATTCCATACATAACCACTCCTAGAGCTGTCCTGAGCAAAGATTATTTCATTCAAGCACTTATTATTGCGGGTGGCCCCAATGACACAATTGAATTTAAATTCTGAAACTCACAATCGAGGCTCACTTTGCCATCTCCAGAACTAAAATTGTATGGGGGCCACCCATTAATGCCTGACATTCCTAGAGTCGGAGGGCGTAGGAGTTTTGCAGGTCCATTCACGTGTGGAAAGGCAAAGGCTGCACATCGTCTTGCTTCTGATGACAACAGTGACTACGAGAGCACCTCAAATGCAATGCACACCTCCCAGTCTAGAGAAAGACGCAGGTCTGGGGCACGCAGTGCCTGGTTTTCTTTTTCTTCTTCACAGGAGACAAGGACCCGTAGCGATCGTCATGACATGAATTTGCTCAACACTCAATTTGGTGCACTGTGCACTAGCCATGAAGCTATCCACAACATCACAACTCAGACCTAGCAGCAGCTCCAAGATTTTTGGGAAAGTAGTGGTAGAAACTAGGCCAATCTTTACACACATCACAATATGCCAGTACCTCCATATATTCCCAAGTATCCACCGCAGCAGCCGTAGCCATACCCACCTCCGTAGTATCCTCCATAATATCCTCCACAGTATCCACCTCATTATCCACCATACCCTTATCCACCTCAGTGAGGGGCCATAACAAAGGACAAGCTTGGGGAGATTCTCTCCCCCACTAAGGTAAGTATTCTATCTTAATACTTTGTATTTTAGTTATTTACCTTATTATCAAATAAAAAAATCAAAAAGTATAAAAATGCCAAAAATATTTCCCATGTTATTATGTCATGCATGTTTATCTTTCTCTTAGAAATGATGAATAGTTGCTCTGTCAATATTTCTTTAGTACCTAGTATACAACTTGATATTTTCCTGAGTATGGATCACTTAGCTCACATAAGACCACCATGAGCTTGAATACTTCTGTGGGTTGCAAGTGCTAGAACTAAGTCTAAGTTATTATGGGATATGAGATAGTGCGACAAGAGCTGCTATAATATTATTCTAAGCATGCATGATTACCGGAGATTTACTCTTAAAAAATAATCAAAACCTTAATTGTTCCTCAATGGTGATGAAATTCCTACCACGGCCATATATATTACATAATTGAAAGCCTTCCACATAAGCTACTTGCTTTGTATTGAGTCTTGTTAAGTCTTGTTGAATCCATGTTAAGAGGTTTGTCATACTCCTAAGATCAAGATCACACGCACGCCACATATATTCTGCTGCTTCTACACTGGAAGTACGCAAAAACATGCCTTCTATTTCCACCAGATAAGATTGCTCCATGCTCTAAGTGTTAGAATATCTCTCTAAATGTTGTTTAGTATATGAGACACTAAAAAGGCTAGGCAAAATAAATATATATATACAAGGACACATGAAAAGTCCTTAGTCAAAAAAAAAACTTTGCTAGCCATGTCTCAATAGAAAAAATAGAGAGAGATCTTATCAAATAAAGGAGCATTCCAGTCCAACATAATACCACACACTTGCACATCTTGATCTGGGGGTATGACAATTCTCTTCTTGGGTCCAAGCCTTGACTTGACAATATATGCAAAGTAAGTATGCTATTCCTTTTCATCCCTACCTTGAGCTCCACATAAGCCCTTTTAGAAGTAGGATGAACTATAAAAAGGCAATCTTACTTGATGCCTTGGTGAGGAATCATACACCATTTGAGCGACATGAGAGTACCATATGAGGAACATTAAGTTTTCTTTTGAAAAATATTGCAAAAACCTCCGGTATGAAACTTCCAAAGAATGAGAAAGTAGTGCTCAAGTTTAACTATTCTGTCTCTCAACCACCCAAGACAAAGGAAAGGCCATAAGCCCCATGAAGGACTAAGGTAATATGGGTGAGTTTTTCATAGCTAAATTTTCCATGCTTAAGTGAAATATTTTGTTGCATACATGGTACTCTTGAAATGTGAACATTGTAACAACTCCTGATGCATCGAGACTAAGTTAATTATTTGCTCGGGATGAGCAAAGGTTAAGCTTAGGGGATCTTGTTGATGGTGGATATGCCCTAAAAATCCACATCAAAACACCATCAACAATCTTGGAAACAAAGGAAGAATAACATGACATAGACATATTTTTATTAATAAATAGTTCCAGTTGTACCTTGAGTATTTGGATGCAGGAATAAGCAAATCAGAAGAAAATGAGCACCATGGAGAGGTCCAGGGCCTGATGATGTGGCACAATCCATGTGAAGCTTCATCAAGTCATTTTCCACCCTCAGATCCCACTTGTGTTTTCATTCAAGGGTGAAAGATGAGAGTACATGGATTCTTGGGCCCACACAAAAGAACCAAAGTGAACCTACACGTGAGACTTGCCATGACAAGAGGGGACATCAGCTGAAGGAAGTAGGTGGGCCAACCCTATCATAGGGGGGTCGGTCGACCCCCCTATGGTGGGTCTCACCTGGCAGCTTTACTCCACCGACTTCAGCACTCTTCTAGAAGACTTGGCATGGGCCCACATGGCATTGAGGGGGTCGGCCGACCCCCCACCTGTGCCTAACTAAGTTGGTTTGCTCCCCACCGACTCCAGGAGGCTGCCACGGAGATAATCTCAAGCATCCATTCAAGTCAGTTCCAAAGGCGGTTCATCCAAGGGTGGAGAGATAGGGAGCACACGGATCGCTGATGTGGCATGGAGTAGCCCCTACTGTACCTCCCCTATATATATGAGGCTACATTCACACTCGTGAGACATGATTCATTTAGATACTTTACTCATCTTCTAGTTGTAGAGTAGTCTAGTGTGGGAGTTAGAGTTGAGTTGAGCGAAGCTCGGGGTCTCCGGAGTCGTCTTCTGGAGAGTCTGGTATTCCTCTTGTATCTTTCTCTTTGTAAGACTTTATTTACTATAGTATTCTTCTTTTACTTCTCTTAGTATTTACTTTGTGCAATATTATTCTTGCAATAGTATTATAGTGCTCTACTTTGTCTTATAGTAGTTATATACTAGATTGTGATCCTGTGAACAACTCTTTGGTTGTTTACCATCGCCCTTAACAAGGGGCTCTAGTTGTATCGTATATTTAGCTAGAGTAGTGAGAGTTAGTGTAAGCACGGTGGTTAGGCTAAGGCCCACCTTTGGTTGTCACTGGTTCGGACGGACAGTAGGGGCGCACTGGCAGGAAGTGACAGGTCCTGCTCGGCATAGGGATTCTCCTCATGTTAGAGCTAGTTCTTAAAAGGCAAGGCTTCCAATAAGAGTATAGTCACTTTAGTAGGGGTTCTGTCTCCTGCTTTCTCGTCTATCCCTAGCAACTAAGTAGTAAGGTAGCAATCCTAGTCTGTCTCCACTGTTTGATTAGATTAGAACATGAAAGTAGAATTAGAATCCTATAAGTCCTTTACTCACTCGTTGTCCTCCCACCTAGCTACAAAACAGTAGTTATCTCTTAGTTATCTTGAATCATCACCTTCCTTCTACCTTTCGTCATCACCCCCTCTACACTAGATCTCTTTCCTATTAGTATTTCTAGCTATCGCTTTCCCTTGGGATAAATATAAATACGATACCTTGGAATACTCCCAGGTGAAGTGCTACAACAGTATATTCTGTGTGCTTGCGGAATCATCCAATAGACATCTGAATTACCCAACAAAGCATTTCTGGCACTGTTGCCGGGGACTAACAAACCTAGTAGCGTCGTTAAGAAATACCAACACCCAGTTTTGCCGAGTGCAGTGACCATTGCACTCAGCAAAGGTGTCCTTTGCCAAGTGTTGCACTCGGCAAAATGAGCAAAAACAGCAATTTTAATTTGATTCTTACATTCCATCACGACAAACAGAAAAGACATCACATATATCACATATATACCATATCCATCACATTTATACCACATCCATCTCATTTATCACATCTATCACAATGTCACATATATAAAATAAGTTCTCAAGCACATCGAAACAAAGTGACAAGTCCATCATAGTTGTCCAAACTAAAAACACGACAAGTGCATCACAAGTCTGTCATCAAGTGAACAAAAGCAAATAAGGAAGAGTCATGGCCAAGCTCCCCATCAAGATGACGGTGAAGGGTTTGCTGGATCCGACGAAGTCCCATGAGGTGGATTATTTGAACCGGCAGACTGAGGCTGCACAAAGGAGCAGATTGAATATGTTAGACAAGATTACTTAGATGGCTATTTAAAAATTACTTGCATGTGTAAAATTGTGTTTAGCGAAAACTCACAGGAGTAGCTGTAGGAGGCGTCGGAGGTGGAGCGAACAACATAGGTGGCACAGCTAGACCCGTATGCTGTCCAACGGTCTACATGAACCACATCATTTCCGCCAGCTATGCCATTTGGTCTTCTCGTGCCCTCCGCTTGGCCTCCAGCTCTGCCGCCATCCTCTGCTGCTCCTCCTGATGTTGCCTCCTTTCTTCTTACAGCTCGACCTACAATAATGCAAAGCTAATGTTACAAAATGCAATGATATTTAAGGTTTGTAAGGATGAATGTACGATGAGAAAAACATGAAAAACCTAGAGTGCCTCGACCCAGTGCTGTGAAGCGCTTGGCCTTGGGCGTATGGCCAGGCTTGCACTCGTGCTCTGTGCTCTAAGCTAGGAGAGGGAGGGAGTAGAGGTCGCGTTGATGACATCATCACCAAGCCAGAACCGCCCATGCCTCTTCTTGCCTCCTCCTACCCTCATGACAACCTCTAGATCAATGTCATCGGTGCTTGGATCGTACTTGGGCCCATGAACCGACCTCGCCATCGATGTGTACTTACTGATGCGGGTGTGGGCGCTTGGGTTGCTGTGTGCCTCAGCCAGGTCATCCACGTTGCAGGAGATGTTCGACGTCGCCTTGCCCTTGTGGGCCAAACACCATCCCTGAAAGGTGGTGAGAGGCAGGCCACTATGTGCTGCTGACTGCAAGAAAGAAAGGAAGATGATTAGTAATCCAGAATTAAGTGTCAGAATATATAAATGAATTTGCGTACATAGGCTGCCATGTATGCGGGCAGGCTGCGGCTGCCTTGATGGTGGGCTGGACCTTCCATCATCAAACACCGTTCCTGGGTAGCATTGTGCGCCTCGAGCCACTCCTCCAACAACCACCTGTTCACGATCGCCAGCCAGCACTCGGGATACGACTGGCACCACCAGGGACACATCTGCATGTCATCAAGTATTTGACATATAAGAAGATCAATTTAAACCTACTTATAGTCTCAAAACGAATCAACATATATATTAATGTTCTTTATCTACCTCAAGGTACTAGTCTTTGATCAGCGTCATCTTTCTTGCTTCTTCTTTGGTGACATTCTCTCCTAGTCTTGACCAGTGGTAGGTTATGATGGCCTGGAGGCGTGCCTCGTAATGTATCTTGGCGACAAGTTTTTTTGCGGCTTTGGTAGCCACCTGGTGTGCCCTGGCCTCGAAGTCCTCCTCGCATCTAAAAATGTCTGCATACAAATGCAATGTATCCATTCATTATTTCAATTAAAGTCCAATCAGTTTGATGTATTGAGCAATGTAGTGCGAGGGAAACTAACCCAAAACTCCGCTATCACCCACGCCATCTTGTTGGGGTACTCGGCATCGGCGGTGATGGTGACGGCGTAGTGGTCAAACGAGCAGGCTGGCTCCTCCTGCCTGTGAAACTCGACTAGGCGAGGATAGTGTTGCTTGCACAGAAGACCCAAGACGCCATTGGGGAGCATGAGCCCGTACCTGAGACAACCACCCTGTTCCTACATAAGTGATTAAGAAAATTTATTAGTTTCATAAGTGATTTTCAACATATCATATGAAGTAGTGGTGATAACATCTAAAATTACTTACTTTTGCCCTTCGGGCCGGAGCACTGGTCACTGGTGAGGAAGCAGAACCAAAGGGAGGCTCACGGGACCTCGCAAGTAGGGCCTCGACGAACCAGCGGAAGCGAAATTAGTGGAAGCGAAACCCGTACCTACCGCCTCATCCTCAGCGTCCTGGTGGAAACCTCCGTTGTCCTCGTCCATCTATCAAATGAGCTCCTCATCATCATCTGCGGCCGCCACGTCCTCCTCCGCCACCACCTCCTCAGGTGGCGGCAAAGGACAACGAGGCTGCCTCCTGCGGCCGGTGCCCCTCCGCCTCGTCCTCCTGTCCGATGGCTCCGGCTGCTGATTTGCAGCTCTGGTTGGTGGTCTTTGGTAGACCAAGGCCACAGACCTAGAATGGCTTCCGCCATCTTTGCTCAATCACCTGCAATCAAAAAGAATAAACAAGTCATAGTTAGAAAGAGACACAAAATATAGTATTGCAAAAGAATAAACAAGCATACTTAAAAAGAGCAAACAAACATAACTAAAAACATACTGGGATCCAGCACCTGCTGAACCTCAAGGAAGTCCATGTTGTCTTCACCAACGGTTATTGTAAAGGCAAAGCATTGCAAGGTATATCGGAAGCCGATGCCGAGGCTACATACTGGGATGCCATCAGCATGCACCCAGGGAAGAGTGGCATCAAGATCTTGGTTAATCTTTTCTGCTTTGTAATGCCACCCTCGGCTTTCTATTATGACTCTGACGATGGCGCGTTTGCGGAGAGCCAGTAAACTTTTTCGAAAGGACGGCAAAAGCTTTGTTGTGATTTTTATTAGACGAATAAAAAAAGAAGACAAGTGCCCCGCTCAGTTTTTGAAGTGTAAACTGGGTGAAAACCACAGATACAATTGTGGAGGGTACCCTACTCCGTCGGTATACCTAGGTACCAAGTCAACTCAACTCACGCCACAAAAAGCGCCAACTCAACTCAACTCAACTCCACGCTTGGTCGGACTGGGACATCGACGCAAGCCTCTAACCACATCTCGGTCGGATTGAGTCATCCACACGAGCAGCTACTTCACACCACTAACACTCGGTCAGATTGGGACATCGACTCGAGGCTCTACTTCACGTCTCAAGGAGCTCACTACCGAGCAACCAAGCAACAAGAAACAAACCAAAGAAACACAAAAAAACGACTAAAAACAAAACTACAGGTACTCCACCACTGCCACCAACCGCGCAACACAGCAGCGGAAACGACGAGCTAGCCCTACTCGAGACGTCCCGACCGAGCCGAAATCCACAACGACGCCTTCAGGAAGGTCACGACGCCAAAGCGCTGTCGTCGCTCATTCAAGACAGGACTGGGTTTTCACCCGTGGAGAATGTTGGGGACACGACGCACTCAACAGGGGAACGACACCTGCAGGTGTTGCCGTCGCCAGGCCTCTGCCCAAGAACCCGCAGCACAGGCGTTGATCAAGATGCCGGGTCCCAGCATCGCCAGACATCCTGCAGCAACCTTACCGAGGGTCGATGCGCCGGCCACACAAGCAGCCGCAAAGCTGCGCCAACACCCCGCCGTCAATCACCTGCCGAAGACCTGCAACCTGCTGCCGTACACGTCCACCAGCTATGCTCGTCGCCGTTGCCCACAAGGTACCAGAGCCGAGGCAAGGCCCCGTTCTAGCACCCCCATGGACGCCAAGGCCTCCATTCCTCTAACGAGCGCCCCACAATGGAGGACAGGGCCATGGGGAAGGGACAGTATAGACAGAGACCGCCCCCAACGCCAACACAAGCCCCAGCCCCCGCCGCAAGGCGACCACCATTAGGAAGAAAGAGGGGACGAGCAGAAGGGGAGGGAACCCCACCGCTGTCCCCTGCGTCCGCATGGGCACCATCACCGCGCCGGCGAGCCCCATCGGACAAGCGTGGCCTCCACGGGACCTGGCACCGCCGAAGCACCACCACGGCACCGCAGGCCAGCCACGGTCACGGCCAGCCATGCCACCACGGCACCGCTAGGGAGGGCACAACATCACAGTTGGGGCCCACCGAGCTGCTCCACCTCCACCTCCAGACGCCGGCCGCCACCCTGTACAGGGATGCCCAAGAGCCTGGCACCCCCACACGGGAGCACTAGGAACACAGGCCATCCACCACCAACCCCTCCGACGTGCCATCCGGGTCGCCAACCGTCACCACCCAAACTTCCACCACCAGACTACTGCGAACCGGATCCGGCCACCTAGGCACCAAATCCGGGCCCCCGTTGACCACCTCGCCGACCGCCGCAACCATCCGGCCGCGGGCGCCGCTCGACATGAGCCACCAAGGCCCGCCAAGCCATGCACGCTCCAGGCCCTGAGTGGCTACGGGGGTCATGGATCCGCGCTCCAGTGACCGGGGAACTCTACCGTCGCCGGCGTCCACCGCCAGCCGGTGAACCGTGTGCCCCTCCCCTCACAAAGGACAACACAGGCCAACCTGAGAAAGGAGCCCCGCCGCCGCCCTCCCAGGGAGCCGCACGGGCTTCCCGGCGGCGCCCTCCGGCGGTGGCGAGGGTAGAGGAGGCGGGTAGGGGGCGGGTCCGGGAGGTGGCTAGGGTGCCACCCGAGTCGCACATGGAGGGGGGCGACGTGGGGGGGTGGCGGGGGTAGGGAGCCACTAACTGAGGTACCCAAATGCCACCAACATATCCTCCGTCAACACATCAACATAACACAGTAATGCATTTCTTTTGTTTACATACTCGAGTTCTTTCACATGTTATGAATCGATAGTGGTATACTATTCAAAGCTAAATCTTGCCATTTGCGCGCAAGTGCGTGCAGATTAATCTTCTTCCGAAACGAGAATGCTCATTTGATGGGTACGGGAAGTTATTACTGAGTTGGTTTCTTTTGTCCATTGAATTGTTTGCAGTTGGTAAGTTCATGCCATTGCCATTGCCATTTATACAGGATTGATCATGGAGAACGTAAATGTTACAGCCCCGAGTCCCAACCAAGACACTCATGGGCCGCAGCCGCGCAAGCGCACCAAAACCCAACGTCCAAACCATGGGACCTTAAAAGGTCTAGCCCAAGTGATTAGAGGAGAAATGCATGTGCTACCTAGAACCTAGCTAGTACTGTATAAATCACGGTTACATTTAAATTATTTATATTATAATTTGATAATTTATTAAGTGCATGTATTTTTTGAGAGCTGTGCATTACAACACAGATGCCCATAACACGCACGCACACTCACCCTTATAAATAAACGTACGTAAACCCTACCTCTACTAATTTAAGGACTTCAAGCATCTCCAACAAATGGAGACAAACTGAACCCCAAAACTAGTTATTGGGGGATTTACATTATTGTTCTGAGGGTTATGGAAGGCTTCATCTCCAACAGAATGAGAAAATCTGACCCCCAATACCTACTCTTACATGTGGGTCCAACTTGTCATTCTTAAAACCCTCTCCCCACCCGTTCCTTCACCCAACCAACGGTCTTCTCTTCCCCGTTCTCTATCTTCCCTGTTCGCCCCTTCGTCGCACAACACCGCATCCCGCAGACCCGCACGAGTCCTCTCTGCCGCACGGTCAGGGCGAGCCTCGGTCCTAGGCGGCGCCGGCGAGCAGGCTGGGGCCATCCTCGCCATCCGACGGCTCCTCCGCTATTGCAGCCGTCGGAGGCGCCACCCCCCATGGCACGACGGCCAGGGCAGGTCGGATTTGGCGCGTCGGTCTCGGACGATGCAGGCCAGGGCCATCGCTGCGCGGTCCTTGCCGTCTTGCACCTCCTCTGTCGCTGCATCATCGGTCCTGGGCAGCGCGTGTCCAAGGGTGCCAGATCCACTTGAGGAAGCATGTCCGGCTCTTCCCTGCGAACGCCGGCGAAATCCAGCGGACAACGACGAAGGTCACCGCTGTGCCAGTGGAGGATTGACGAAGGTTGTTCATGAAACTTCATTCGTGCCAAACTTTTAACGTTACAGGGTGGTTTTGTGGGGAGGGCTCGTTTCCCTATCTTTGCGGGGTGTAGGACTGGTTTTGAGTGGGGTGAGAAAAAAGTTTTCTCATTGGGGATTGGATTGGGGACTATTGGAGCTTCCAATTCCTCAAATTGCAGTGTTTTCTCATAGGGGTGTGGATTGGGGGTCCGTTGGAGATGCTTTTAGCCAGTAGATTCGGAGATTCCCGAAGTCACCACTGGCGTCTCGTTGTCGACGGGAACGTTGTTTAACGTTTAATACATAATGCCAGTAAATCCTAGATAAATCACATGAAAAGTTGTATAACAAATTTAAATTGCAAACTTATAATTGTTTACCACACCGATAAATAAATTTTACTGAATTATATATATAAAATTTTATCGAGTATACCGTATGGTGAAATTCTAATAGTTACGTTGTCGTTGAACTGTCAAAATCAGTAAACCTTTTTTTAGATAAAGGATAGAAACTATCCGGCTTCATCTACCGTGATTAGAATCAGGACAAATTATTATAACATGAAAATAAAAAGAAAGAAATTGACGAAAAAATTACATCCCCAATATGGAGCTCGAGCAGTTCTACGCGACAAACTGGCTTTTTAGTAATGCCAACTCCACTAGAATAAGATCACTAACGTGATGACAACTCCACTAGAATAAGATCACCAACGTCATGCCAAAACCGCCAGAAACACGTTTGTCAGACTAAAAAAGTATTGAAAACGTTGGACACCGACCACCGTCAAAGACTGGATGCTTTTTCCAAGGCAACAGCACAAAGCTCTTGGTGCAGATGCAAGCCTGCTCACTAAAAGCCGAGCTGTTACGCCATCGATCGCCACCTCCTTCTTGAGCTGCGCAGCAGGGTAACACGTGGTAAGAAATCCCAGCCCTGACGAACAACAACTTCGACGACGCGCCAACTACGCCACTGCCGTCGGCCCGGAGAAACCTGGCTAGGTTTTCACCTAGTTGTTGAACACCCACGGGCGCAACAGCTTCAGCGACATCTTGAATAAGGTGTGTGGCGCAGTCAGTACCATCGTTGCGAGCCTGGCGTAAGATACCAGACATGGTTTTCACCTAAACTGCCGCCCCGTGAATCGGCCGCCGGGCATCGGAGCCGGTCGCCGTCCAGACTAGCTGCCGCAGGGGAGGAGGGTGTTGGCGACCAGATCCAGATCCAGCTGTCGTCACCCAAGCAGCTCACCCACACGGCTGCTCCAGGCCCGGAGCTGCCTGAACTACCCGCCGGAGGGCCGGATCCTCCCGCCTAGCCGGCCGCCGCAGGCGTCAAAGGAGATGGACGACGGGAGGGAACGGCTGTGGGAGAGCCTATGGAGGACAAAGAGAGGGAAAGAATGGTGCTTAGGAAGGTAAGCAGGCCGCCGCCGCCTCGAGCCGGGAGGAACGGCGGCGGCCGGGGTGGCCCTCAGAGACAGACGCAGGGTCAGTAAACCTTTTTTTTTACGGTCCATGTGTTCGTACACTAATATTGTCGTTACTTAAATCCTTCTGCAGCTATATATGTGATGTGACCATATTCGCAACCCTTTGGAAAACCTAAAAAAATATTTTTTCAAGTCACCGACACTTGAAGGCACATAGGAAATGTTTATAGTTAAAATAAAAGTTCACGTATCCTTTTTCTTAATATAAGCTTCTTACCATAACTATCTCAGCCTCTCCCGTGCCCTGCTCTGTGCCCTGCTGACGCTGCCGTCGCTTGTGCCAGAGATGTTGCTGGACCGAAACCTAACGCAAGAAGATGCCGGAGACTGTTTACTAGTCAGTCGCGTGTCCTTGTCCATCCAATCAATTGGTGCAGCGAACTAGTTTCCTCTGTTTACTAGACGCTCGTTCGATCACTTTGCGTGTACTTGTACGCGTTCCATGATTCCGTTTGCCACGTCTCGGCCGTTAAAGCCCCGTAACTTGTCAATGGAAGAAGATCGAGAGAGGGTAACAAGTCAATGGTCCTCCCATGGGCCATGGCGCGGCGTGTGTGGTATGGAACAAGCCAGGCTTTGCAGCCGCCAGCGCCAGAACCAGAACACGCGTCGACGTCGGCGGCGACAGATGCTCACCAGTCACCACTCACCAGGGGCCAGTGGCCACAGCGCTTCCTCCCCCCTTCCTGTCTATCCATATCCATATCCATATCCCTACTAGTATTCAGCTAGCTTAGCAAGAGGGAGGCGATGGGCATGTTCGATGTTTGAGCAGGCGGCGGAAGATTTCTGCTTCCATGCGAGCGAGGTAGTGTCGTCGGCGATGGGGCTCTGGAGCTGGCCCTGGGGGCGGCGAGGGCCGTCGGGCTTCGGCTCCGCGTCCACCGCCGAGGAGGTCACCGCCGGCGTCGACGCCAGCAACCTCACTGCCATCGTCACAGGTCTCGTCCCTCCATCGCTTTCTTGTTACTCCGTAAAAACTGTTGGGGGGAAGAGCGACGAAAGACTATGAATTAGCAGAGCAAGTGCCAAAGTTGGCTTTCAGTTTTCATTCAGGCCTTGTTCTAGATATCATAAGCAGGGACAGAATTCTTTTGAAACAGATATGCAGGGATTAGTTTTATAGTTAATTTCAACTTAATCTTAGTACTAGTTGCATCTCTTCCATAATAGTTCACTTGTTCTTTCCCCTGAATGTCAAATCCTTTCAGTTTCATGACACAAGATTGCTGAACATGTTTGTGGTGAAGTTAACTTTCGTTGATATAATGATATTGATCGATTATCGCCAGGACAAATCCTATTATGTCTATCTTGTTCTTCAGATACAGTGATGTATTCATCTTGCTTTACATAGTAACCTTGCATATACCAGTCTGTAACTCTGTACCCCGCGAATCTTGTAATGACTACTATGCATGATCTGTCTGTCACAATTTCTTGTCCCCTGTCTTCACTTGGAAAAACGCAGGAGCAACAAATGGCATCGGAAAGGAGACAGCCAGAGTGCTAGCACTGAGGGGAGCGAAGGTGATCATACCAGCTAGGACACTGGAGAGTGGCCTCAAGGTGAAAGAGAGCCTCGCAGAACAGGTCCCGGGCTCCAAGCTGCACGTCATGGAGATGGACCTGAGCTCTCTGAGCTCTGTCCGCGACTTTGCGCGGTCCTTCAATTCATCTCACGAGCATCTGAACCTCCTCATGTATGTATCTATCGCCGTCTCTGAAGTACTGCAGATGTGTATTCAGAGATCAGCACTGCGGGTATACTGATACACTTACTCATCATGGTAATCTGAAACATGTTCCTTTGAAGAAACAATGCAGGGATTATGGCCTGCCCCTACCAGCTGTCCAAGGATGGAATCGAGCTGCAGTTCGCGACGAATCATGTTGGTGAGTAGGACGCCGGTCGTTCATGCCAATGACTCCCTATCACATATAGCATCGGGGAATTTGCTCTGCAGTCTGCTCTGAATTGCTGTCAGTACATTGTTCAGAGGAATCCCCTGATACTTTTACAAGCAAATAATGCATAGTTAATTAGGCACAAGCATATCTATTGAATCTGACCTTATGAGCAGGCCATTTCTTGCTGACAAGTCTCCTGCTGGACAAGATGAAATCAACTGCTGCAGAGACAGGTGTGCAAGGCAGGATCATAAACGTATCATCCGTCGCACATAAAAGAAGTGATGGTACATGCTTTGAGCTGAACAAGCTAAACGATGAGGCTAGGTTAGCAAAATGTTGTCCCTTAATTATGCTTATTGATTTTGGTTACATGCCTTAGCGTGGTATAAGTAGCCGAATTATTATTTTTTCTTTCCAACTCCAAATTTACAGGTACCAGCCGTTCATTGCATATGCACATTCCAAACTGGCCAATATTCTCCACACGAATGAGTTGTCCAGGCGTTTTCAGGTACACAATCTGCTGCCTTGCTGCTGACTTCATATTCACATCCTCACAAAATAACACATGTTTCCCGCCATGCATTTCAGGAAGAAGGATGCAATCTGACAGCGAATTCCCTGCATCCTGGAGTAATCATCACCAATATCATTCGCTATGTTGCAGGAAATAACAGTAATGGCACTGCAAGCTCAGATCTTTCAAAAAAAATTATTGATCTTTCAAAACATTGCAGGCTCGGGCCCAACGAGAAGATTCATTCAAGAACTGGATCCTCTGTTCAGTTAACTAACTAATATAAATGCGTATGCTTGACAGATGTGCTGATTTCGGTTATCTCCCCTATAGCAAATCTTGTGCTGAAGAGCGTATCCCAGGTTATTGAATCCGCACCCAGCTATAGCTTTATAATATAATAATAATATAATCAGTGTCATAATTATCAGAATATCATCTGATGGACATGGTTTGTAGGGAGCTGCAACTACTTGCTACCTGGCATTGCACCCAAATGTCAAAGATGTATCTGGTAAATACTTCGCGGATTGCAATGAAGCAACACCAACCGCTGTCGCAAGAGATTCAGAGCTGGCAAAGAGGCTATGGTCATTCAGCGAAGAACTCGTCAAGGTCAATGCAGATATGTCAGAGACGACAGAAGCAAGTGAAGAAGAGGATGTACAAGCGAAAGGTGTTTTCCAAGCCAAGTAGCGCAATAGTTCTAGATGTGTTTTCTGATTCTTGTACCTGTCTTGTGGGCCTGAATGGCCAGTGACTGTAATGACATGTAAGTACCCAACGATGCGGCTGAGGCAGTCCTCTCCGTCGTTCACCCAAATCTCCACATAGGATGCGCCTGGAAAAACATGTGAGAGTACCAGTGTTGGATATATATTCGTTTCCCTTTAGAAAATGCATAAATCTTAAGCTCTTGATAGTTTTAGCATGAAAGGCTGTTGAGTTGGTTGCTTTATTGCTTATCTGTTTATGTCCTTGGATAGTTGTTTTAACGTTTTGTCTCTAAAACAGCTATATCAAAGCTAATAATGGGCTATAAGGGCTAAATTGTACAACAAATAGTGAGGAAAGGTTATAGCGGAGTAATAGCTGGCTATCTCTAAAACAATGGTTACCAGGCAGATGTTAGGTTTCGGATCAGAACCTAACGTGAGCTGAATGGAGAAGAAAGACATGATTCGGAAAGAAGCAAGAGAAATGTAAACAGACAACCACAAGAACAGATAAGAGGTTGGGGTCCGAATTCGTTATTTCAATTTCATTTTAGCAGAATTAATTCAATTTAGTTAACCCAAATAGTATTTATACAACGGCCTCCGGCCCACAACGCAACCGACTAAGCCACAGCGGCCCAACATCAACCGGCCCATGCCTAAAGCGTCCATCGGCCACTAGTTTTCTTTTTAACTTTTGTGCTAAAAAGAAAGTTTTAAACTTTGAATTGCCGGAGTGTACAGTGTTCCTGTACGTCTTCTTCCTGACAGCGGCCCAACATATACCAACGATTTTATACAATGAAAATAATAATTAGGAGGAAGATATAACATAAAAATAGATATTTTTTCTCCTCTATCAATACTTTAGAAATCTCATGGAAATTAAATGACCAACCTTGATTGACAAACTTGTCATGGCTTGCTAACGGTGTTATTTGAAATTAAAGCAACATAATTAGATCTAGAATAAATATTGCAACGCTAAAAGTTGATGGTGAATGGCGGAAGTATGTTCTCTGAAACAGTTTGCATATCTGCGCCACGATTTAGTTTGCACTAAGACTACATACACACTTTCAAATTTTAGTAAAATGCACTCAGGGTACCTAAACTATTGGTCTTCTCCCATCTAGATACTCCAACTATGAAACCGACTATGTGGGTACCTAATCTATTGTTCATGCACACCAGAAATATAAAATCTGCCACATCAACGCCAACTTTACAAAAAAGACCCTACTTTTCCCCTTCTTACTCATAACTCCTTCCTCTTCTTCCCTGTTCCTCCACTCTACTCTGTTATCACGCTCGCGCACCCACATCGCAGAGAGCGCCGGCGGCCGGCGCTCCGCCTCACGCGCGCGCCACCCTGGACGAGCGGCCGGCGCTCCGCCTCGCGCATGAGCCGCCGCCTGCAAGCGGCCGGCGCTCCGCCTCGCGCGCCGCCGGGGGCGAGTGGCCGGCGCTCCGCCATGCACGCGAGCTGCCGCGGGCGAGCTACCGGCGCTCTGCCTCGCGTGCACGCGCCGCCATGGGCAACGCGGGCGACCAGGGTACCGGCATCACGGGGCTCCGAGTCGAGTCGACGCAACAGAGCACCGAGCAGCTCGATGGGCGGTGGTGTGGTGTAGGAGACCTGTGCAGCGTGGGTGGCCGCGTCGAGCGCTGTGATGGCGGCCGGGGCAGGCGTCGGGCTGGGGACAGGGGCGCATGTGGCTGGGGGTCAGCGGATGGACTCCTCACGTTGCGCGCCCAGCTTCACCTCCGCTTGGGCCAAGCGAGCACGACCGACAGCGAGCTCTGCCCGCCACCACAGGCGCGCGTGGGGGAGCTCCGCCCCACCCTGCTCTGTTGCGCGAGGCATGCTTAGTGATGGCAGAAATCGGTGGCAAGGGCATCGTTCCCGTGCGCGACGGCGAAGCTCCCTTGAATATGTGCGAGACAAAGACATAAAGCATGAGGCTGAACCTAGAATGCACGAATTGGGGTGACTTATTGAGGAAGGTAGCCAGGCCACACACGGAGCTCGAGCCACGACAATGGCGGCCGGTGGCGCAAAATCCGTCAAATTGGACGAATACCTTGGTTGGTCTTCCAAGCATTTGACTCGTGGGTGTTAATAGAGAGGTGAGAGATCCATGGCTATGAGGTGTCGAAGAATGATGCAATGAGGCCGATGAATTTTGGACGGGAGATGAACTGGCGTCACTGAACTCGTTGTTGGGCATGAAACTCATCTGCAGTAGCGACGGCGCATGCTCGCGTGCTCGCACGCGGCGGCCGCGGCCCGCCCGTGCTCGCCTACTCACGAGCCGGTGTGCTCCGGCGCCAGCTCGTACGCATGCATGCAGCGGCAACGACAGAAGTTCACGTAGTGCCACGGCGGTGGCCTGCCCACGCTCGCCTACTCGCGTGGCTACGTGCCAAGCCGGCAGCTCGCACGCACGCAGTGCCCCGCATGCTCGTGTGGCCGCATGTCATGGTGGCGACTTGCAAGCGTGGCCGGGGGCAGGGCGTAGGGCCCATAGGAGGGCACAATGGCGGGGCGCGGGGCACGCGGCAGCGGCGTGGTGTGTGGCCAGGGGCAGGGCCCGTGGGAGGGCACGACGACGGGGCGGGACTCACGGCGGTGCTATTCGTCGGAGCTGAAGCTGCTCCGACCTCAGCGGGGCTGGGCACGCAGCGTGAGGGCAGGGGCAAGGGCAGAGAAGAAAAAAGATTTAATTGCGAGATAGAGAAAAGGGGTAGGTTTATTTTAAAAAATTGGTCATGACGTGGCAGGTTTTGGACTTCTGGTGTTCATGACAATAGTTCAGGTACCCAGACAGTCGGTTTTATAATTCGAGTACCTAGATGGTAAGAGGCCGATAGTTTAGGTACCTGTGTGCATTTTACTCTTCAAATTTTCTATTTGGCCTGTGCACGCACAGGCAGAGCTCTCCATGCAGCAGGGTGGGGCAGCTGCCGGCAGAGCTCTCCATGCAGCAGGGTGGGGCAGCTGCCCTAGCTACCGCCCCGCTGGGATAGCACTACTAGTACCCCCCATGTCTTCCTCTCTTTCGGCGGCGATCAGCGAGGTAGCCAGCGACAGAGCGGTGGCTGGTGGCGTGCGACGTCTTCCGTGGCGAGAGAAAGGAGAGAAAAAGAAAGATGCTGGGGTGGGAGGAAAAGAATGGCCCAATAAGCCCACATGGCCCAAGTGAAAGTGTCCCCAAACCCCTAATTCCCAATCTCGCTGGCTACTGGCTGCTCCGTTAGTTCACGACCTCCGCCACCCGCCGGCTAGGTCGGAGCTCCCCGCGGCCCCCAGCCCGGCAGCCCCAAAGGCTCCCAAGCCCCCACCGGCCGCTGCACTGCTCGTCGCTCGCTGCCTGCTCCCTGCTCCCACTCTCGGCTCGGCTGTCGGCTCTCGCCCTCTCGCACTACCTGCTGCTGCTGCTCTGATGGAGGATGACGGTGAGGAGATGACAGGCGCTGCCACTGGGCGCGGGCGTGGGCGTGGCCGGGGAGAAGGCGAACAAGAAGAAGCACGGCCAGGTTGAGGCCGAGGTGCAGGCGGTCGTAGCACCAGCAGTCATGCCTCTTCTGCAATTTGTTACCAGAGGTACAATTGTGATTTGTGAACTTTAGATTTAGGCATTTAGCAATTTATTTGATATATGAAAACTGAGATTTTACTGGTTGTATCTTTGTAGATTTGAAGTCGTTTTATTCAAGTATGAGTCTTTGCCGTGGCTGTGGATGTGTTATCCGAAGAAATACATCAAGAACTAGTTGTTTCTGAAGTTCAATCAACTGATGTTAGGACAGAGCAAGCACAAGCACAAGCCCAAATAGAAGAGGCACAAACACAGGAAGAAGAAGAAACTGCGGGCGCTGATCTCATTAGGGAATTTGATGCAGATCTTCATGTTGTTGCTGATCCCGGATGTCGAAAGCAATTAATAGATTTCACCCTGACATTAGAGATGAGGTTAAGAGGGCTTATTTGTTGAAGGGTCCAACCCAACCTAGAGGTCATGCATTTCCAAAAACAAGTCATAGATGTTTTCGAGAAGCATGGTTTGATGATTACGATTGGTTGCAATACAGTGTTTCAAAGGATGCAGCTTATTGTTTCTATTGCTTTTTATTTAGGAAAGAAGCAAAGCATGAGAAGTTTGGTCATGTTGTTTTTAGTAAGACTGGCTATGATAAATGGAAGAATGCAGCAAATAGAGGACTTCCAGAGCATTGTCGGGCTGTTAATGGTTGCCACAACAAGGCAAGAAAATATGCTGATGACTTTAGGAATCAAAGGACAAGCTCACATTGCTTCTACCTGTTGCAACTGCCACTGTTGAAAGAGCCTTCTCAGCTATGAACATAATCAAGACAGATTTGCACAATAGTATGTCCGATGAATGGCTTAATGACTTGATACTCTGTTACATTGAGAAGGAGATTTTTAGAGGCCTTGATGGAGGTGAAATTAGGAAGACGTTTCAAGCCATAAAAACTCGGGCTATTGACTTGCCTAGGCCACCAAGAAGACCAAGACATGATTAGTTCTTTAGCAGTAGGCTAGTGGTGTAGTGGTATGTCTCCTCGACTCCTCGTAACTTTACTATATTACACATTAAGTCACTAATTGATTTGCTCTTCAAATTTACAGGTTTCTTAGCTCTTGGAATGTTGGATTTTGGTGTCTGATTTGGACACTTATTCTTTTTTGGTTGATCTTTATTGAATTAATGGACTAATATCTTCAAATAAGAGGTACCAACGTCAATCGCTGTTTAAATTTGGCATAGATTAGCTATTGATCTATGTCATTGCATTGTCATTAAAAAGTTATGTTTGCGATGCGCCCCACCTAAATTTTTTTCGAGCTCCGCCACTGGTGCACGCATGATTTAGAATAATCAGAACATTACATTATGACCCTCATCAGAAAAGATATTGCGCCCAGGATTATTAATTCTAGTATTGTACTAGAACGGAAAATATATATATTTAGTTATCTCACCATGAGTGAAAGGAATGTGCACGCAGGATTTGGAAAAGTTTGAAGCTTCAGTTTTTCAGATGGACGTTGGATGACAGGGCAACTGATCGAAGACTCCTCTTGGCAACCTCCACAGTACTGGTGGATTATTGCAAAACGCTGACGGGCGGATGCATATACGTTTGGACTTTGGTCCTGCTGCTGATACGCTTGCGCGCACCAAAGCGAAGCGAATTGAACGTCCAAGACGAACTCCACTCGCGCATACAAGCAGTCTCCAGGCAAGCCGTTGCGTCATCACCGACCTTGCTGGGTCTCAGTGCAGTATAATCCATCACACGCTAACACACACACACACACAAACACAATCACAATCTCAAACAATCTTCTCATCGAATATTTGGTGGTAGTATATCTGCTTCCTTGGCTGCTCTGCCTATGCTTGCTATCTCAGTAGAAACAGCCGCCGGCAGCCTCCACCTCCCTGGCCTCAGTCAACTTACCGCTACTCCTTGACGACAGCGACAGGCACGACGACGTCGAGGATGTCGACACCGAGCGCCTTAGCCCACCCGGCACCGCCGGAGCGGCGCCGTAGTCTGACTCTGACCAGAAGCTGTTTGCGGACGAGGAGCCGGAGCCTGACGACGTCGTCGCCCCGTTCCCAGACGACCGCCGGCCACCTTTCTTGCTGCTGTCCCGTCTCCGGAACACGGGCAGCGGGAAACACCTGCTAGCCGCCGGCGCCGCCTCATCATCCTCCACAGGGCCGGCAGCACGGTAGTATGCTGGGGCGATGCGGGGGTTGACGTCGAGGAAGGCGGTGGGCCGGTGCTGCGGCGGCGCGCGGCGCCGGGACGGCGACACGGACGCCGAGCGCACCGCCGCGGACGCGGAAGAGTAGTAGGACGAGACGCGCGAGGAGTGGTACGGCGACGGCGACATGGCCGGCGGCGGCGTCAGTTTCGGCGACACCGCCACCTTGGAGGCTGTGGCGGTGGCGGTGGCTGTGGTGTAGTACGGCGCCGCCGCGCTGGCGCTGCTGCTCCTGACGTGCTTGGGCGTCCCGGGACAGATCTCCCATTTGAACGGGATCGCGCCTGGCCTCCTGCACGAGTCGTCGATCGCTGCCGCCATTGCCGCTTCTTGCTCTATTCTATCTAATGCATATGAACATTTCTGATCAGTGGATGTATATATAAAGAGAGAGAATTGTGGTGTGCTGAGCTATGATTCAGGCGTGATTGGAGGGGGTGGAGCGGATCAAAGATAGTGGTGGATTATCTGAACTTTGTTAGTGCGATGGTCAGCTTTCTTGGACGACGTGGAGTGAAGATTGGGGCCTGTGGACGGAATGATGGGCTTAGCTTACCACCGGCCGGCCGTTTGGCACTGAGCGGCACTCCACTGTGTGGCAGTGGCAGGCGAACTGAATTTCTTCGTGGGGCTCCATGTTCTGATTGACTTCTTCCATCGTGTCGCGGCACCGGACATTCAAACATGTTGATTTTTTTTTTGTGGGGGTTTACATTATTGTAGGCGGGTGGACACGTTGAGTTACGCGGGGGACTGGGGCGGCCTGCGGCGGCGGCGTCGGGGCCGTTGACCAAGACGAACCGAGGCAAAGTGGGCACGTCTTGGTGGAAGTGGAACGTTGTGTGGTCTGTCTCGTAGTGGGATGGGATCGGGATGGGATGATGTTCTTACTCAGATGTGTTGCTCGATCGTCACTGATTACTGCTCACTTTTTAAAAAAAAAATACAATATAACGTAGATGGCCACAACAGCTTGTAAGTGTTCATATATATGTATGGGTTAAGCCATATACTATATTAAATAATTTATAAACTCTATGATTTGTATTAAATATTATCATGAAGGTTTAATACTATTTGGAATTGTGATGAGAAATGAGGCGAGCATGCATGCATGCAGTGCTGTTGAATGTTTTGCCGCTTAAGTTAAGTAAGTGCAGGAGTTTCAATTACTAAAGCTAATTGAAATGGGATCCAATTCTAATGACTTGAGTTATTAGATGCAAGTTTCTCTTTTAATGACGTGAGTTACTAGATGGGAGTTTCTCCTGTTGACGTTAATTCTGTGACGTCTCCCCTCCCCGTCTCTTGATCTCCTGTGTCCGCTCATCCTACCTGGCTACAATATAAAAGCCTCATTCTGTTGTCCATTGAGATGACCTTGAACACTTGCATCAACCATTTTTCTGCTGCCTCAAAGCTTCTCCGTTCCTATTCTTGCGTGCACAAGTACGGGAAGAGTAGAGCCTCCGGAACGCACGTCGGCGACGAGTTCACCTGCTCAGGTGGAGATCGGCACGACTACTCGCTGCAAATTCTTCTTCCTGGTGATCCCGCTCCAACGTTTTCTTCTCGGTGTCCTCGGCGAGATCGCGGCTTCGGCACTGCAACCTTTCTGCACGGCATCGAGCGGAACGACTACATCAACAAGCGCTATGTCGATTAGCGTGAACGGCATTGATGCCGCTGTGTATGCAATCGTTTGATTTCTTACCGTTTTCTTGTTAGTTAATGTCATCTACATATATGTTAATGCGCTATATGCTAGATCACATGTGCACGTATATGATGTCAACAACATATTTATTGTTGCAATTTTCTGGATTAAATTACTCATTAAATTGGCTATATTTCTAACAGTAAGCACACTCATCTCTAAGAATATAAGTATGCAAACCCTATCCGTATGAGTACATCCGAATGACTAAGCAGCCAGGACCTGTATATGAACGCATCCGAAAGACTAAGAAACCATGAGATTCTCGACGCGCGCCTCACTATAGATGGGGATATCGCTTAACACTTCAAACTTCGCACAAAAAATACTAAAATAAATCCAGAAAATGCAAGCACTTGTGCCAAGTTGAGGACTTAAACCTGGTTGAGCAGGTCCCACCATCAGGACCTAACCAACTAATCTTATCAATTTGCTGCCTCACTTCGTCTAAAAACAATAGACGTTTCAGTTTTGTTTCATATCAAGCTATGTAAAGTTTGAATGAATTTTGCACACTAGAATACTAATTGTTTATATTACAAAATAAGAATTGTTAGATTCGTGTCATACTTTTTGTTGTTTATACCTAATAGCAAATATGTCTGTGTGTTGTAACGGTATAAAAAGAAAACTACTAAAATTCATTCAAAATGATAATGTGAATAATAACTTATGTTTTATGCTTTTATAATTTATTTTATAATGAATATTATATTTATAATATAAGTTAATGGTCACAATAAATAACAATATCTTATCGAACCTGTACCAAAATTAAAATACACCATGACATATTTTTCTTCCATTGCAAAAATGTAAAATAATTTAGATATAGATAAATGTATTATAACTTTGTAGATTTTCATATTGCTCATGGATATCGGCCTTTGTAGCTTTTTGACGCATTATATAACAAATTCCATAACTTTTTTTATGCATTAGGATTAGTGTGTCCATCAAGAGATCTCTCTTTATTTTTTTATATGGCAGCTCTTGTCAGAAATTGCACCCTAACATTATGGTTCATGAAATTCTTAGTTATACATTGGCTAATCCATATTTAAATACAAACTACATAGATGCTATAAATCTTTCTCCTCAAAGTTTTAATATAAATAAGTTTTTTAATCAAGACTACATAGATGGTGTAAACCTTTCTCTTTAAAATTTAATACATAAATAATCATGATAATTGTTGAAAAGTATGAGTCAAGATTCGTAACATATATAGATAGGACACATTTTTATGAAACTAATAAAACTGGTTTGGAATTTTTCTATTTTTTCTATCATTTTTGGTGAATTTTGCAAGATTTATGACATTTTGCATCAGAAACTCCGATCTATTTAAAAAAACTACTAAAGCTCTTGCACTTTTTTCTCTTGTTTGTATCTTTACGTCTAGACCCCTATAGTGCTTTTTATTCGCTTCCCTGCTCTAATCTCTGTTGGACTATGTACTGGAGACGGAGCCAAGGGGGTGGTGCTGTAGGGATATGAGGGTGCTATGCTAGACAGAAAACAAAAATTTCCGACCTCATAAACCAGGATCTACTGCTAGTTACAGGTTACGGGATCACCACTAGACGCGCGGGTGCAGCGGAAGATGACTCGATGTAGTCGTACGCGTCGCAGCAGGCAGTGCAGTTGCGTGGTTGTTCGTCACCTCAATCTTCTTGCGCGGTTCGTCCCAATGCTCCAGATACAGCACCTCCGAGGAATCCCACACGTGCAGGGAAGAAGCGATGCGCCTCCGGATTGCTAGGTCCGCAAGGAGCAGAAGTCGTGAGCGTGGGGAGGGCGGCGGCGGCTGCCAAAGGTGTCAAAACCTGCTGACCGCGTCCCTACCCCTTGCTTATATAGGCGTCCCCAATGAGCTCACGAGTTGGAGGCCCATTAGTAACCCTAAGCCTTTGTCTATTTTGGGTCCAACCCAAATTAGGCTTCCAGCCCCTTAAGCGTGTGACCCTATGGGTTCACGCACACATTGACATGGGCCAAGTACTCCTACTCGTCCAATAGTTGACAGCGGCCTCTAGCATGGCGTGACAACACCTATGTGCACGCAAAGATCATATCAGATGAACCACTGCGACCATATACAAGTTATTCCCTTTGCCACTCGATATATGGTTCAACTCGTGGGTAAACACTTAACCCAAGCACGGCCATGCATTTGTTGATCCAATCACTTGAGTGATCCAGTGATATCTCTCTCATGTAGAGAGGGGCAAATTCCATCTTGATTGTCTATGTATTATAGCATGCTTCCCGACCACCCGAAGACCACCTTTATAACTACCTAGTTACGGAGCAGCGTTTGATAGTCCCTAAGTAGGCCATTTCAAATCTTGAGTACATACCACAACCTTAGGTCTAAGGACATAACGTACATGACATGAATAGAGACTTTCTCATGTCAGGTCAGTCCAGCCTACATGACTCACATGTGCCCACATTATTAGTTTGACATCTCCATGTCCATGACTTGTGAAACATAGCCATCAACTAATACATGTGCTGGTCTAATATTCAAGTGTGTTCTCACCAGAACGCCGACCAGGGATAACTTTAGAATAACCATTCAAGTAATTGAGTTCCACAGATAATTCACATAATCGCCAATCAATACAAGTTGTCTATGTTGTATATTCAATGAACACTTTATTAATCATGGATACAATCAGAATATCATCATCTACATGATTAGCTCTAGGGCATATTCCCAACAGTCTCTCACTTGCACTAGAGTTAATCTCTAAGATGTCTAATCCTCATAGACATCATGTGCGCCTCATGCTTAGGCTGTGGAAGAGCCTTTGTCAAAGGATTTTCTATATTCAAATCCGTATGTATTTTGCATAGTTCGATCTCTTCTAGTTTCACACTCTCGAATGAGATAAAACTTCTAGAGTACATATTTGTTCTTCTGGTGATCCCTAGGCTACTTAGCCTGTGCAATCGCCCCATTGTTATCACAATATAAATTCAATGGGCCCAACGCATTCGGAAACACACCAAGCTCAATGAGGACCTCCTCAACCAAACACCTTCCTTTGCAGCTCCACCAGCCGCAATGTACTCGACTTTTGTTGTAGAATCGCTGACCGCCTCCTGCTTGAAACTCTTCCAGCTTACTGCACCACCATTTATTGTGAACACAAAACCTGATTGAGATAGTGAATCATCCTGGTCAGTTTGGAAGCTAGCATCGGTGTAACCATTTACAACGAGCTCCTCCTCACCACCATAGATTAGGAACACATCCTTAGTCCTTCTCAAGTACTTAAGAATGTTTTTAACCAATGTCCAGTGACTCTCACCAGGATTGGCTTGATACCTGCTCGCAACACTTAGAGCATAGGCTACATCTGGGCGAGTACATATCATGGCGTACATGATGGAACCAACTGCCGAAGCATATGGAACCTCACTCATGCGTTTGCGCTCAGCATCAGTGGAAGGACACTGCTTATCACTGTAGCGCACACCATGTGACACAAGCAAGAACCCTTTCTTGGACTGTTCCATGTTGAACCGCTTCAACATCTTGTCAATGTGCGTATGTTGGCTTAATCCTATTAGCCTTCTCGACCTATCTCTATAGATCTTAATGCCTAAGATGTATGTTGCTTCTCCTAAATCCTTCATAGAAAAACTATTATTCAGTGAAGTCTTTACAGATTGCAACATAGGAATATCATTCCCAATCAATAGTATGTCATTCACATACAAGATCAGAAACACAATAGCGCTCCCACTTACCTTCTGGTAAACACAAGGTTCTTCTTTATTTTGACGGAAGCCAAACCCTTTGACTACCTCATCAAAACGAATATTCCAATTCTGAGATGCTTGCTTTAACCCATAAATAGATTTCTTAAGCTTGCATATCTTTCCAGCATTATTAGGATCAACAAAACCTTTGGGCTGTATCATATACATGTCCTCTTCTAAATACCCATTTAGAAAGGCTGTTTTAACATCCATCTGTCATATCTCATAATCAAAATATGCAGCAATTTCTAGAATGATCCGAATAGATTTAAGCATCGCTACCGGCGAGAACGTCTCATCGTAGTCAATTCCTTGAACTTGCCAAAAACCTTTTGCGACAAGTCAAGCTTTATAGACGTGAACATTTCCGTCCATAACCTTCTTCTTCTTGAAGATCCATTTGCTCTCTATGGGTCTAACCCCATCAGGCGGGTCAACCAAGTTCCAAACTTGATTGTCTCCCATGGAATATATCTTGGATCTCATGGCACTTTGCCATTTCTTGGAATCTGTATCCATCATAGCTTCCGCATAATCCACAGGTTCGTCATCGTCTAACAATAACAAATCCTCACGCAATGCGTGAAGTCTCGCTGATCTTCGTGGTTGTGGCAGTGTCTCCACTGCCACGGGTGTCTCAACTTGCTCTGCTATATTAGCATCACTCGTAGAGTCAGTCCCTACTGTCTTATCTTGAACTTCTTCAAGATACACATTTGTCCTTTATTTTCTCTTTTGAGAAACTCTTTCTCTAAGAAAACACCATTTCGAGTAACAAACCTTTGCCCTCTGACCGGTTATAGACATAATACCCTAAAGTTTCCTTCGTATATCCCATGAAAAAGCACTTTTCCGATTGGGGTGTTAGTTTATCTGATATAAGTCGTTTAACATAAACTTTACAACCCCAAATTTTCAGAAAAGACAAACTGGGACTCTTACCAGTTCACATCTCATATGGTGTCTTAACTATGAACTTAGATGGTACCCTATTCAATGTGAAAGCGATTGTTTCTAGAGCGTATCCCCAAAACGATAAAGGTAGGTCCGACTGGCTCATCATAGACTGAACCATGTCCAACAAGGTCCGATTACGTCGCTTAGACACACCATTTCTTTGAGGCGTTTCGGGTGGCGTAAGCTGTGGAACAATTCTACAACTCTTAAGATGATTGCTAAACTCATGACTTAGATATTTGCCTCCACGATCAGATCGCAAGGCCTTGATCTTCTTGCCACGTTGATTCTCTACTACATTCTGAAATTCTTTGAACTTTTCAAATGTTTCAGACTTATGCTTCGTTAGGTAGACATATCCATACCTACTGAAGTCATCAGTAAAATTTATGAAGTATTGAAATCTGCCTCTAGCTGTCATGCTCATTGGTCCACATACATCAGTATGTATAAGTTCTAACAAGTCAGATGCCCTCTCAGGAAATCCTTTGAATGGCGCACATGTCTCGTATGATTCAAAATCAAACAAATTTAGAAGACCATCATCATGGAGCCTCTTCATGCGATTCACACTTATATGACCCAAACGACAATGCCACATATAGGTAGGACTTAACTCATTAAGCCGAGGCCTTTTAGTAGTAACATTACAGATAGGAGCATCACCAAGATTTAAAATAAATAATCCATTCACAATGGATGCAAAAGCCACAAACATGTCATTCTTGGAGATCAAACAACCATTGTCTTTACTCGCAAAAGAATAACCATCCTTCATCAAGCATGGGTGATACAATGTTTTGACTTATGCTTGGAACAAAATAACAATTATTCAATTCCATTATAAATCCTGATGGTAGGTGAAGTTGCATCGTCCCGACGTTCAACACAGCAACTCTTGCATTGTTTCCCACACGGAAGTTAACCTCTCCCTTTTCCACGCTTCTACTTCTTATCATTCCTTGCATCGTATTGCAAATACGAGCAACCGATCTGGTATCAAATATCCAGAAATTGACATAGGAGTTAGCAAGAAAAATGTGTGTAATGTGAACGACAAGGGTACAAGAAGCAGTAATACCTTTACCACTGCCATCCTTCTCTAAGGACGCCAAGTACTCCTTGCAGTTCCTTTTCCAGTGACCTTTCCCCTTACAATAAAAGCAATCAGAATTTGCAAAAGGTCCATCCTTGGCAGCAGATGGGTTCAGCTTAGAGATCTCATCTTTAGCCTTGCCCTTCTTCTTGCCCCTCCTCTTGAACTGAGGTCAGTTCTAGATCGCCAACACTTGGCTACTGCCGGCACTTTTCTTGATGTTGGCCTCTGCTATTTTCAGCATGCCACACAGTTCATTCAAGCCCCTCTCCGCTCCATGCATATGGTAGATCGAGATGAAGTTTCCATAGCTGGCCAGAGGAGATGCAAGAATGAAATCAGTAGCCAACTCTTGGCCAATTGGGAAGCCTAGCTTCTTCAACCTCTGAGCGTAACCAACCATCTTGATTACATGTGGACCAATAGCTGCGCCCTCTACTAGCTTGGTTTCTGCAAGCGCCTTAGAGAATTGAACCTTTCAGTCCGCGCTTGAGTTTGGAACATATCTTCAAGCGCCACGATCATATCATTCGCTGAATGATTGTTGTCAAACTGCATCTGCAGATCAGGTTCCATACAAACAAGCATGAGGCAGCTCACTTCAAGATCTGCATCACATGCTTTCTTATAAGCGTTTTTCTCAGCAGCAGGAGCACTCTCCTCAGGCTCATCTGGTAATGGGGTGTCTAGAACTTCTTCCTTTTTCTCAGCCCTAAGAACAATTCTCAGGTTGCGGATCCAATCCGCGTAATTTGTTCCATTCAACTTATCTTTCTCAAGAATTATACGCAAAAAAATGGTTGATTGCGAGCAGCCATCTACAACAAAAGTAATGCAAAATACTAAGACAATGTATCCATGAAAGAGTAAATTATATCAAAATAAAATCTACTCCCACTAAAATCAATATCCCTCAATTGATACTTAGTGATTCAAGACCCACAACTAACAAGTCAACTAGTGAGCTTTAGCATCACCACTAGAAGACATGGTAGATCGGTATGCAACACTTTGCTAATCATATCACATATGACTCTTGTTGTTGGGCAGCATCTCTATGCTACGCTCAACCTACCCATGCTCCAAGGTCCCTAACCGTTAGGATGACCTTGTTTAAGTAACCAAACCTTCTTGCAGTAAGTATCCGATACGAACCTGCCTAGTCGAGGAAAACCAGTGGCACCCTAATTTCATAGACCCACCACCGATTGTACAAGACTTATGACAGTGCAAGGTTTGGGAAGCATTCAACTTAAACATTGCTGAGGGATCATTCTACTTCACTATCGTACTCATGTAGACAAAACATAATAGCAATTAATAAAAGTAGAACAAATAATGAGAATCACATTCACACATAGTGACATGGTATGGCCCTTTAATGAATGGTGATCTCCATCTCCATCATCTTGCCCATCATGGTGATCTCCATCTCCATGATCCATGTGTGCTATCCTTCTTGTGATAAGTCCTCCAAGAACTATCTTACCGCAAGCTATACTAATTACATAGTCACAAGATCACAAGATGGCGCGCAGGCCAATACATCAAATGGCAACACATATGGCTCCAGCCGTGTTGCTTACATGACACGCAGGCCATGAATGAATTGTATACATACACATAGGCCATACCAATCACATCATGCCCTGCAAAAATAAGTTAGGCGTAGAACGATTCTATGCGCATATGACAGGTAGCAATGGCGGTCCAATATGAACGGACAGGGTAGCAACACTTCTTCCCTGCATACGACATGGTATTTGTTTTCCTATATGAACGGACAGACTAAGGCACAGTTGGGCTGGCGGACAGAAAGTTTTTGGCGGAGAGAAATTTCTTCAATTAACTATTAGGGAAAGATTATAGTTTCAATTATGGTTTTCTAACCGTAAACATATAGGATACGGAGAGGTGAAAGAAAAAAGAGGTGGAGAAATTTTGTCTCTTTATAGATAGTTATAGATTACAAAACCTATCTCAACCAAAAAACTTGGGAAAGCTTTTAGGTCGGTGAATTATTTTACTTGGCTATAAAAATAAGGGAAAGAAAAATTCTGTCGCGTCCGATCTATAGGTAATAGGTATAGGTATATACATCACGCAGGCACGAACCCATCTCCACCTCCACCCACGGCGGATGGCAGCGGCGGCGACGGCCTACCCTCCATGGGTAATCTTCGATGGGCACTGCACGCTTGGGGTCCAAGGCTCCTCGTCCTCCATCGCCGACACCAACACACTGGCGCGCTGCCGTACCCGCACCAGCCATCCCATCGAAGTCTCGCTCTACCTCGCGGCGCCACCAGAGGGGTCGCGCGTGTGCGTCCATCTTCCTCTCGGCATCGTGGCGTCCAATGCGCAAGTCGTCGTGGCACACGGTGACTCCGTGCTCGTCATGGTCGCGGGGATCAATAACTAACAATTCGTCTACAGCGCGGGCGACGCGGCCGCTGAACCCTCGCGTCCGCCATCGCTGTCGCTGCTCCGTCCTCACTCAATAGCCTATGCCGACGAGGAGACACCTCCCGGGTGTCGCACCCTGGACAACGACAGCACCGGCCTCCTGAGCCATGGCGATGGCGATTTCTTGGTGGTGGAGCTCAAGATGGAGCAAGTGAAGGAAATTGACAACTGTAGCACGGCGGTGCACCAGGAGGCCGCGCTCCACCTGCTCCTGTCCGGCTCCTGTAGGTGGCGCGTCAAGCGGCCTGTGATCACCAGAGACAACGCCGACGCCGGTGAACGTGATGACCGCTGGGCGCCCCCATGGCAAAACAACTTGGTGTCCTCATGGCAAACCAACATTGTTATCCCCGTCGGCGACCACATGCTCTGCTGGGTGGACTTGGCGCGTGGCCTTCTCTTTTGCGACAAAGTGTTCGACAAGAGCCCCAGCCTGCAGCACGTGCCGTTCCCCTTGGAGGCCGAACTCGGCCGGCAGAACGTGTGTGCCACGGCCGACGGGAGCATGATAAAGGTCGTCAACGTCTTTCCCCGTTGTTGCTACGGTGGCACAGTCGGCAAATCCAAGTGTCATGCTTCTCACGTCCAGGTGCACACCTGGACGCTGAGGGTGGACGACGACATGGCCTGGGTGATGGATGACAGTCTCGACTCCTACCAGCTTTGGGCCCTCGACAGCTACAAGGGCCTCCCACGCATCAAACTTGACAGCCCCGTCATGAGCTTGGACGAACCCGACGCTATCTGCTTCGTGATCTGCGAGAATCGTCATGTAAAGGATGGTGACGAGACAATGTGGCGGATCATTGTCGATATGAAGAACAAGACGCTGCGATCAGTCTTTCGCTACCCTGAACCTGAAGGACGGAGGTTTACTAATTACTACGACTGTCGTTACTTGCCCAGCAGAGTCTCCAAATACTTCAACTCTAAACCAAGCACAGGCCAGCCACTAGGTCGAGCTGCACAAGCAGAAGCTATGCAAAACATGATGAGCTCAAGGACTGAAAATAAGCTGCAAGCAATCAACAGCACTATGCTGACAGCTTCACCTTCACCTTAGGCAGCGATCTTGATCGCCCTTCAAGAGATACCTAGCTTGGATCGTGATGAATTGCTGAAAGCCTATCGCATTCTTACTCACGACGATAGTGGCTGCCGGTTCAGATCCCTTATGGCACTGCCAATGGATTTGAGGAAGGATTGGGTGCTGATGGAGATTAAAGCTAGTGAAGCTTGTGTGTTGTGCTCTGCAAGCTCAGCAGACATGCAAATAAAAGAATGAGCACCAAAGATAGCATCAATCAACTTCTTTACTTCCTTTTATGGCCTAATAAGTTTGGGTCATCTGTGCAACTGTCCCTGTTTTGAGGGTCAATTACTTGTTCGTCTCCGTTATTTTAACTTTGCACGTTTGCCCCTATTTTTCAAATCCGAAACTCCTCCTTGCCCCTATTCCATGAAAGAGGCTTAATGGTGTTAAGGACAGGATCAAAAGACACAAATACCCTTGGCTCTCAATCCACAGCAGCCCCTCTTCGCCTCACTGACGCGGGGGCCCCATGTGTCAGCTTCTTCTTCCTAAGGTGCCGGCTCGCAGGGCTAGGGCCATGGTCGCCGGGGCAGGGCCCAGCTAGCTGGAGGCAGGCAGCCATGCGGACGACAGGAGCGGAGGGAGGAGAGAATGGGGCAGGAGGGAGTTGCGCGGGCGGATGTGCTCGCCGGTGAGTCCTCCTCGGGGCGGAGGACATGGGACGAGGGGAGCAGAGGACATGCTCGCCGCCGCTTCCGCGAGTTCCACCGCAGGCCGTCGATCCTGGGGATTCTCAGCAACCACTACACCTTCGACCCTGACTTCCCAAGCTCCGAGGCCCTGTTCGTTCCCACGACCGCCTCCAGCGCCCCGCGCAAGAACTTCCGGGACATGAGCGCTCTGGATGCCCGCCACGGCCGCGTCCTCTTCAGCTGGCACGGCAAATACCTCGTGGTCTGGGACCCCATTGCGGATAAGAGGCGGGAGCTTCGCTTGCCGCACAACAAGAAGTGGGTCACCAGCTGGACCGCTGCGGTTCTCTGCTCCGTTGCTGGTGGCGCCTGCGACCACCTTGATTGCCGCCAGGGACCCTTCTTTGTTGTTTTCGTGTCCAACGACGAATCTGGCAACGCCGTCGTCTACACATACTCATCCGATGCTGCTGCCTGGAGTGAATGTGTCTGCTCTCAGCAAAAATACTCCGCCAACTCCTGGCTGGGCAGCGCGCTTGTGGGGAATTCTCTCTACTTTGGGAATGGGTGGGTAAGCACAGCTCTCAAGTATGATTTGGAATTGTGTCAAGTGTCGTTGGTTCTGCTGCCATCTCTACCACGGGTAATTCTGCGGGAGTCTGAGTTCACAACCATGGACGATGGTGGACTGGGGCTTGTCACCACAGATGACTCCAAACTCTACATGTGGTCAAGGAAGGATACTCCTGAAGTAGATGCTAAATGGGAAAGTAGAGTAATTGAACTTAAGAGAGTGTTCCCTGCTGGTGTTGATGTAAGCAGACTTGGTGTGGTTGGCTTTGGTGTCGGTTTCATTTTCATGAGGACGGGAAATGAAGACGAGGTCTATACAATTGATCTAAAGACCTATGAGGTGAAGAAGGTGCACGATGGCTCAGCTGACAAAGTCATTCCGTACATGAGCTTCTACACTCCAGGTACAACTTCCTTTTTTGTGTCTACACTCAGATTGAGAAATAATTTAGCTACTAACATGGTGATAGGCTCATAGATAACTTATTTATGGAAGTGCAGTATCACAATCTTATTCTACCGAACTGAGTTGATCCTACCTAAATCTTTTGTTGTGGGCAACCTTCGAAACTGATTAGATATGCTTATGAATTTATTAATCCAAGATGCACTCTTTCCCCTCATTGTAAATAAGGCCCTAACATCCCCCAGCCAGGGGCCCTGGAAGGCATGCATCAGAAGTTATAATAAAATTTTGTTACTTGGATGAACTTGTACACTTCTGCATTATGCCTAGCATCAATCCTGTTTTCTCTGTCGCACTCATCTGATAATTGATGGAGATACCGGTGCTAAAATCAGGGACAATTATATTATTGAGATCATGCATGTGTTGATGTTAACTGTTGTTGACAAATAGTAAATTATTGATGTTTGGTTGGGGGGGAATATGTGTTATCTAGGGAAAATTTTATTCTTCAGCTTGTGTGGAAGTAGACGCATATTTGACAAACAATAGTTACGTGATAATCTTGGACTTGTATGCCTGTACTGGATTCTTTCCTTGCTTCTTCGACATCTAGCGTATATGCGTATATCCCATGCTCTCCTCTTGATCTTCTAGCTTTCTTTGCTTCACGTGATGGCTTCCTGGACATTAAGGCTCCTCCCAAATATATCGGGCATATATCCCTGCTATATATGGAAAAATCATTTCCCTTATACTGACTGCCTTCAACTCAGCATTTGTCGATCTCCTCCCAAAATAGCCGAGTTGTTAAGTGTGGTCATCCGGCTTTAACACGGGAGGTAACTAATTGGCATCGTGAAAGCAGCGCACATCAATTCTCATCTTGGTTAGTAGTACATCTGTATTTGTATACGTGTGGTTAATAAATTGAAGAGCTCGTCAAAACATAAAAATGGCTGTTTGATTCAATTTCTGTACATTTTTTTTTTTTGCCCTGCTGCCCTCTCCTACCTAACTCCTTCAGGAGTTCAGGTCCTTTCTTTCATATGCAACTATATTTTGTCTCCGTCTTGAGCTGTTGTCTGCATGCTTTGGCATCATGGCCGGGCCTCTCACCTCCTGAGAAGGCAGTTGATTATGCTGACCTGAACTGAAGATGCACTTGTTTCCTTTTTGGAAAACTGACACTGCCGTTCTGTTTCGGACTTTCAGTGAAGGAGCACTAGTGTTACTGTTTCAGTTCAGTTCCGGGTTTTTTTTTTTTAGGAAAGGTTTAGTTATTATCTCTAAGCGTGAGTGGCGAATAGATATAATAAAAATATAATTGTTTTCATGAGCTTCTACACTAATGGGGTTCTGCCTATTTGTAATCATATTCATCCATAGCCCTCATTTGTCTGTTTATGACATTGTCAGTGCTAAGCTTAGGGAAAATTATTTTAATGAGTATGTGCAAGTGTTGCTATTAACTGAAATTGTTGTGAATAATGATTTACTATTGTTTTATTGGTTAGGAATAATTGTTCATTGAGGAAAAATTTGACTACTCAATCAGCTGATGATATTCTCATCAAAATGTGTAAATTGTTGCAGCATTGGAGCAGGTGAGGAACCAGGTGCAGGTGGCTCAAGTGCATGATGAACCATCTCATGTCCGAGGTATGAGATCTATGGAAGGACAACACCTTTTTGCATCAGTCAGACTTTAATTAGTTGGCCTTCAAGGTTTTTTTTTAAGTAGGAGTTTGTCTTAAACCTTCTTAGCTTGACCGTTGGTTCCAACAGGTTATATTGAGCTTCCATGTGCCCCCTGCACTGTCCTTGACCTGTGATGTGCTATAATATTCAGATTTAGTTAACTTATCAACGTTCAGATTTCAGAGATTGTTGTCCTGTCAGCTTATATGTACATGAACTGTATGTCTTACATGTGTGCTGCCCAAGTTGTATTCCGATTCCCAATCCACTGGCCATTACTACACCTGAACCCGATGACGAGAAGATAATGGGTGAACTGATGGAAATTTTTTTCCCTGAATCTGGTGCCTACAGTGTATAAATGTTTACATTGTTTTGCATTAGAAACCAAATCTATTATAGATGATTTATATACGGAGGCTATCTGTTGCCATTCCCTGGCTTTTTTCCCATGATGGAGCAGCTCTTCTGGAGGTTGGCTCTTCTAGAGGGGGTTGTAGTCGTAGGGCGTATGATCCACTTGTTCGTTACATGGCAACACAAACTAGCAGCTCCTATATGTACCAATTTTTTTGTACAACTTCTTTTTAATGCAGATTTAAATTCTGAAATCATGGTGTGACCTGTATATTCCTTTCATATATAGTGATTCCTTTTCAAAATTTACTTCATCTAATGTGCTTATGGTCCTTTTATTTTGTTTTTGTTGTAGGGAGGGACTATAGGTAGATCATCTCTTGCTTCAGCCAACATGGACATGGACAACAGTGATTGCCATTGAGATGTGTGGTGGCAGGAAGTATTTTGTGGAGCTTTAGTCTTTTGTTTATCTACTGCGGTTGATGGAAACAATCAGCAGGTCGAAGGCCATGTGTTATGCTGAGTATTTTGTGCAAGGGAAGTACTTTTGTTGTGCATTAGCTGCTGCACATGTCATCGCACTTGAAGGCATCTGTGCTAGTTGCGGAGTACCAGCCACATGTTTCCTATTCACTGCACATGTGCTTGTGCAGAAGTTGCTGCATACTGCCATGAAATAGGAGCTAGCTACTTGTAGACTTCCTACTCAAAGATCAAGGAATGTCGATTTTCTGGTTGTCTTGTGCAGAAGTGGCTGCATACCCCGTCAAATAGCAGCTAGCTACTGGCAGACTACCTACTCAAGCATCATGTCCATTTTGTAGTTGTCAAATAGCAGTTGTGTTGGGAGGTATGTAATCAATAGTGCTTGTAAGGAGTTGGCAGTTTCGACTTGTTCTGCCTCTTAGGTACTAACTAGAAAGCGAACTAGGAGGCACTAATTAAGCTCTGTATCTATGAGCAACTTGAATGTTCTAATATTATTGAGTACAATATTTATTACTTCATTGCGGATGAATGGTTAACTTATGTAATATTGTTTTTAATGGTTAATTACTTGCTGTGAAGAGTGGTTCTAATGGATAAATAACCTGTGTTTATGTAAATTTAAACTGATTGGCAATATGTTCCTAGTGAAAGTTTAAATTTTCGCTGACGGTTTATAAACGGATGGGAAAAGTTTGAACCTTCACTGACGGAATTGTAAGAATCCTCCTTGTCGACCAACGTTGGAGACTGGGAAGGTGACTTTCAGTTTTTTCTTGAAGGTTTATCCGCCATCATGAATAGGTTAAATGATGGTTTTCCTTACTTTTCCTGACGGATTTTGGCATCTCCGGAAAACTGGCCTGGGGGTGGTGATATCTGTGGCAAAGTGGCAAAACATTCAACCAAAACACCTACCGGCCAACCAACCAATGCTACATTGTTAAGTAATCTACTTCTGCATCTAAAATAAATGTGAAACAGCTTACAAATAACCTCAAATAATTTGTAATTTTCCGTTGTTTATTTATAAATAAAAACAGCATCCGGTTACTAACTTTGAGCCACAATAAGTCGTGGGTCAGAGAATGTTTAGTCTCGTCAATAACATTACAGTCAATTTGTTAGACTTAATTTGTTCAATTCATCAAGCCTCCTGTACATGCTATACAATCCAAGAGTGAATTCCACTGCCTAGCATCTACAGAGCACCCCGAAATAGTATCGAGCATTGTCGTAGTTGCTTGATTGGTTTATTTTATAGATACTTTGCTTTTAGAAATAACTAGGCAAAGCGCTCAATGATTAAAGCTCAACAATTCCACGTGGAGTGAATGGCATGAATGACAAAAGACAACCAAGGAAAATACATACAAAAATCAGTACACTTTATTCTTGGTTGAAGGTGCAGGTGACATGCTTGAACACTCGAATTTCCAATGAAAATGAATGCCAAAAAATGGAAACTACAAAAAGCTTAGCACAGCATGTAGTGTGCTCATATTGCAGGTATTTCGATCATGGAATCTTAGACAACATCCAAGAGAGGAATATACCAAATCCAGTTGCAATTTTCAAGTTGTTTGATGATTGCTTCCCATGATTTCCTCATGGTGACACAACTGTCCACGTTACATATTTTGAGGCTGCGATCAGTATCTTTCACAGGCCGTACGGGACTAAAACAAAACAAAACAAAACACAAAATATACGTTTTTTTAGATTAACACAAAATATACGTAATACTACGGGCTAAAAATCATATGGATCAAAGGAGCTGGGCTCGCGAAGATTCAATATAAATGGGCCGAATAGCCTAGTTGGGTTCGAATAGAGTCTGCATCCACCCACACCCATGACCCATCTCCTAATTCAGCGTTCAATTCCACTGCAGCCATATCGATCCATCACCGTTAGCCCAAACCATGTTCCCTTGCTCAGACTGTTAGGCCGATAGTCCAGCGTATTTCAATAATTTTTATGCAAATACAGAGGTGCTTTTTTGTCTCCTCTTGTCGGTTGGAGATTAATTGAACAAGCCCTAAATTAGAAAATATGTTCTTCATTCTAAGTATAAGATGTTTTTACTTTTCTAGATATATATGATTTTTTATCTTGTGTTTAGATATACACTATATTTACGTAAACGGTAAAAATGTTGTATCTAAAAATCTGAAACATCTTGTCATTTCTAATGCATAATTTGAAAAGGTTGGAAAGTACAAAGTTTAACACTAACTTCTTGTTAGCTACAACTTGGGTTTTGGTTATTTCTCTATTCAAGATTATTTAGAGTGAACTTTATGAAAAAAAAACAACCAAGCAAAATACAAAAACCAGTAAACATTATTGTTGGTAGAAAGTGTAGGTAAACATGTTGAACACCTCCAATGTCCAATGAAAATAAATGTCAAAGAAGGAAAACTACAAAAAGCTAAGCACAAACATGTAGTGTGCTCAAATTGCAGGTATTACGATCATGGAGTCCTAGCCAACACCCAAGAGAGCAACACCAATCCGATTGCAATTTTCAAATCATAGTTTTGATGATTGCTTCCCATGATTTCCTCACGGTGACACAACAGTCTACGTTACATATTTTGAGGCTGCCATCAGCATCTTTAATAAGCCGTATGGCACTAAAACAAAACAAAACAAAACAAAGCAAAACACAGAACATAAGGAATACCTTTTTTTGGCAGGCTAAAAAACAACAAACGGATTAAAGCAGCTGGGCTCGCCGAGATTCACTGGACGGCCCAATAGCCTAGTTCTTGTCGGTGGAGCGTCTTTTTGTTGGGTCTTGGCCTCTTGGGCCGCGGCTCTGCGCAGGCGTGGGCAAGCAGCGAATTTTTTTTATTTTTAATTTTTTTTAAAAAAAATTTACCAAAATAGTCTCCCGTTTCAAAAAATGACAGAAGTAGTCGCCTGCATCGGGCGTTTTTTAAAAAACGCCCACTGTCTGGGCGTTTTTTGTGACGTGGCTAACGTCCGGCCGGCGCCGGTGCCGGCGTTTGCGGGCGGCCCCCTGGCGGCCAAAAAACGCCCACTGTGTGGGCGTTTTTTTGCGGCCAGGGTGCCGCCTGCAAAATGGCCGGCCTGTTTTGCGGGCGGGCCCCGAGCAGTAAAAAAACGCCCACACAATGGGCGTTTTTTCCTCCCCAGGGGGCCGCCTGCAAAACAGGCCAGGCCGCCCGCGCTGTTTTGCAGGCGGCCCCCTGGAAGCCAAAAAACGCCCACTGTGTGGGCGTTTTTTGGCCAGCTAGGGGCCGCCTGCAAAACAGGCGAGGCCGGCCGTGCACTTTTGCAGGCGGCCCCCTGGCCGCCAAAAAAAGCCCACACAGTGGGCGTTTTTTGGCCGCCACCCATATATACCCAGCCCCCCTTCAGATTTTCATTATATTCACTACAATTTTCAGAAAAAAAGGGAGAAGAGAGGAGGGAGGAGAAGGAAGTAACGGCGAAGCCCTGCCAGTTTGAGACCTCGGTTTTAGGTAAGTTTCTCATACATTACAGGTCTGTTGCTATGCATTAGTAAAATATAATGTGCACTAGATCTGTGAGTAGTTTTTAGTTTTTAGTAAAATATAATGTGCATTAGTAAAACATCACTTTAGTTTTTAGTTGACTCTGGGTAGATCTGTGAGTAGTATGTATATTAGATCTATAAATAATGATGTTAGAGCATTGCAGTTCGTGTTAGAAATAATGATGTTAGAGCATTGCAAATGTGGTGTTAGAAATAATGATGTTTCTTTTATGATTTAAACAATGGATTGCATGATTTGAAATGTGACGAATATCGTATTTTCTCTGAATAGATATGTCAACCAAAGTGATGTTTCGGTTGTTCCATGGTAGTGGCACTGTCAGATATGGGCCGTATGGTATAGATCTGTCTGAATTTGGGTCAACACTAAAGGGGATAGATAGGCCAGCGGAAAGAAATTTTCGGTCAGTGTGTAACTGGTTAATGAGGGTATTTCGTATCAACCCAGAGGTGAACACAATAAAAGTAAATGTAGTAGTCAACCGTGGCAACGAAGAATGCTTCTGGGAATTGATGTCGGTAGATTGCACCGAAACATGGAAATGGTACATAGAAAATGCATTGCAGCGGGGCTGGGAACCCAGCATTTTCATGGAGGTGCACGATAAAGACAATGCAACCCTGCAAGATGTGGAGGGTACAAGCATGGTTAGGACTGATGCTGAAATAGAAGAGGGAAATGACCGTGCTGAACAAGGAGAAGAACAGGGACATGATGTGCAGCAACCAGAAAGAGAAGAAGAAACCAGTGAGCCGAGAGGCTTGGCAGATAAGGGCGAGAGGATCAACTCCATTGTTCAGGAAATGGAAAACGAAGATGCGGCGAATGAGGAAGTGGAGGGTTATGAATCTTCTGATGAGGAAGGATGCAATGTGAATCCGTGGCAGTGGTCTAATGAAGACTTCTCTGGACTTGCTATTTCAGAGGGATACCATGTTCCATGGGAGTATAAGGAGAATGAGGTAATCGAGGGAGCGATGTACGCAGAGAAGGAAGAATTGATGGAGGCAGTCAAGCTTTGGGCTGTATCACTGCAGAGGGAGTTCTGGGTAGCAAAGTCCACAAAGTGTGTATACGAAGTTAAGTGCATGAGATCCAGCGATGGTTGTCCGTGGAGGGTGCATGCATTCAAGGGAAAGTGGAAGGATTATTGGAAAGTGTCAATAGTCACCCAGCACAACTGTCACTTGGAAGGTGTACAGAAGTACCACAGAAACATGACATCTGCATTTATTGCTACAGAGATGTATTCAGATGTTGTGCATAATCTGAGATACGAGCCAAGTTCAATAATAAGGCATATCGAAGATAAATTCAAATACACCATTTCATATGCTAAGGCGTGGAGGGCGAAACAGAAGATTATCGAGATGAGGTTTGGCACATTCAAAGCCTCATATGATAATTTACCATCTCTTCTTCAATGCATAGCCGCCAGAAATCCAGGGACATGTACAGATCTTATAACATACCCAACCATAGAGAATGACCGTACAGTATTGGTCTTGCAACGAGCTTTCTTTGCACTAGGTGCTTGCATCAGGGCTTTTGTGCATTGTCGTCCAGTACTCTGTATTGACGGGACATTTCTGACAGGTAAATACAGAGGTCAGATACTAACAGCAATTGCCGTTGATGGGAACAATCAAGTTCTACCACTGGCATTCGCTTTTGTGGAGAGCGAGAATACCAATAGTTGGTACTGGTTTCTCAAGCAGGTGAAGGTTAGCATTGTTGGTATGAGGCCTAGTGTATGCCTAATTCATGACCGTCACGCTGGCCTTCTTCGGGCAATTGAATATCTGAAGCACGGTGATGCAGAGATGGGATATGGTAAAGATTGGCCAGATGTTCAAAGTCGGTGGTGTATGCGTCACATGGGTGCTAATTTTTACAAGCAGTTTAAGCGCAAGAGCTTGATGGATCTATTCAAGAGGCTGTGCGGACAGAATCAACAGAAAAAATTCAATGAGCTTTGGAGGAGGTTGGACGAGCTCACAACGAAGCATATGGAAGAACACTCAAGCCGATCAGCACCTGTTGGTGAGGATGGTCCAGAGTCCTTAGGACCGCTGCCCACAGATGGTCCAAACATCAGAAGGAGATCGGCATCTGCTGTGAGAAATTTTTCGCACTGGATAGAGAATGAGCCTAAGGAGAAGTAGGCTTTGCTGCATGATGTCGGCGGAGCGCGGTTTGGTATTATGACAACTAATTTGGCTGAAGTTTACAACTGGGTGATGCGTGGTGTTAGAGACCTTCCCTTGGTTGCCATTGTTGAGTTCATCCTGCATGGAACATGCAGATATTTCAGAGACCGGTACCAAGTCGCTGCCCTATCAATGCAAGTGCGAGGTGTTTTCTTCGGACAAATGCTGACAAATTATCTGGAGGAAAAACGTAAGAAGGCAAAGGAGCATAGAGTTATAACTCAAGGTACTAGAGAGCACCGATTTGAAATCTTGTGTGCTGATAAGGCCAAGCGTGGAATATATAGAAGAAGAGTTGTGCAAGAATGCATACTTAGAGAGGATGGGTATTGCGCATGCACGTGCCACAAGCCAAGACTGTACCACAAACCATGTTCCCATGTTATTGCAGCGAGCTCGGAGTGTGGAATACTTGATCGTACTTTTGTATCTCCCTATTTCACCAAGGAAGCCATACTGCATACATGGTCACATGAAATTTATGGTTTTGGCATAGCGGGGAATTTTACAGGTACAGTACCGCAACCTACCTATATTCCAGACCCAAGTAAGATCAGAGACAAGGCTGGGCATCGGAAGACAAGACGTATTCGAAACGCCATGGATGAGTCCGAAGCAGGTGGAAGGTACACACGTTGCAGCAAATGCGACAAGGAAGGACATACTTACAAGAAGTGCCCCAAGGACTCAGACATGGCCACAACAGCAGAAGCCCCGCCATCCGGATCCGGATTGGATGGTACCCCGCCAACAGGAGAAGGGACAACTTCTAGGCCCACCAGGCCAAGGCGTCCACGCGTGCCTCGTGGTTCGGTCGTGTTGTGATGTGTAGAGAGCTTGGTTAAGATTATGTAATGTACGGTTTTTGCTTTGTTGTAACTGGAGTGAACAAACTTATTGTTTCAACCTATATTCCGGATGTAATGTTCATAACCTCAGTCTTGTATCTGAATATATTTCTGTTACATGTTGTATGTGCAGTCTTTATGTTTTAAATTCGATCATTTGTTGTTGTACCTTAAATTTATTGTTGTATACTTTTTCACTTTCTATTTGCATGTGTCATATGTGTTAACTGTGATATTGTCATGCAGGGATGGCGGACGACACACCGGAGCTGCTAGATCGAGGGATCGATCTGCAGCACTGCTCGTACCGTATTGCGGTGCAGAACGCCAATCTGCCCGTACTTCGACCGCGACCGTCCAGACGTCTACTTCCAATGGACCCTCGGTTCTGTTCCAGGTATCCGTTGACTCTTTCAATTCTCCCAATTAAGTACACATGGCTTCTTAATAACATAAAATTTTTATGTGCAGGTTACGTGAGGCAGGCCTCCTCCCGTTGTGTCGTCTTATTGAGGCTGGAGCTGGTGAGGCCGATGAGACGAGGAGGTGGAGTTTCGATAGGTCTCTTCTAGCAGCCCTGCTCGACCGATGGAGGCCGGAGACACACACGTTTCACCTGCCGTGCGGGGAGGTCGCACCGACGCTTCAGGACGTTGCGTTCTTGCTTGGCCTTCCCCTCGCTGGCGATGCCGTTGGGCCAGTCGACGGACTTCATGATTGGCGAGACGACATGATGGCCCGCTTCGGCCACGTACAGCGTCACCCTGCACTTCTAGCTTTGAGCGGCTTCCCTTCGTACACGACCATGGGCCCGTCGCAGCAGTGGCTCATGCAGTTTACCGTAAGGCCTAATTTAAAAGAATTTTATCAATTTACAGTTCTACTCAACTTTATTAACTATATCTTTTGCAGTCCGATCAGCTACACCCAGAGGCTGACGTGTACTCTGTGCAACGGAGCTTGGAGGCCTACTTGTTGTGGCTTTTTGGCTGGGTCATGTTCACCAGCACCGCGGGACATGCAGTCGACAAGGTCATGATCCCCTACGCGCGCGCGATCGCTGATGCTGACGAGGGAGCAGTGCCACAGTGGAGCTGGGGATCTGCCGTACTGGCGGCGACGTACAGGGGGCTTTGCGAAGCGTGTACCAAGATAGAAGCAGGTTCTGTGCTCACTGGTTGCCCCCTCCTTCTATAGCTATGGGCAGCTGAACGGTTCGCAATTGGTCGACCTGTGGTGGATCACACCGCCTACGAGGAGGACCTGTACTTCCAGCGTCCGCCTGAGGACTTCCCCACCATGGGTACAGTCTGGTGCCGTCGTCAGGTTCGTGTTCCTAGCTGACGTATATAGTTAATTCATATCGTACCTTCTAACCCATTTATTGTTATATTTCAGCGACGATGGGCACATATGCAGGTCACGCGGTCGTACAACGAGTTCATGCTGGAGTTCGACAGGATACAGTCGACCGACGTGATCTGGGAGCCTTACAGCCAGCAGGCTATCCACGCACGAGCTCCCCTTGGGCTGTCCACGTTGTGCACACGTGACCAGGCCTTCTGGCTGACGCTCCGACCGATGGTGTTCGACATCTTCGTCGAACCGCACTGCCCAGGGCGTGTTTTGCGCCAGTTCGGTCTCATGCAGCCGTACCCCGTCCCTATCATTCGTACCGTCCCTGCAGATGCTCATAGGTAAGTACTACTAACAACTGACTTTGAAAAATTAATCGCAGTAGACATGTCTTACTCAAATTTGTGTTCAGGCTGACTCGGAGGGGACAGGTCGCCGGCAACTTATGGGTTCCACGTCTGCGGCCGTACGTGGACGATTGGTTGCTTGCCACAGAGGACGTCGTTGATGAGTACCGCCCCCACACCGAGGACTCGTACATGATGTACCTCCGGTGGTACCAGCCTCGTACCCGCACACGTGTCACCTTCGTTCCTCCAGAGCAGCAGCCACACGTCGCCGCCGTGCGTGACACTTACCCTGTGCACCGTGATCAGGATTACTTTCGTGCGGTGAGTACTTGAATCTGTCATATATATCAGTACTTCATTACGTATATCTTTCATGTAACTTAAAACTGAAATTAGGTCGATGGTACGCAACTACTTTACACGGAGATGGACTCCGTGTGTCGCCGCTTGGAGGGTGGCTTGGCGTTGACAGTCGACGAGCAGCGCACCTCATACACGCGGATGCGTGCGACGCTTAGATCCGTGATGAGGGCTCTCACTTGTTCGACCAACGATGCAGCGCCCAGGGTTCCTGCACCGGCACCCGCAGCACGTCCTCCTGCACCCCAGACCAGAGGTAACTCCGTGTACCCCACCTCGTCTACCTATGTTTTTCTAATATGGATGACTGTGTGACTTACGACACCTTTCACAGCGTTCACTACGCCGTACCTTCGTTCCTCCGGAGGGGGGTCCTCGGTGCACGGAGCAGAGGCATCCAGGCACTTCACTCATGCTCCACCCAGCTCGTCGGCCCATGGTGAGGGTTCCTCCGCTCAGGGAGCAGGCTGGGAAGCCTGGCCTTCGCCCCATGGAGTGGGTACCTCCGCTCAGGGAGCAGCCTGGGGAGTCCTGGGTACCTCCGCGCAGGGAGCAGCTTGGACGTCGGGCCAGGGAGCCGGCACCTCGTCGCGGACCTACCGACTACCTACTGACCCCCCACTGACGCATCGATCAGCGACGAGGAGGTCGAGATCGGCCCCTCACAGCTTGCAGGAGCACCTCCGCCCTACACGCAGGAGTTATCACAGATGACTCCAATGCAGGATGTCCGCGCGACTCGAGGTGTTCCACCGGATCGCTACACCTACTCGTCGGGGCACGTGCGACCGAGGAGGCTGAAGAGGGGTAGGGGGCAGGGGCAGGGACAGGCTCCGGGACAGTAGTACCCTGTACGATGTAATTACTGTCTTCATGTATGATACGCACTATTCTTTTGTCAAAATTTACCCTAAACCGTAAACCCTAAACCCTAAAAACCCTAAACCCAAAAAACCTTAAACCCTAAACCCTAAAAACCCTAAACCCTAAATAATTTACCCTAAACCCAAACATGCTTGCATTACATCCGTTATAATATTCTATTACAGCACAGTTTAAAGTCACGGAAACAGTTTATTACAATAAAATTATAGGTCCGCTAGGGCGATGAGCTACTAATCCGAAATCATCTAACAAAACGACCCTAATAATCCGAAACATAACCGGGAAGCAAGTCTTCATCTTCAGAACCACTATCCTCTCCCACAAACTCATTGGTACGGCTACGCTCAGCTGCGTTGGCCTCTTCTTCCTTTTTTTGTAGTAAGCGGCCTCGAAGTCATCAACGGCTTGGGTGCACGCTTCATCATACTCCGCTTCTTCCTTTTTTTTATAGTAAGCGACCTCCAAGTCATCGAGGGCTTGGGTGAACGCTTCATCATACTCCTCGTCCTCGTCGTTCATCGGCATCTCCGCCTCCGCCATCTTCTGCTTCATCTTCGCATCAGCACTCCTTTTTTCGGCCTCCTTCATCTTCTCCCTCGCATGCAAGGATGCTTCCTCTTCTCTCTTCTTTTTCCATGCATCACAGTCTTTCTTCCACCGAGCAGCACTTGGGGTTTGGACACGCAATCGTCGGGCATAGTCAACCTGCGCTCGCTTCCGCATCTTAATGTAGTTGTCCACAAGCTGAGTACCAGACCTGAACTTCAGGTCCATTACTTGCTTTTGCTTCAGTGTATCCATGTATTCCCTGCGGTCTTCAACATGGGCAAAAACCTCCCACTTGCATTTCCTAAGACTCTGTGATCAAACGGAATAATTTAAAGCCAGCAAATACAAAAAGCTTGGATATCAAGTGAGCAACAAGTGCAACAAAAGGACCTCATCGTAATCAACCATATGGCCGCACCAATAGCCTATTCCAAGCTCCGATGGTAGTAGGCCATACTGCGCTTCGACACCACATTTGCACAACACAGGAGGCTTAGGGGTAACCACTTTTCTCTTCTTGTCCACCTTCGGATCCGGCCATTTGTTCTTTGGACCCCACAGCCACTCCCTGAAGTTACACTTCCGCAACAAGGTATAGCCACCCTACAATGTAAAATGTTAGTACATGCACAAATACTAAGAAAGCCATGACCGCATACAATTTGCACTTACTCCGGCGGGGTTAGGACATTCGAACTCGTTAGGCCTATCTGAACTTATTATAGAATAATCTCCGCATTTGCAACGAGGCGGAGATTCAAGCCGTCTCAATTGGGCTATTTTCTTCTCCTCGTCTGTCATTGGGGGGGTCAGGGGGAGGTGCCACCCACCGCTCGAATTGATCGGGTGGATTATGCTTCCCTTTCCACCATTCGTCAAACTGGAGATACCTCGGGTCGAATTTGTCTGGACCGTCAATCCACTGAAAGAAAAAGCACCGCTCATGGGCCTACAAAACATGATTGCTAACGACATTGTTAGAGATGCAAGAACCGCAATTACTAGCAATGAATAAAGGCGCAATGACAGAGGTGCAATTACTTACATTGAATCCACCGCATGTGTAGTAGCAACGGGCAGCTGTGTCCTCATGGCGAGATTGGCCAATATCAGCCGGTTCTCCACAGTCACAATTTGGGACAGGGACTGCAGGAGGAACTGGAGCATCCTTGCTAGACACGTCGGGATACAATTCTCTAGGGCGACCTCGTTTTTTCCAAAACTCCGTCCGCCACAAGTTTTGCATATCTATTCAGAGAAAATACGATATTCGTCACATTTCAAATCATGCAATCCATTGTTTAAATCATAAAAGAAACATCATTATTTCTAACACGAACTGCAATGCTCTAACATCATTATTTATATATCTAATATACATACTACTCACAGATCTACCCAGAGTCAACTAAAAACTAAACAACTCTAGTGCACATTATATTTTACTAATGCATAGCAACAGACCTGTAAT
>CM041633.1:15823458-15925096 GCA_023333625.1 Bothriochloa decipiens
ATCCTGAACGAGCCGTTGCCTGGATGGATGGAAGGGGTCAGGTACGTCAATGAAAAAGACAGCAAATTCACCAGTTGCAGACATTTTTTTTGTTGATTTCTTCAGGGCAGTCAGTATGAATGCAGTGTATATGCTCAGTGAAAAACAAAATGCATGGTTGCCTTCAATTTTGCAGGACAATTGACTCGTTCATCATTGGCTACGCCAAGCAGGCACTGTCAATCTTCTTAGTCGACCTCGACGTACTTGATAATGGACGTGGTGAGTTTCCGAAAAATTTAGAAGAAATGTACCACAGGCGATCGAGTTCCATGTAGAACTTCCTTCAACTAAGTTTGGACAACTACGTTTTCTCACATATTCCTGGGGACATGGTGGTGAACGGCATGATGGTGGCAATGGCGGCGCACTCTGAGGAGCAGGCACAGCAGATCAGCATCTACCACGTGACGTCGTCGGTGCGGCACCCGGCGCCATATGCCGTCCTCGCGGAGTCCGGCCACCGCTACTTCCTCCACAACCCGCTCACGTTGTCCGGTGGCAAGAACAAGAACAGCGGCGCCGGCGAGCCCGTGCAGCGGCCTGCCAGGATGCGCTTCTTCCGCACGCTCCCCAGGTTCCGCGCCTACATGGCCGTCCACTTCAAGCTTCCCCTCGAGGTCCTTCGCCTGCTGAACGTTGCCCTGTGCGGCGCCTTCTCCCGGTGCTACAACGAGCTCAGTAGGAAGTACAGATACGTCATGCATATTGCAGAGCTGTATGCGCCGTACGCCTTGTTCAAAGGATGGTAAGGAATCAGCCGCCCAAAAATGCCTTCTTGTTGTTCTCACGCTCACAGTTGTTCTTTGGGTTTGGTTGAAATGAAGCTTCGATGACTCCAACACGGAGAAGCTGAGGGCGGCGATGGCGAAGAACAACGGGCAAGACAGGGGATATGACGACTTTGGTTTCGATCCCAAGTGTGTAGACTGGGACGACTACTTCTACAGGGTTCACACAGATCCCCGGTGTCATCAAGAACCTGTGTGATTAGTTGCAGAGAGGGAGAGCCAAATGTATCTCGTGTGTTTCAGTACATACACACAAGTATGTCGGTGTGTGAGGTGTTGTGATGGAAATGTCAAGTCAGAGTCTCAGAGAGCTGCATTTTGCAGATTCTCTCCCTAGCATCCTGGTTCAGGAACTATTTCACTAAAAGATACTACTTCCATTCGTAAATAGGTTATGCTTTAGATATTGATACGGCCTCCAATACAGAATATACTTTTGACAAACCCAACATGGGACGATTTGAAAAGAGCTCGGGCTCCCCTTCCCCCGCCGTGATGCTCCCCTTCCCACTGCCGGCGCCCACCAGCCCCGCCTCCTCCACACCCTCCTCCGCACCCCCTCCCCTCCCTATCCCTGGAGCCCCTGGAGATGGCGGCCTCGCGTCTCATGGCTCCCCTCCCTATCAACTCTAAAGAAGCTGACAAATATATGACACATGGAGATGCTCTAGCAACTAAAAACCCAAAAACACTGAATTATCCACGTCCACATCCACGTCCACAACCACCTCTGCTCGCAAGTCGCCACAAGCCGTTAGAGTTATAACAACTGGTGTCCATCAGTACATCTCCAGCTGCCAATCTTGAGCGATAGCTTCCCTTCTTATCTGAAGCAATCAACACCGATGAAGGCGAGTCGTCCCTGTTATTCACATGTCCAGATCTGAAGGCAGCTGATTTGCAATTGCATCCTCCATCTCCATTCAGGTTAGTGATCGATTCTGCCAATGATTTCTCTTCGCCACTGCCCAATTTAGAGTCCAAGCGCCTTTTCCTACTAACCAGCTGCTTAGCTAGCTGATCCACGTTTAAGCATCGAGGGGCTTGGCGGCCGGTTTGCCCCTTAAAGCCTGTTATTACTCCCTCATGTCGGTACACATGTTGTTTCCCGCAGGAGAAAAATGCTAGAGAAAAGCAGAAATTTTGACCGGAGGATTGTTGGAAGTATTTCTTGTTTTGGTCTGATGGTTTGCCTGTGCCTTTAGGACAGGACACTATTGATTAGTTCTGAAAATTCATCTGCATTTGCTGTAACTTTATATTTATTGATTAACATTCTTTTTTGAGGTAAGGCTACAGTTACATGTGAGAACAAATGGATTGTGAAGTTCGTTTGCTCTTGGAACGCATGATAGTTGATGAAAGCATAGAGCCAACAGGACTGCCATTAGCACTTCTGAGAGCCATCACCAATAATTTCTCAGACAATCAGCAAATTGGCAAAGGTGGGTTTGCAGTTGTTTACAAGGTACATATTTGTATCTCTCAATCTCCTTCATTCTTGACACACGGCAATGTAAAAGCTCATGCTCATGCATTCTGACACGGCAATATATTGTGAACTTGTGACTGCAGGGACAGCTTCAGGGTGGTAGCACAGTCGCTGTGAAAAGGCTGTCCCTAGAACTTGATATGGACGAGAAGAACTTCAACCATGAGATTAGCAGTCTGGTAAAGGTGAAGCACAAAAACATAGTAAGGTTCCTAGGATATTGCTCCGACACACAAGGGAAACTAGAGACGTACGAGGGAAAGACGGTCATGGCAGACGTACGGCAAAGGTTGCTCTGCTTTGAGTTCCTGCCAAACGGGAGTCTTGATCGGTACATTACTGGTATGCTTGTTTGGATTATCATCTAAAAAGTATATATATAAAAAATTAGTTATGATACTGTTCTATTCCCCTTTTTTTCATGAACGGATGAGCAGATGCATCTCGTGGACTTGAATGGAGGATACGCTATCAAATAATAAAGGGAATATGTGAGGGTTTACATTATCTGCACCAGAACAAAATAGTTCATTTAGATCTCAAACCTGCAAACATACTATTGACCTACAATATGGTGCCCAAAATTGCTGATTTTGGTCACTCAAGATGCTTTGATGAAAACCAAAGCCACGCTATAACTTCAAAACTGGTTGGATCACCGTAAGCTGTGATTTGTCACACTCTATTTTTAAGGATAAAAATAGAATGCATAAATAGTCTTATATGTGCCCCAGGAACAGTCGCACATATAGGATGACAAATTACAAAGAGTATCATCACCCTGTTTATTACATAGCGTACCAATATTTATTACAGAGTATTGCGCATAAACAACAAAATCTAAGATAACATTATGGCGGAAGCTCCCACAGAGACACGTCGACTGGTGAACACCAAGCCTAATACTCATCCCGATAGCTCTCACTCCAACCTTCATCTGTTACCCATCCGGGATTTTCCAAAATTGAAAGTAAAGCAAGCGTAAGTATACAATCGTACTCAACAAGCATAACATCGGTTAATGAGGCTCAAGTAAATTGACACGGTTTGACTGCATTTAGCTTTTATATGTTAATCAAGTTGATCAGTTAAGCAGCATCAAGGTGGCAAGTGTTTCCCAAAACCATCATGATCAATGTAACATAAATAAATAGTAAACATAACAGCAAATGTATGAATAATTTAATATGACAAGAGAGATCATCATTAGTGTAAGGAGTTCTAAGGCCGCTCGTTTCCTTGAGCAAGGCTAGTACCAGTTTATTAAACTTTGCGCAGAGGTGTACACTTTCACTATGAGTCGTGAATTACCCTTTTGCCCGAGGAGATCAGCCTCTTAGCCCACTACCAAGGAAGACCGGCAGGGTTCACTATGAAGTCTTTTAAAGGTCCGTCTAACAAGTTAGGGCCACTGAGGTTTTTGTGCCCTACTGATGTAGTATCCCCCTTCTGATGGCACACGATCGCAGCCTATACTTATACAGACAGAGGTCCAACTACACCCAACCCGAAACACACCCCCTTGCGCCATAAAAGGAACCGCTAACATGCTAGAAAAGGTCCTCATACTGAGCTAAAACCAGAGCCATATAGCCCTCACAGTTGTACTGTAAATCCCGGAAGGTACATTACTGATTAATCCTCAGGTGGTTAAAAGTCATTATTACTGTTCATGGCACAAATACTCATCAAGCCATAAGATCATGATATCATTAAGCACTAGCATCTTGCTACCCAATGCACCCAAAAGGTTCAAGAAATTAGGATATCAAAGCTAGTTATAATCTCTAGGTCATCAAACAGACACATGCATATGTACTATTATTTATAGTGAATAGGTAACAAGGAAGATCCATGCTATACTTGCCTTGATTCACAAAGTCCTGCCGATCCTGCTAATCCTCAAAGTAGCTTTGCTCAGCAAAAACCTCACCGTCTGAACTCGATACTAACAATCAACACTAGACAACCCGATCGAGCATACATACACGAAGCAAACAAAGAACCATTAGAGGAACAGCATATAAATGTTATCAAAATAGAATAAAAAGGTTATAAAACTATTCTACTCACTTCTACGATCACACAGACATCAAGTTCACTGAAATCGAAGTTATAACGGCGAATATATGAATTTTCAAAGATTTCCTGTAGATAAATAAATACTTTAAATATAGACTAAAAATATAAAGTTTTCAAAATGCTTCAAAAGTAGTACCACTGCGTAGATTATGAAATTATGAATCTAACGAAATTTGAACGGACCAAATCGGAGTTAAAACGTGAAAGTTATAAGCTTTTAAAAATAATGGCAAAACTATAAATAACTGCTGGGTGGCAGACTCGTAATTACCATCATCTTCCACCTATGGTTGTTGAAGATCGTTGCCATGGCAGCCATGGTGCCGCTGCACCAGCGCCGGAGGCAAGGGGCCTCGGCCCTGGCCTGCTGGACGGCCGGTGGCGCCGGCTGCGGCCTGCTACGGCCTGCGGCGACCTGTTACGGCCGGCTGCGGCCAACTGCGGCCCACTACGGCCGGCAGCGGCGGTCAGATGCGGCCGGTGGCGGCCAGAAGCGGCGCGCGGGAGATGGAGGACCACGGCCCTCGGCCGGGACTTGGCCGGCTGGCAGCGGCCGACTGTGGCCGGCGGCGACTGGCCGTGGCCGGCTAGGGTTGGCTGTGTGCGGCTAGGGTTGGCTAAGTGCGGCTAGTGTTGGCTAAGGGGCCGCGGCTGGCCCTCTTTATAGCCGACGGAGAACCGGTTGCGCTAAAGCCGCTGGGCTTGGCCCGTTGGGCTAGCTGCGGCTACCTATAGCCGCTGGTGGCTGGCTATGGGCAGCCAAATTAGGCCATGGCTGGCTGGAAGTGGCTGGGCTTGGCCAGGGATGGCCAGAGAGGGCCCGAGGTGGCCGGGGGAGGCTATGACTGCTTATGGCCGCTGTGGCCAAGCTAGTGCTGGCTATGGCCGGCCGAAGTTGACTGTGGCCGGCTGAGAGTGGCAACATGTGGCTGTAGCTGGCTGTGGTTGGCCAGATGAGGCTGTGTGAGGCCAGGTGTGGATCAAGCTAGGTAGGGGCTGGCCAAAACAAGCTAGGATACATTGAGGATAGCAAAGGGTTGCTAGACCGGACTGCTGCTGGCCTTACTATGCGGCTAATGGCCAAGTTTGTTCACTGGTGGCCGGCTGCGGCTACTGCTAGCCTGGCCGGGGTGGCCATGGCAGGCTAGGGCTGGCAGTTAAGGCTAGGATAGGCCAGAGCAAGCTAGGTTGGGCCAGGATAGGCTAGGGTAAGCCAGAGATGTCTAGAGACTGAACTAGGCCTGCTAGAGCTAGGTAGAGGATGGTGTCTTACTAGAGCGATGGTCAACACTATAGAGGGAAAGGAAAGGCTCTCTCTCTCTATCTATGCAAGAGAGAGTTTTTCTGAAAACGTTTTTCAAAACCTTCTTGAGGCAAACTTGGGTTTTCAAAGCTTTATTTTCAAACACGAAAAGAACCTAGCCGTGTCTTGCTTAGGTTTTAGAAATTCTTTTTTAAACACCAGCAAAACAAAATAAGGCACCAAGCACAAACCCATCTTTATTATCTTCGTAAAAGTTTTAAAACCACACTTTTCATCATTTCATAATGATAACAAAAGAATAAAGTCTTGGCTAATTTTAAAGAAATTAGTAAATTCTTTAGTTTATTTAGTGTTTTTGGTTCACATCCCAAAATTGAAATTTTGGGGTGTGACACATCTTGCTCCATTTCTTAACTTATTGATGAGAACAATTTTCCATTACCCAACTTGCTCCTTATATAATTCCTCTGGCCAAAAACTTTATGATGCAGGGGATATTTGGCATCAGAATCCTTCAGTAGAGAAATCACATTCAAGTTAGACATATACAGCCTTGGTGTTATAATCATGGAGATATTGACCGGAAAGAAGGGGTATTCTGAGATTGAGAATGTAAGAATATTGCACATGACCAATCCAAGACAAGGCTATGTCAAAAAAAATCCAATTATCAAACAATATGGTTTTGTGCTGTATACAATTGTAAGCCTAATACAAATATAATTTTTCAACAATTCTGAAGCAAGACATTGAAATTGATTTTACTTATATTATACAGATTTAGTAATTTTAGTTAATTAACTATCTAAATACTACAACCTATGCGCACCAAAGTAAACACTACATTAAAAGTATTTGGCATGCTTCACTTTCCAGTGAATTTGCATTGTCTGTCTTATGTCTGTATTTGCATATTTATACGTCAGAAGTCTTTACAATATTTCATTTACTTGCACATGCTATAATTTCCATTTCTCATGGTTACTTGCTATGTTTTAGGTACTTGAAAGTTGGAGTAATAGGTTCGAAACATTAAATCAAGACACAGAACTGAACCAGGTAAGGGTATGCGCCAAGATAGGGGTAGAGTGCAGTGACTTTAACCCAGCGAAGAGACCAGTTACCCAGTATATAATTGAGACGCTTTATGAAATGGAGCAGACTTACGGTTTTATTGAAACCGACCTCTGTACTTCATCAACAACACAAGTAAGTTAACTCATGACACACAAATAGAATCCTTTAACTTCCAAGGATGGCTTTTTAGAGCTTGCGCACAGCACAGTTTTCAGTTTCTTGCTTCGATTTGGCGGATAAATTAAGTGAGGTCGTAAAATTGTTCTGCATGAAAAGGAGTCTTCTACTGAGCTGCAGAAAGTAAGGTGCCACGAGAGACGAAAATCAAAGTATATATTCAGTATTTTTCAGCATCTGATATTTGTTGCATAAAGCCAATATTTGCGGCAAAGGCCAGACACGGCACAGTCACCGTTTATAGATAACGTCCAGCACTCCAGCCTCTGATTATTATTCTACAGGAATCCAAGATCACAGGATTGATTAGTTACCCAATATAAAAATCTAAGGAATCATCTATACTAGGCAACATATATAGACATTCATACGACATAATATTGTTAATACTCATCCACAATTGTAGTGGTTGCCCGAGATCAGCAACTAAGAGTACCATCAAAAGCGGAGAGCTTGGCCTACCACGGGGTGAGCAGAGTGCCTAGAAGCACAAAACAGAGTGACACTCTGCAATGCTCCTTTCGTTCTGCTTTTTTAGTTATTTTTCTTTTAAGAAACAAAAGCCAGCCAAAGGGGTAGAAACCAGAAGCTGCTTTGTCAGAAGTAGCTGCTTTTGGATAGTACTCCCTCGGTATAGGAATAGAACGTCGTTTAGGACAGCGACATGATCTTCAAAACACAACTTTGACCTTTTTTTAAAAAAAAATATTTATAGAAATGTGATACACGTATACTTTTATGAAAGTATTTTTCAAGCCAAATTTATTCATATAATTTTTCAATGTTTGACCCAAACTTTATCCAAAATGGCTTCTTTTTCCTATAGGGAGGAAGTACAATTTTGAAAGCATCTTGGACCCACTTTTTGACTCTTTTCTTTCTGCTTTTAAAATGATGAAAATATGAGCTGTTCTTTTTTCTGCGCAAAAAAAAGAGTTGTTTCATAAAGTTGTTTCAAAGGAGATTTTTTTTTCGATTCAAAGCTTCATTCATGTCAGGGAGTATGAGAATTACATTCTTAAGTCAGCAGGTTTACGATACAGGCTGGAGCAATTTGCCACTCTTCCAGCCTAGTATCACCTGTGACTTGATTTTCTAGTACGTGAGCTATGCGATTACAAGAATGACTAGCATACACCAAAGAAAAATCATGAAAAACTGAACTAAGGACATCAATCTCCCTGAGAATTGGCGCCAGCCAAGAATATTGATAATCCCCTCGTTTCCATATTCTGACCAGCTCTTTGTTATCTGTCTCCAGTTGTAACTTTGCCACTGCCATCTCCCTGGCAAGAATCATTCCATCACGACAGGCCATTGCTTCCATTGTCAGTGCGTCCAAGGCATGTTGGTACCAACGTGCTCGACCACCTATAAACAGTCCTGTCGAATTTCTAAGTACAGCCCCCGTCGCTCCTTGTCCAACACCCGCCTGAAAGGATGCATCAGTATTGCACTTAGTCCAACCTTCAGGTGGAGGTTTCCAACATGGTACACTGTTAGACGTGGCTAACATCTTCTCCTTTGGTTTGAAAATTTCCCATAAATCATGTGCTAGGTCTATTGTCCAGTGAACTGCAATCCTAACAGGTATTTGGTCTTCATCATGACGCCTTCTATTTCTTTGCATCCACAACGAATACATTCCAATGATGAAAATGCTTCTTTCACTGTCTGAGCAGAAATTCGGCATCAACAAATCAGTTGCCCAGGTGTGTGAGTGCATGTTTGGCAGCTTGGCACCAGTAAGAGATTTGATCTCCCGCCAAAACGTCCTAGCAATTGTGCACTCAATCAAGATATGTCAAATGGATTCACTGTCAGCTCCACATATCTCACAAAATTCAGTAGGTTCAATATGCCGTCGATGCAACACTGATTTTGATGGCAAAAATTCATGGAGAACTCTCCACCAAAAAATTTTCACCTTCGGTGGTACATTCAGTTTCCATGTCAGTTTCCAAAACTCATCTCCTGAGCTCTCTGGTGCCTCTAAACCAGCTTGCTGATGGGATAATGCAAGCTTCCAGTACGCCAATTTTACAGAATACACACCATGCTTCTCAAGCTCCCAGGCCCAACGATCTTCTCCATCCTGCGCTCTCAGTGGAATACGAAGGATAGCAGATGCATCAACCCGGATGAAAACCTCCTGGATTCTTTCTACATTCCAGTGCCCCGAGTCTGTCATCAAATCAGACACCATAGTCACCTCTTGCCCATCCCTAGGTGTAAGTGGCCTGGCATCAAAATGCATCGGTATCCACCTATCCTGCCAAATGTTCGTCGAGGTGCCATCACCGATCCTCTTGATCATGCCCTGCTGCAATACTTCTTTCCCAGCTAAGATCGCACGCCACGTATGACTGGCATGTTTCTTTTTCCGACACTCCATAAAGGTCTAGTCATGGAAATATCGACCCTTCAAGACACGAGCACACAAGCTGTCAGGCCTAGCATGGATTTGTTGAAAAGATGCAAATCGCGAAAACCCATACCACCACATGATTTGTGTTGTGTAAGACGGTCCCAACATTGCCAGTGAATATGTCGGTTGTCTGCAGATCCTCCCCACCAGTAATTCGATATGGCTGCCCTCATTTTCTTGCAAGTCTTCTTTGATAATAGAAAGCAACTCATTGAATATGTCGGCACTGCCTGTGCTACTGACTTGAGCAGGACCTCCCTCCCCGCGTAACTTGCCTCGCGCCCACACTAGGTTTCAATAAGGCCTCTGATCCTTGCCGGTAAGAACTCAAAAGCCTCAGTCGTAGATCGCCCTAGTGCTGTAGGAAGCCCCAAATATTTATCTGACAATGCTTCTGTTGGAATATACAACTCACTTCGAACCAGCTCCTTCACTTCATCCAAACAATTCTTGCTAAAAAAGACTGCAGATTTATCTTTATTAACCATCTGGCCCGACCCCTTGCTATACAAGTCCAAGACCTCCCGAATCCTAATAGCCCCTCTCTGCGACGCTTCTGAGAAAACGATACAATCATGCGCAAAGAGAAGGAGCGATACCCATGGTGCGTGAACACCCACGCGGACGCCTCTGGATAAATGCACTGGACCAAAGGATTTTAGAAGAATGGACAGGCCTTCCGCACACAACAAAAACAGATATGGCGAAATAGGGTCACCTTGCCGAATACCTCGAGAATGTCTGAAAACACTCGAAAGAACACCATTAACTTTAATCGAGAAAGAAACAGATGTAACACACCTCATCACAAGAGAGACAAAACTTTCGTGGAAACCCAACTTCAGCATAATGCCTCTTTAAATCATGAAGGCTGAATGTAGGAGTCGTACACTGTCTCATCTGTGTTTGTTGGTGATGCTAAAAGCAACCGAAATTGTCAAAGCTTTCACTATCGAATTCAAGGTTCCATCGTAATCTAGACCAGGATGCTAATAATTTCCATAGGGTATCCATCAAGCCTTTTTAAGACCGAGTCCAGGATCCCTTCATACTTTAGCTTCCTTTTAGACCGAGTCAAAGTGATTCAAGTCAAGGTGCTTTAGCTCATCTTCACGCACCAAAGACCTCAACTATTTTTGACCGAGAAATTTGCTCATGGTAGTCAAAGTGCGAGTGTGGAGGGACTTATTTGTAAGCCCTTACTAATCCCAGGTTGTTTGGTAATTGACTCTGATCGAGCAATAATTTTTGTGATACCTGATGGCTGAACAGCGTCGAGAGATACACCCTCTTATTAAGAGAAACAAATATTTATTAGGAGCAAACTCGAGGTAGACATTCCAAAGAAGAATGCCTATGTTAATCAATTATTTATAGCAACGGTCGCACTAGAATTTCGCCTCTATTAATCTGTTAATAAACTTTTTATTTTATATAATTCAGATGTTGAAGTATTCAATATAAGATCTCTATATGTTCATATGTAGAAGGATATCATATTTAAAGTTGCAAGGGAGCGGAGACGTGTTGCCACACACGGTTCAGAGGCGGTGTGTGAGAAGATGTAGCAGCCACCACCTTGAATCCACCTCCCCCACCATATCAAATAAGGGCACCTGCTGTCGAAATCAGGGTGCGGTCAGGGTCGTTGAGTTGGGGCATCATACTCCCACAGGCTGTCGGCAACGGAGAGAGGCAGTAGCCAACAACAGTGGTGGCGGTAGGGCATGCTAGCGTCCGACCCTGGTCAGTTGGCAGCACTGTTCCACCCCCAGCCTTCCTCTTCTCGGGTCTCACCCGTCCCCATGTGTCCAACCACCTAGCCCAACTTCTTTCCCTCGCCAGCACCACCCCGCCGCCCATCGCCTTGACAACACTAGGGTTCGTCGAAGCTCCTCTGGTGAACGCTAGCACTGCCGCGGCGGCCTCCTTCTTCCCCTCCCCTATCCTACACCTCGCACCGTTGCCATAGTGAAGCTCACCAGCACGTCGAGCTATGGTGCCCTGCCTTATGCCTGGCCCAACCCCCGCAATAGCCGCCAGATAGGGCACCCTAAGCCACCCAATGACCATCCCCAACCGCCTGGCTTCCCTGCCTCCTCCTAGACCTCTGCCTTCTAAGCCCACCAGAGATGGATGATGGTCGACGATGAGAATGGTGGAGGCGCAGGTGCCACGATGGGCTTTGTGGGCCAAGCTAGGTCGATTTGTTGGAGGAGGGAGGAAGAAAACAGTGCACTAGGGGAAGGGTGGTCGGAGAGGTGCTACCTTCGATCCTGTTCGGATAGGAAGATTGGCCGTTGGTGGCCGCATGCGGCCCAATGAGAGAGAGGAGCACGAGGACGCCTGGAATGTCAATGCTTGATGTTACCAATGTTGGTGAGGCAGTGGTCCGTGAGGTTGAGGGAATATCCTAGATGAAGGCATTTTGAGGGTTCTCGGTCCTAGATGGCTCTAGAGGAAGTTGTGCAGGGTGATACTCTTATGTGGTGATGAAGCAGAGCGGGTGTGGTGTCATGGAGAGGCGACCGAGAGAGGGAGGAGGGAATGTCATGTTTGCGCAATCAAACCCAGGTGGGGGAGGAGGAATGAGTGGGTCGCTTTCGGTATGCCGTGTTGATGACCTTATTTACTATTCAATCTTTAGAAGTAGATAAATATGAACATGCACAAAAACTCAAGACATTCTCATTTCTCAAACTAGAGTTATAAAGGTACCCACTGAGTGTAAATGCATAGTAAATATATATAAAAGCACCACTAACACTTGTAGTCAAACATGTGCATAAGTCATACATTAGACTAGCTAGGAGGCATTTGATAGGAAAATTTTATACTAAATATACGATTATGTTATATGATTAAATAAACATCAAGAACGGACACGTTTTTGTGGAGACTATTTCAGACACGGGTATTATTGTCGATCTTATTAAGCCCTATAATGGTGTAACAACAACTTTTGCTTCTAGATAAATCTTATATTTATCTAAATTATGATACGTGCAGCCATTCAAAGACGGCATGACAAATGATGCATTCCAAGGCAGCCCTTGCAATGATGATACAGAATGTGGTGCTGTCAGCCCCCAGCAGTCTCATGGATCTAAGTACAATCTCAAGTTTTACATGCACCAGACCATCGATGGACCAAACCGTAACCAAGTAAACATAGCAGATCCACAGCAGCCACATATGTTTGGTTACACCAATGTTCATGACTATCCCATATTTGATGGTCTTGGACCCAGCGCAAAGATTGTTGCACGTGCACAAGGCTTGCATACAGAGACTTGTATGGACAACGACGATGACTGGTTCCACTGGAGCAGCATAGTGTTTAGCAATATAAGGTTTGTTGTTTTGATCTTATTTAAAATACGTTATATGTCACTCTTCTATATAGGACTTGTTCTTTATATTAAATTCTACATGTGAATCATTGTATATATGCTAAATAAAATCCTTTTTGTCACTAGAATCTAAAAATCTATAGATAGTAACCATAACAATATATATTTTTCGCTTACTATTCTTTGTTTTGATATTCCTGAATTAGGTTTGCGGGGTCCAGTTTTAAGGCCATAGGAAATCAAAATAAACTCCAAGGCGAGTGGGCTATTGTTGGTGGGACGAGAGTGTTTACTTGTGCAGAGGGCACCATATCTATCAACAGAATCGAAGGACATGGGTTGTCAACCATCTATGGAATTCAGATCACTGCACTTTGCCGCACAGCACAGACAACGGATACAGAGGTAACGATAATATATTTTTTTCTCTCCTTATTTAAGTCTATGGCACTTGCATGAAATAAGGCGAGGATTTTGACCGGAATCAGGAAAAATATCTCACAACTAGACAAAATATATAATTAAAAATCAATACAATGCAGCCCTTCCAGTTTCCTTTAACATATATTGCATTTGCCTGCTGGTAAACTACTTCATCCATTCTAAATTGTACTTTATTTTGGCTTTTTTCATGCATTTTGCTATGTATCTCGATATAATATTTATCTAGATACATAAAAAAAATACATACACCAAAAAAATCAAAATGAACTACAATTTAGAACGGAAGAGTTGTAAACTCGTGCGTCTATCAATAATCAACAGTATAATGTTTGGTTTGAGGAACCACTCTATTTGGACCTATTTGGTACAGCTTGGTCTAGCTTCATAAAACTGCTTCACTAGTGAAGCTTTCCTCGTGCTAGCACTAAGTATTAGCTTATGAGAAAAGAGATGATGATGAATCAACATATTCCATTTCAAAAAAAAAAAACTAGAAGATCGATGATAGACTGCTTATTCCTCAGACCAAACAACCTATAAAATTGTTAACCATGTAGGTCCCAAAGACTGCTTAGTACGGGTCCACTATACTATGACCACAATCTTACCATACTAGAGTCTATCATGAATGGCACTACACAAAAAGAAAAATGTTGTTGATACCCAAGAAATTTACTCTCTTACTAGACCGAGAACTCCCTAAAATCAATGCATCAACATGATACTTCAGAGGCAACATGTTTATTAGAAGGTCCAGAAAGGCTGATTAATAGAGGCATTTTGTTCGAGGCAAACACCATGCTCTGGCATTTTCATAGAGACTCCCCTGACCATTTATAGAGGAGGAGGGTAACAGGTCGGTGGCCCCTAACACAGTAGAAATTGTTCAAATATCCCTATAAATGTTTTAGTGATTTTTGGAGGTGGGCATCTTAAAGCACTACCTCTGACAGTTGATTTATGGAGATAGACATCCTAAAATGGTGCCTCTGTTATACTGTGAATCGATGATTTACGGAGGTTGTCTTGGGACATCCGTCTACGTAAATAATTTGGCGAGGCGAACATTTCCTAGAGCCTCCCCTGACCATTTATAGAGGAGGAGGGTAACAGGCCCATGCGCCCCCCCCCCCCACCCCCCCAACCCCCACAACACAGTAGAAAATTTTCAAAACATCCCTATAAATGTTTTAATTTAGAGCACAAATATCCAAAAACAATTCATCTCTTTATCAGAATGTTGTGATCTTTCATTATGAATACTAACTACATATATTAAATTTTGGTTCAAAAAAACTACATATATTAAACATTGACAAAGTTGTTGAGACAACAACTAATTATGTATATATATTTGTCATTCTTAAAGATGTTATCATATCTGTCCAGCTCCCCTTAATCAAAATGGTTGGTTCCGCCACTGCAAGCCTCAATTAATGTTTACCCCTGTCTCTCAAAACATCTTTATTGTAGTGTCTTTTGACAGAATCAATACGGTAGTTACTCTTCGTTCATTTGTTTGCAGGCTTCCAACGATGGACCTGATTACAGTCTCATTTTGTACATGCACCAAACCGTCGAGGGACCCAACCATAACCAAGTAAATATAGCAGATCCAAAGCAACCTCAAATGTTTGGTTACACTAATGTTCATGACTACCGTATATATGACGGTCTTGGCCCCAGCGCAAGGATTGTTGCTCGTGCACAAGGTCTACATATACTGAGACAAATATGACCGATGATGACTGGTTCCACTGGAGCAGCATAGCGTTCGTCGATGAAAGGTTTGGCCACTTTAAACACCATGCTTCTACAAAATATTATCTTCTATATATGCACTGTTACGTTGTTCCATCATATGTTTGATTGCTATGGTCCGGTTATATTAGTAACGATATTGATTTTTGTACATAGCCATAAAATTTCACAGCTGAAAACCTACTTTTAGGGGGGCACATCCAAACGATTTCGAGAGGTAGGTAAGGCAAACTGCCTCCACCCAAAGACCTCCTGAGATTGTCCATTGTCACTCAAACCTAGAGCTTTCTTGATCAACACTAGAAAAAACATAAAATGTGCACTTTAGGTATTCCTAGTTTAATCTACCTAATTAATCACAAAGAGTTTTACAACCTAGATCCAATCTTATCAACTAATCTATCCTAATTTAGTAAAGGTAAATGTACCAAAGTCAAGCATAATCTGGAAGATTAAATGCAGATCATGGATGCATGGTAACGATTACCAAAACACCACCCCTGTCAATGATGGAGCTCCACTAAGTCCCGGTCACTCAACCTTCTCAGCTTATAACATTTAGTTCGCTACAAAGGATTGTCCAACCTAGAAATAATTGTTGCAAGCAACTAAGTCTAACCACCATTGCCTACCATCCGGTCACCTATGGAGCTACCTGCTACATAGCTTCTCTATCAAGGAGGTTGTCCCTCGTCTCCCACACACCAAGTCATTGTCGCTTCACACCAAGCTCAGAGGGGCGTCACCAGAACATCACTAAGACCTTCACTAGAATAACAACAACCTTGTACTAAATAAGTTAAGGCATCACTACCACAACCAACACTTTTTAGAGATAGACTCTAAGCCCCTCCAGAGGCAGATATAGAGATCGACTCCCCTATAGGGTCTCTATAAGGCAAGGATTTGCAAAGGTGGCCACAAAGATTGACCCTGAATTAATAAACTGTGAAGGTGGACACTTAAAGTGCCTATATTGAGTAATCAATTAAAAAATTAAAATATAGTAGCAGCTTATGGATTACCATCATCGCTGTCATAGTCGTTGCTTCTAGTGCCATCGCCATTTTTGGTGCTTATAGTGGTGCTCTTCATCCGCCTCGTGAGATGTCTATCGATGAGAGGATTTCTCCTAGTGGATCATCACTCTTGTCGAGTGATGGCGTCATCCCTGTGCTAGCCCTTGTTGCCTAGCAACAAGTCATCCCTGTGAGGAGAAATGGACAAGAGCTAACCCTTGTTGCCAAGCAACTCATCATTCCTGTTGAAGGAGTTGCACAGGGAGTGTGGGTGGTGACATCTCATCATGAGTCGTGGGGTGCGACTAAGAGGAAGTGGGTGAAGGAGACAGACGCAGAGAAAGGATAGGGATTTAGGGTTCCCTTCCTAGCTGCGGGCCTCTTAAGAGGTTGTTTATATAAATGAAATCACTTATCCACTTGATTTCTAGAGATGGTAATTGTCTCCATAAATGATTTATCACCTCTATATACATAAAAGTACATCTCTCCAAAATTGGTTCTGAAGTAATGCCTAACTCTCCAGAGACGATCAATAAGATCTATCATATGTCATGATGTCATCGAAATTTACTTGAGAGGATGTGTGGGGTGTAGTAGTCTTAAAAATAGCTATTGTAGTCCTTGACAACCCCAAATCACTAATGAGATGAGTTATATATAGCTCCTTTGCATCTCCTCATTCAGAGCCAAATTCTACTACAAAAGTAGCATCTATGCTAGATAGTCTGGTGCTCAATGAGAAATACACTGCATAGTTGACCGATCCTTTGTGACTGTTGTGTTGTTACAAACTTGAAAAATGAAGTCATTTGTCCATCCATCATTTCCTTCTTGCCTATGTTTTTTCTTAGAATCACAGCTCACCATATTGGTCAGACGACCTCCATTGTTGGACGTTCTTTTCTTTCTTCTGGCCAGACCATCTTCCCTGATGAGTTGCAAAAACAGTGGCATCCAAAATCCCTCTTCTCAATGGATTGTTAGACCTCTTGGCATTCTTAGCACTAGACCATCCAATGTCTTGAATAGTGCACTCAAAAGCATTGCTAATGAGCACCTCAAATTAGACGAATGTCTACTCAGACCATTTCCATGATCGATGGAACATCCAACTAGGGTCTTGTGGTTGTTTTATTACTTTCTTTGCCATTTCTTCTCAAACCTTCGCACCATTTTTTCCCTTACAAATCCTCAAGATCTATTAGATCCTAGGATTTGAGTATCGAACTCATCTTAACACACATTCTAGACCTAGTGGTTGGATTGGTATCTCAATCACCAAAACTACACAATCATCAAATGTGTCTAGCTTACAATGTGATAGACACATTTGCACAAGATCGATATCAAGATTCATACAATGAATGGTCAAGGGCCCCTACTTGTAAGTCATGCAACAACATCTCATTGGCTAGTCATGCTTGTTCATGGTGGGATGTAGCTTCCATGTTTCAATGCACACATGCTTGATAAGGCATTGCCCCTCCTCTATTAGGCTGTAGCACTATAAAATAGGCTCTGAGGCATGATAATATGTATCATCCTGCCTCCACCCTAAGACATGGGATCTATAGAGAAGAGGATAGTTCAAGCGTAGAGACGTTAGATCAGAGGGAGTGATAGTGGTGAAGCTAAAGGGAATTAGAGAAGGGTGTTTTGATAGACTTGTATTATATAGAGGGTGAATATATGGTGAAACTTTTATCATAATTGCTATTTGCAACGCCTAAGGGTTGTGTAGCTTTGCCCCTAGGGAGGGATAGAGAGGGCAAAGATGTGGTAGGGATGGAGAGAGTCTGAGAGATGAAGTGAATGTTACTGGGACTAGACATTTGTATTAACATAGGTGGCCACTGAACACATCTAAAGGTGCATTTATGGCAACCGCTTCTAATAATAGCCGTTGCTTTAGTTTTAGAGACCTGTCACTTTGAGCCTATTTCATAGAGCTCTAATCGTAGCTTCTTCCAAGTGGATTCTGTGTAGCCGTATAGAGCAATTAAAATTCATCTAGATTTTGGTGGGGAGCTAACAAGACTAACATCATTTTTACTATGAGCTAGGAGCTAAAAAGGCTTCCAACCACCCTACCCCCTTTATAATCACTTCTCACCTACTCCCAACCCTGCCCTACTAGAATCACTCCACCATATAATCCAGTAGTGGAGTTCAAGAAATAGGAAGTAGAGCTCTACCAAACTAGTCCTTAGTACAACAACTCTAACAATAATAATTTCCTATAACCTAGACCTATATTTTTGGCAATTGTCGTTCTAAATGAATAACATTTGGAACTCAATTTTAAAGATGTGCCTTCACTATGGGTCCTTGATGATTTGTACTAACTTTCAAACTAGCCTCTAACAATAAAAGTTGATCGGTATCTAAATGTTAGAATATGATACCCCTAGTTATAGGCAACAACCCTCGAATCTTTGAAAGGATGTTATCAATATGCATAAGCTTGCATCATACCAAGAATGACTCGGTTGAATTGCGTAGGAAACGTAAATGACAATGTTTAAGCAATCAAGACAAGAGTTTACGATTTTGGCAAAGTCAATCACAAATTCTATTAGCACGACTCCAAAAGAGTATAAGTGAATATTGTTCTCTCACGACCCTACTTTATTGAACGCAAATCGTGGAGCAAAGCTCTAGGCATCATTTAATATAAAGGGCCTCTCACAAACCCTACTTGATCCTCTAGGAACCACTGACCCTTTTGCCATATACAAGAATCTAGTGCAATATAACTACAAGCCTAATCCTAAGTGCTCCTAATTGCTTCTGATAAGCCTTAGATGAAACCTTCGTGTTGGCTTGGTTGATGCCTCTAGCCTCTACTCCTTGTTTATATAGTCCCCTCCAAGACCCTCATATACATGGAAGTAGGATTCCTACTCCTAGTAGGATTGTAGACTCAAGCCCTAGTAGAACTATAGAAGTGCAAGTAGCACACCTCTCTGAGTCCTACTAGTCTATTTTAAATTTTAGTTCGTTTGACTTTTTTATCCAAGTTTGATCACTCGTCTTATTCAAAAATTTGTTCACCATTTATTTTGTTGTGGCTTGCTTTATTAACAAAGGATCTTTGAGAATGACATAAATATGACTATGTTTGCTTAAAATTTTTGAATAAGACGACTGATCAAACTTGAGGTTAAAAAAGTTAAACTAACTACAATTTGAAACTGAGTGAGTATATTACAAGTAGGACTTGAGTTACCATACAACACTAAAAAATTATAATATTTTTTTATTATTTGCTAAAACAATTGCAATCTATTGAATGGTTTCATATTAATGCATTAGATTCCAGGGATCCAGTTTCAAGGCAATAGGAAATCAGAATAAGGTCAAAGGCGACTGGGCTGTTGTTGGTGGAACTGGAGTGTTTACCTTTGCACAGGGTAATATTTCCATCCAAAGAATACACGCCGATTGGTGCTCAAACATCAAGGAGATTTGTATCAGTGCATTTCGCTGCACGCCACAGAACATTCCAACTGATACAAAGGTAACCATAGCATTTTTTTTGGCTCTTGCCATATGTATTTCCCTAACTAGACTCGTGGTGGAAAAACATAAAAGATTGTTTTGTAGTACTAAAATATTTATATTAGCACTGACAATAGTTAATCCATCACTTTGTAGCTTTCCAGGGTTAATGCTACAAGTCCTGTCACCACACAGTCCCTTGAGTATAATTGGAACTTGTACATGCACCAGACCATCGATGGACCAAACCACAACCAAGTAAATATAGCTGATCCAGAGCAGCCTCTGTTGTTTGGTTACACCAATGTTCATGACTATCCCATATATGATGGTCTTGGCCCCAGTGCAAAGATTGTTGCACGTGCACAGGGCCTGCACACAGAGACTTGTATGGACGACGATGACTGGTTGCACTGGAGCAGCATAGTGTTTAGCGATAAAAGGTTTGTACTTAATGTGCTCATCTTACTTTAAACGTAATTTTCAAAATATTTCTGTTTTATTTTCAACGTATTACTGATAAGCGCTTAACTTTATTGTTTCACGTGTTCATGAATTATTAGGTTCGAGGGGTCTAGTTTTAATGCGATAGGAAATCAAAATAAGGAGCAAAGTGAATGGGCCATTGTCGGCGGGACTGGGGTGTTTACCTGTGCACGGGGCACTATCTCAATATATAGAATCCAAGGAGATTGGTTGTCAAACATCAAGGAAATTCGAATCAGTGCATTTTTCCCTAAAATAGGACAGCAGCATTACTGAGCAGCACATTAAAAAAAAACTTTTACATACAAACTCCATAACAATTAGAATTTATACACAGATTTTGATCTTGATGAGTCTACGACTTTATAGTTTATCATTTTTCCTTTACTGAAGTCCTAGTCATGTTGCCAACAATAATCATATAAGTTCAGGATCGGACTACAACGGCTTGAATATGTAGCTTACCAGGTTAGTTTACCGGCCCCCAAGTAAAAACGTTTTTTTTCTCATACCACCATTTATTAAAAAAAACGAGTACAAACGTTTTTTTAACTGCTATCTTATCTTAAGAGGAAGAGTACAAGTGTACAAAAACCTATGTTTCAGGCTATTCTTACAAATGCAGGTGACACCACACCATCTTATTCAGCAAACAACAGTACAGGGTTACAAACAGTCGGCTAACAGATAACTAGATTACCGACAACTGGCCCTTTTCACGAGCTTTTTGGGCGGAACTTCCAAACCCTGATGTAGTTTTCGCCATGTGTGGTTACAATCTTCTTCATGCCAACCGACAGGCTGGTAATCTGAGGGCGCAAGCGCCTCGGGATGCTGTCCACCTGTGCATCAGGGTCAATCCTGCGAACAGGTTTCTTCTCTATTTGCTGCGTGGATCTAGATATCGCTTCTGCTGCTGGGCGGTCAGCCTCCACGACAAGGCATCGAATGGTTTCACCAGTTCTTTGGCATAGGACACGAAGCACGCCGTCAATGCCTCCAACTGCCAGCGTTGCTGTGTCACCAGGCAAATGACGTGTGCTGTAGATGACGTTTGGACTGACTCTTTTTTCCCAGAGAGGCCTCAAAGTCCTGAGCAAGAACTGGGAATTAATGTACCGCCATGATGAAATCACAGTTATATTATGCTTGACTCTACACTGGCAACTTGCAATCGTTCTTGTTGGCAGCATTTGTAATCTGAAAGTAACTTTTTTCCCAAATATTTGTGAGATTGATAAGGAAAAGCAAGCCATCATTTAGAATGAGCAACTTGCTAACATGAATGGTTGTCCAATACAAGTTCACATGCAAATGGTAGTTAGGTAATGGAATAACTCTAGATGCAAACAATTTAATAACCTAACCATAACATAAGCAAACTCAACAAACCATACAATTTCAACTGTAAAGTAATATGTGTTGGCAATAGACACAAGATTTGGGCAAGCCAAAGGCACCATGACCCTTGGGGGATTTGCTTTATTATATAGCCAAAAGGTTTGCTTGGAATACAAGATGCTCCTAGAGCATATTCCTACAACATATAGCATAAAGTGCTAAAGTAGATAAAGGTAGACTCCTTGGCTCCTAAGCAAGCTCAAGTGCATTACAGTAAATAGGAAATAAACTAGTCTACTGATAGCTTAACTGACAGGCTTATTCAACATCTCTCCCCCTAAGCCTAACAGTTCTTCAACTTGCTGATCTCCTTGAGCCCAATTCTTCCCCTCATCTCTTCAAACTTGGCCTTGCCGAGGGACTTGGTCAGGATATCTGCAAGCTGGCTGCTGTAGGTATGAACTCAGTCTTGATTGTACCATCTTCAACACAATCTCTGATGAAGTGGTACTTAGTCCTGATGTGCTTGCTCCTATCATGAAAGACAGGGTTTTTTGCAAGGGCCAGGGCTGACTTGTTGTCGACCCTGAGCTCCACCACCTCCACCTTCCTTTCCAGTAGCTCTGCAAGCAGTCTTGACAGCCACAATGCCTGAGTTGCAGCTGTTGTCATTGCTACATACTCAGCCTCATAGCTTGAGAGAGCAACAACCCTTTGCTTGATGGACTGCCAGCTGATCAGACTGTCTCCAAGAAAGAACAAACACCCAGTGGTGCTCTTGCTGGAATCCATGTCACCAGCCAGGTCTGAATCGCTGTAGCCAATGAACCTTGCCTTGCAAGAAGCTCTAGTGTATTGAAGACTATAATCCAGAGTGCCAGCCAGGTACCTGAGAACCCTCTTCACAGCTTGAAGATGCTCAACCGTCGGTCTCTCCAGGAACCTGCTGACAAAGCCCACAGCAAAGGCTAGATCAGGCCGAGTGTGCACCAAGTACCTCAAGCTTCCCACGAGTCTCCTGTACTGGGTTGCATCCACTTCCTTTGCTGTGCTGTGCTTGCTCAGCTTCAAGCGTTCCTCCATGGGAGTGGCAGCTGGGTTGCAGTCCGACATACTACCCAGCTGCAGAATCCTCTTGGCGTAGTGGCTCTGACGATGTGTGATGCCACCACCGCTCTGCTGGACCTCAATGCCCTGATAGAAGCTCAGTAGGCTGAGATCACTCACCTCGAAGATTGACTTCATCCTGGCCTTGAACAGGTTGGTCTCCTGCTTGCTTGCGCCAGTGATGATCAGATCATCCACATAGACCCCGACCACCAGAAGCTTGTCGCCAGAGCCCTGCCTGTACATCGCTGCCTCGTGACTGTTCTGCTCGAAGCCCATCTGCTTCAGGGTGGCGTCGAGCTTGGCGTTCCACGTCCGGGTGCCTGCCGCAGACCATAGAGTGCCTTGCGGAGGCGGTACACCTTGTTCTCTTCCCCGACAGCGGTGAACCCAGGCGGCTGGCAGACATGGACTTCTTCTTGAAGGTCTCCATTGAGGAATGCGGACTTGACGTCCATGTGACGGACCGGCCACCCCTCCTGGGCAGCCAGCGCAAGCAGCACGCGCACAGACTCCATGCGAGCTACTGGCGCGAATGCATCTTCATAGTCCACCCCCTCCTGCTGAACAAAGCCGCGGGCGACCAGACGAGCCTTGTGCTTGATCACGTCCCCGCGCTCATTCTTCTTCAGCTTGAACACCCACTTTAGGGTGATTGGGCGGTGGCCGAAACAGGGAGGCACCAGCTCCCAGGTGCCGTTCCTCTCGACAGAGCGCAGCTCCTCCATTGCAGCCCGCCAGGCAGGATCATCCTTAGCCTCAGCATAGGTGGACGGCTCGCCAGAGTGCGTGAGATGCAACTCCGCGAACAAACGCTGCGCCAGCGGCGGAGCAGGCTGTTCCCCGACGATGCCGGTGATGGTGCGGTAGTGGAGTGGCTCTCCGTCGTAGCACGCATCCAGCCGGTCTTCATCTTCCTCCAGGGGAGTCACATGCTCCACCTGGGACTCGAGCGGAGCCGGTGAAGGTGTCGATGCTGCCGCTGAAACAGGAGATGCGGGCGACGCACCAGAGACAGGGGACGGCGGAGTTGGAGCAGAGTCCTCTGCCTCTGCTGGCACAGAGCCCGGTGAAGCAGAGTGTGGCCGGAGTCGAGGGGTCGAGCTCGAGGCTCGGAGTCGAGGGGTCGAGCTCGAGGGTTGGAGTCGAGGGTTCGAGCTCTGAGCTCCAGACACCACCTCCGACCACATGTACTCGACGGTGAACTCGCTCTCCGCCGCCGCCGATGAACCAGGCTCCGGCGAGGCCCAGTCTGATGAGCCCATGGCTCCTCAAGTTATCAGTAATAATATAGAAGATCCGTCCTGTTTTAAGATTGGTTCATTTTCAGTTGATACATGGAAAAATATGACCAAGGAATGGACATTACCTTGCAATGCTATTAAACCAACCAAGTTCATTTTTCTAGGAATTAATCTACTCAAGAAGCTAGAAGAGAAGACAAAAGGGAAGCCAAATATTATTCAGTTTGGTTCCATGCCGGTTATTGAAATCACGTGAAGATGCATCATTTATTCTGTCATTTTACTGGCTTAAATATATTAGCGTCACATGCATTGTTGCCGCATTATTTTATTATTATTTAGTTATTATAGATATTGTTTGGTCTTACGTAGTCAATAGGCCTGATAGTTGTACATGAGTTTAATTAGGCCTAGCTATTCCAGTCATTGTCGAGTCCAATAAGCCAGGTGCCGGCGTGCACTAGTTGGAGTCCAAGGCGGCCTGCGTGCCATATATGCCTAGAGCCTGCGTGCCCTGAAGGGGAGGTTGAATTTTATGGTGGAGTATTCCTCGTCGAGCCGCCGTTGAGCCGCTGCTCGTGGAACCCTAGTTAGGGTGATTGATCCGGATTCCCTGAGGATTTGCGTGGAGTTGCGCGATTGAGCTGCTATAGCTTGGGCGCGTAGATCGGAATTCCTGGAACTCCCTCTCTTCTGATCGTGGGTATTCTACTCACGGGTGGAAGAGTTATATATCAAGGTTCGGATTGCAATATTGTAAGCCGATCTCTCTATCTTGGTTATTGCTATGCTGGCGAATGATTTGTCAGAGGAATTGTTAATAGTTGTTGCGGACACCTGATATTATTTATCCTTTAATATTTAATATTGTTCCGCTGGATTATTGTGGTCGTCAATCATTCGCATATTGATCAGTACTCTATTGGCTGGAGGCTTACTCTTGTTTTATTTCCTGCAATTCTCGTTACTGGTATATTGGCCTGAGTTCCAGCAAGTTGATTTAGGCTCGATTATCCATTTGGGTGCCATGATTTCCTTGGATATAAAGAGTTCAATAACACACTAGTGTTTGCCGACATTGATTAATTTAACAAGCTGTTGTCATCTCAATATTTGAGTCACTTAGTTGAACAAGTACGTGAGGATTTCTACTAGCTCTGATCTGAATATTGACTCAACGACATTGAACGTTCAGAAGAAAATTATTTATATTAATTTGTACCGTGAAAGATTGGGCCAACTCTTGGACATCGTAGCCGTCTGCTCATCACAGTCCCAGTCATGCCCTTCATCGAAGACGACGTCGCGGCTGATCTTCACGCGCTAGAATGTAGGGAACAGAGAAGTGGCGCTTTATACCTTCATCGGCGCAGTAGGAGGTGAACTCGGCGACGGTGAACTCGCTGCCGTTGTCCGTACGAAGGACCTTCAGCTTGCGGCCGCTCTCCGGTCCGCGGCGGCCTGCACCTTCTTGATGGCCTCCCCGGCGACGTCCTTGGACGGCAGAAGCACGACCCACATGAAGCGAGTCACGTCATCCACCATCAGCAGGAAGAAGCGGTTGCCGCCAGGGGTCGCCGACGTCACGGGACCGCACAGGTCCCCATGCACCAGCTCCAACTGCTGCTTCGCCCGGTAGTCCGTCGTAGCTGGGAATGGGCGCCTCCTCTGCTTGGTGGTGACGCAAGTGTCACACACCTGCTCGATGTGGTCGATCTTGGGCATCCCTGACACCATCTCCTCCTTGCTCAGCCGCTGGAGTGCGTCGAAGTGCAGGTGGCCGAACCGTTCATTCCACTGCCACGCCTCATCATCCTTCCGCGCCGCAAGACTGACAGGCTGGACAACTTCCAGGTGAAGAATGTACAACCGATTTGCCCCTCGGCGTACCTTGGCTAACAGACGGCCGCAGCGATCCTAGATGCGCAGCACGCCATCGTCGATCTCCACCTTGGATCCGCTCTCGTCCAGCTGCCCAAGACTCATGATCGAGTTCTTCAGGGCAGGGATGTAGTACATGCCTTGAAGGACGCGGTGCTCGCCTATCTTGCCCTTGAACACGATGGAGCCGATGCCACAGATGTCCACCTTGGACTCGTCTCCAAAGCGCACTGTGCCACGGACGTCGGTGTTCAGGTCGGCGAAGAGCTCACGGCGGCCTGTCATGTGGTGCGTGGCGCCACTGTCGAGGTACCATCCTCCGATCTCCTCATCTCCGTCGACGTCGAGGTAGGCCCGAGCACGAGGCTCATTGATGTCGAGGTGGGCTCGAACATGAGGGTCGGAGTCGAGGGGTCGAGCTCGAGGGTTGGAGTCGAGGGTTCGAGCTCGAGGCTCGAAATCGAGGGGTCAAGCTCGAGGGTCGGTGTCAAGGCCGTCGCGGACGAGGTCGCTCGAACGGGTGGTCCGTCGCGGACGAGGTCGGCTCGAGCGCGTGGTCTGTCGCGAACGAGGTCGGCTCGAGAGCGTGGTTTGTCGCGAACGAGGTCAGCTCGAGCGTGTGGTTCCTCCAAGGTCACATCTTGAGCGGCGAAGGTGTACGCCGGTGCGCTCTCGTCGAGGTCGACGAAGCCATGTGCTAGGAACAGAGCGTCGTCCTCTTCTTCCACCTCGGCGTACTGGGCGCATCCTTGTCCTCCGCCACCGCGCTGCCCGCCGCGCTGATCACCTCCTCGACCTCCACCGCCACGACCACCATGGTCACCTCGATCTCAACGGGGTGAGGGCAGTCCCGCGCCCAGTGACCCTCATGGCCACAGTTGAGGCGGGTACCTGGTCCCGATCTCCGTCGGCGGGGTCGTTGTAGTCACCACGGCCGCCGCCACGCCCTCCGCCACGGCCGCCACCGCGGCCTCTCTGCTTCTTGCCTCCGCCGCGCAGGTTCTTGGAGCTTGAGCCGCCGGAGTCATCCGCACCCTTCTTCTCCTTCTTCCAGTGCGCCTTCCACTACTCCTCCGTGTACACCAGCTTGCCGCCGACGGAGATTGGCTCCATAGGCGCTTGCTGCTCCCATTCGTCCACTTCCTTGAGCCTCCCGGTCACCTCCTCGAGGGTGAGTGCATCAAAGTCGAGGAATTGCTCGATGGCGATGACGATCTGGGCGTACTTCATCGGTACCGTGCGGAGGTACTTCTCCACGACTTGCTGCTCGTCGATGTCGCGGCAGCCGTGGATTACCAGCTGCTGATGCAGCGCCTAAAGCCGGAGCGAACAGTCCTCGACCTGCTCGCCCGGCCTCATGCCGATGTTCTCCCAGTCACGGCGAAGGCACTGCATCATCGTGTGGCGGACCCTGTCGACCCTGATCCTTGCTACAGCGATGGCGTCCCATGCCTCCTTCGCAGTGTGCTTGTCGATGAGGGGGATGCCCATCTCCTTGGGCACCACGGCGATGATGATCTCCATCGCCCGCCGATCCTCCCGGAACGTGACCGGAAGCCCCTCGACGTCGTCCCACAAGTTGCGAGCTTGCATCCGCAGCTTCATGGTCTGGGACCACTCGTGGTAGTTCGTCTTGTCCAACATCGGCCATGCGGTCCCGCTGCCGAAGTCGTGGTAGACGACCCTGGGCTCCAACGACGGATGGCGCCCGCCGCTGCGCCCGCGACGGCGCGGCGGCGGGGACGGGGACCGCCTACGGCGAGGACTCCTAGACCTCCCGGGCGACCCGCCATGTAGCCTCTCGTCCTCCTTGAACCCGCTCCCCTCTGCCGCCGCCTTCTCCGTGGCAATCTCCGCCCGCAGTTCCCGCGCCATCACAGCGGCAGCCTCTGCCGCCTTGGCCGCATCCCGCACCGCCTAGATGGCTGCTGCTACAGCCTCCTCTGCGGCCTTTAGGCGAGCAGCCTTGCCATTGAGGTCGCCCTGCGCCTCATCGGCATCCTCAGCACCGTCCCTGACAGTTTTGGCGGCGGCGCGCTTGGCAGAAGCAGCCATGGCAAGAGCAAGAACAGGGGTAGGTAGGGTAAGGGGATAACTTGGGCTCTCTGGTAATCTAGCTCCGATGCCAATTGTTGACAATAGACAAAGGATTTGGACAAGCCAAAGGCACCCTGACCCTTGGGGGGTTTGCTTTATTATATATCCAAAAGGTTTGCTTAGAATACAAGATGCTCCTAGAGCATATTCCTACAGCATATAGCATGAAGTGCTAAAGTAGATAAAGGTAAGCTCCTTGGCTCCTAAGCAAGCTCAAGGGCATTACAGTAAATAGGAAATAAACTAGTCTACCGATAGCTTAACTGACAGGCTTATTCAACAATATGACCTCTTATACTACTTCAAAATATTATCAGACACAGGGAATTAAATCCTTTCTATCAAAATCTGCAACAATAATTTAATCCATAAATACAGGCAACTGTTTATGCATTTATAAGCAAATTTCTTTTGGGATGATGGCAGAAACAATGCTGAAATGACCATGATTGACTACTATTTGATACAACCTATATTAGCAAACTGACAACCTGTGCACTCTGCAGTATCGTTGTTGCTAACCTTAAGTCCCAGCAATGTGCATAACCAGCTGACGAACCAGCAAATATCATGTGTGAATTTGTGCAGGAAGATAAGGATCTTATTGCTGAAATAATGAAAAAGAAAACCAAAGTTTAGTTTTGAACTCACAACATTATGTTGGCATGAGTTTTGAACAATTACATTTAGTTCAAAGTATCCAATGAGTCATAACCAATTGCCACTAAAAAGTCAAAACAGTTTGATCTATTAAACCAAGATTAGATAATCCATATTTTTACAGTCAAATTCAAAATAAAAAAATATAAGAGAATAGTTTGTTAGATTAGGCATATATACAATATAACTACTTAATAAATGAAAGAACATTTATATTGGCACATGCTTCTTCGTTTTGAATTTGGGACACCAGCGATGTTGTATAGAAAGCCAATAGCAAAATGGTATATGTTAATTGTTAAACTTTTTGAATAATATATTCATCTATTCGACATCTAGCCACAACGTATCTTTTACCTCTTAACAAATTGCACATTGTGATTAAAAATTTTGAAGTTCTAAACACGCCCAGCAATGAGAAAACATCTCTGCTGTCATCTTCAAATGAAACAAGGGAATGGACAAGGTAATAAGACAGAAGAATCATAGGAATTTGTAAGTTAGAAAGTAACAGCTACGGCATAAGTGTAACTAGAAGGAACACCTTAAATGGTTCTGCTACAAAAGTTCCATATTATCTGGGTGTGGAACATTCTAGTCATTAGTCATTGCTTATCTTTAGGAGTCATCGACAGATGACCATGCGTATAGTTGAATGCTTACCCAATGGTGCATAATTTGATCTTAGAACACCAAACTTCTGTCCTGAGGCTTGGTCTGCAATAGCTACACTTCCAAAAGTCGAACCACCAACAATCAGCTGATCATCTGTTAGCATCAAACATGTCACAGGAGAGGAGTGAAGCCTGTAGTACAAATTTAAACAGGCATCAATTCCACAATACAGTAACTTGGAAATCAGATCTATACAATAACTTCAAGATACAACATTTTCTTCTCATAATTTCTTTGTTTTCACTTCTACTACAATTACAGTTTATTTTATTATTCTCAACTTTAATGGTGTGGCAAATAAAGTTTGCACAAGTTTCAAAATCACTCAAATCTGCATACTTTCAGAAATTCCAGTAATTAACTCAGAACTTCAGCTGACCGAACTGAAGCCTGTTCTCAAGGAACATAATGACAACAGTTTAAAAGAAATAATACATACCGATAAATACTAGAGCAACTCCTGCTGTACATATCATATACAAAGGCTCGACCATCCTCACAACCAATTACAACCTCTGGATCAGCAAAACTGCACCAGGAAATGACATTAGGTACATAACTCCCAACTAAAGCAGAAAAACATCATTTTCTAGGCTAATCAAATAAAGGTGAGATTTGCACAAGCTTATGCATGACTCCTCCAGTGCAATACTTTTAAGCACAACTCCTCACCTCATGCATAACCCATGATTGAATGAGGCTCCACTAGATTGAAATATGCTTCTTGGTTCACTGCGTCTCCATATGCAAATCTGGGAGCTTGTTAAACCTACAATCTTCACAGAGCATTCAAATCAAATTTCTAGTAGGCAAATAAGAAGTTAACACATGCCATAGCTAAAAAATTCAAAACAAAGCTATTTCAACAAAAATGTCATGGTTCAGTACATGTTCCATTAATAAAATCAATAGTCTGGATGGTACGAATATGATACAACAAATGGGAATACAAACTCAGCCAGTTACGCGTTATACACTTATACTATCGGCTTTAGGAAGAAAAGATGAAGATTGCGACTGATAAAAAGGTGATACACAGGTAATGTTGGGTCTTGCAGTCAAACACAAAGAACGCAGCAAGTGATACCAAAATAACAGAAATTGAACGCTGCACTAACAGTGGTTACCTTATTTTCATCAAAATCGAAGTCGGCTAATGTTTTCGAATTTGGGACATTGTACTCATTCATGAATTTGCAGCTTTCAGCAAACCAAAGGCGGAGAATCTGGCAAAAATAATGTATATTGTTAAAACTACGAACTAGATGAGCAATAGAATAAGACTGACAAAAATATGAGTACTAAAAGTGTTAAAATCATAGCCAGTTATCCAAAACTTTGATTCATCAATAGGGCAAGCAACCAACTATGCCATCGACAATAGCGTAAACATGTTATGTGCCATTATGTTATTGTTCGTTAGAGCCATATTTTACACCATTACATCAAAAAGAATTTGCCAGGCGTCCTACACGTAGACGTTTCCCAAATATAGATGGGTTGTTGCAATGCCTACAGTGTATAGCTCAGTAATATTAATTAAATAATGACTATAATTAATTTACCATAACTCCAAATCAAATTTTATATTCATGTTTATGAAACATATTAAGAACCTTATATGATGCAGCACCCACCTTATCTCCATCTCCGGTTAAAATTGAACCACTCTTCATACAGCACAAGGTAGCCCTGAAATAAAAAATATGAAACTGAAAGGAAGCAAATGTGAATATTGAGCCACTGCTCATGTGATGTACAGTAGATCAAAAAATCTTACTCCTAAAAAAACCCGGATGTCATTGTCATATTAGCGCTAATCAGCCTTCCTGGCTCCTAATCATCCTGCCCCTGTGCTAATCCTCTGGCCCGCTCCAACCGCCGCCCACGCACGACGCGTAACTCGTCACCGAACGCTCCGCCCACGATGCGGTTCTTCCTCCTTCCTCCCACCCCGCACAACCGCATCTGTTGTTTCGTTCACGCTTTCAACATCTATCGTACAGGGATAGGGAAACAAAAGCTCCGGGAAGCGGTGGCGGCGAGTTCCTGTGTGGTAAGGAAGAGGCAGCCACGCAAATCGAGCGGCGGCAGAATCTTGCATCGTGGCCAGGCGAATTGAGCGGTGGGAGCCACAGCACGCAACCTTAGCACATCGTGCCGAGGACACCGCCGCCGCCATTGAAGCCGCTAGCGCCGGCCAAGGACCTGGATGCAACGGACGGGGGCGCTGGCGTCAACCACGACTGGCCGTGCCGAGGACGCCGGCGGACGCCGCCATCAGGCCGCGAGCGGCGGCTGAGGGCCTGGACGCGAGACGGATATGGCTACTGCCATCCACCTACACCGTGCTGCCTGCCCACTGCCGTCCGCCTACGGCGGCGTCCACAGCAGGCTATGAAGCGCGGATACTTCAAAAAATCCTCCTATCCATGTCTGATACTGTATCTGATACGGATACTCCACGGATACGCCCGGATACATATCCAGGACGTATTGGAGATTTATGCCTTTTCCAAATAATTAAATTAATTCGGATACCTGTCTGATACTCCTGCGATACTTGCGGGATACCTAGGAGCCCTGATCTTCGTTCTTTTCCACCCATACCCCTTCCCACGACACCCCCCGCCTCCCCCTGAGTCGCGGTCTCGCCCCAGACTCCATGAGGCGCCGCCAGCCCCTGAAACGCTCCATCCGCCGGCTCCACCATCGCCATCGCCGGAGCCTGCCTCCGCCGCCGGAGTCCGCCGGAGTCCGCCGGATCCAGCGTCATCGACCTTCCATCACCAATCCCTTCTCTAGAAGCCCTTCCTATCCACGCCGGCTCCCTACAGGACCTCCCGTGGTGGTGTGGTTCTTCTGTCCGCGCCCTTCCTGTCCGCGCTCTTGCCATCCGCCGCCGGCGCCCGTCTGTTGCAGTGACAGGTGAGCTTCTTCTCTGGTTCTCCACTTCTCCATCCTCCCCTAACCCTAGGTCTGCACGAGTGCACTCCATCCTTGCTGTTTTTTTTTTGAAACCAACTCCATCCTTGCTGTTTGCTGCCTGCTACTCATCCCTTCCATTGCAATTGCAGATTATATGGCATCAAGCGGGGATGGATCTGAAAGTGCTAGTACACATGCTGCTTCTGGATCAGGGTCAACTAATGCAGGTGACAGTGGAGGATTTCCAGTGGCAAACAATGCAGCCATTGCAAGCCAGGTCTTGGCTGCTCGTCGTGTGCGTCCTGCAGATGATGATGAGAAGAAGCCATTGTGGAGGTATGTTGAGTTGCTTGAGGAAACAGGAAAGGGTCAGGGAGGCAATACAAGGATAAAGTGTAGGCTCTGTAACCATTTGTTTCAAGGAAGCTACTCAAGAGTTAAAGCCCATTTGTTAAAGATTTCTAATTGTGGAGTGAAATTTTGCCGAGTGGTGACAGTACATGTGCTTGAACAGCTACAAGCTGAGGTTGCTGCTGCTGAAGCAGCTGTTAGTAGGGCAATGCCTAGAGATATTCCACTTCCTACAGAGGGCAGTGAGAGATTGAAAAAGAGGAAAGGTGTTTTAGCAATTGAATCTAGCTTCAATGTAGAAGTCCGTACTCAGCTTGATGAGTTGATTGCAAGAATGTTCTACACTGCTAGCCTGCCCTTCAATCTTGCACGCAATCCATATTTTAGAAAGGCGTTTATGTTTGCTGCCAACAAGCAAATTGGTGGATATGCACCTCCAAGCTACAAAAAGCTAAGGACTACTCTTCTTGTGCAAGAGAAGGCACATGTTGAGAGGATGTTGCAGCCAATAAAGGCAACATGGAGCACCAAAGGTGTAAGCATTGTTTCAGATGGATGGACAGATGTGCAAAGGCGTCCACTCTTGAATTTCATGGCTGTAACAGAAGATGGTCCGATGTTTCTCAAAGCAATCAATACTGAAGGAGAACAAAAGACCAAGGAATTCATTGCAGAGAAGATGCTAGCTGTAATTGAGGAGGTTGGGGCACAAAATGTGGTGCAAGTAATTACTGATAATGCTTCCAATTGTAGGGGTGCTGGTATCATTGTTGAGCAGAAACATCCTCATATTTTTTGGACTCCATGTGTTGTGCATACTTTGAACCTTGCATTGAAGAACATATGTGCTCCTAGGAAAATTGATGATCCCTTGTATGATGATTTTCAGTGGATTAGTGAGCTTATTGGGGATGCTAGCATGATCAAGAATTTCATCATGAACCACTCCATGAGATTGGCAATGTTCAATGACTATAGTAAGCTCAAATTTCTTGCCATCGCTGACACAAGATTTGCCTCATCTATTGTGATGTTGAAGAGGTTTGTTGCTATAAAAGAGGCTCTTTCAGTTATGGTAGTGAATGAGAAGTGGAGTGCATATAGGGAGGATAATCCAAATCAGGCCCAATTTGTTAAGGACAAGATTGTTAATGATCTATGGTGGGATAAGGTGCGTTATTTCCTGGAATTCACCGAGCCTATCTATTCTATGATTCGGGCAGCAGATACTGACAAGCCATGCCTCCATTTAATATATGAAATGTGGGATACAATGATTGAGAAGGTGAAAACAGTAATCTATTATCATGAAGGGCTAGAAGCATATGAGGATTCCTCCTTTTACATAGCTGTGAGAGATATATTGGTGTCTCGATGGACAAAAAGCAACACACCATTGCATTGCTTGGCACACTCACTAAATCCAAAGTACTACATTGAAGCATGGATTAATGAGGTTCCAAACCGACAAGCCCCTCACAATGATCTAGAAATTTCAGAAATGAGAAATTCCTGTTTTAGAAGGTATTTTTCTGGTGAAGAATTGAAGAACATCAAGCAGCAGTATGCTAATTTCTCTTTATTTGGGCCTGGATTCAATTCATTTGACTCCCTTAAGGATAGAGCATACATGGATCCAAAACAATGGTGGGGTATTCATGGCCATTCTGCACCAGATTTGAAAAAATTGGCATTAAAACTACTAGGACAGCCAACCTCATCTTCTTGTGCTGAGAGAAATTGGAGTACTTATGGGCTAATCCATAGCTCCATGAGAAACAGGTACAAAACTCCTAATTCTACTTCTTTCTGTAATTAAACTTCTTGCTGTAATTTTCATCTTCTTGCATTTAAACTTGTAGGCTAAATCCTGGACGTGCAGAGGACTTAGTTTTCTCAACCAAAACTTGCGCCTTCTCTCAAGAAAAACTGAAGAATATTATTAAGGACCATCTGCAATGTGGGATATTGGAGCTGATAATTTTGTAAGTTGATTTTGAGGGTGGGGCTGATTTCCTGGAGCATGCAGATTTGTCACTTGATGAGCTGGATCTTGAAAGAGTTCTTGAAGATTTAGGGGCCTTGGGTATGGCTGAGCCTGGTGAAGAAGGTTCAAGAGCTAGGGATTGATGCTATGTCTTTATGAGTTGTCATTTTATTACTGTCATCATGTTGTGTGAAGTGTGAACCTTTTAATTTCTGTTTGATGATGTTTGTTTGGTGAACAATCTGCTATATCTACCAACTATTTGTGTGTGAACCTTTTAATTTGTGTAGCTATGTTGCTGCAGCAGTGCAGCCTGCAGTTGTGTACTTGTGTGTGAAGGTTTGAATAACCTTTTAGCATTGCAATACTGCTGCTATCTTGTGCAATTTTTCCTGCTATGTTGCTGTTGCTACAGCCTGCAGTTGTTAGCTTGGATGGCAGCATGGGGAGAGGGCAGCAACAAGCCATGAAGGGCTGCCACAACATGGTAATGTGTTCATGTTACTAGATGGCAGCATGGTGATATGTTAATATTACACTATTACAGCATGGTAATGTGTTCAAATGCAGAATATGATGTGATATGGAGTGCTTTTGTTGGAGCTGTTTAGTGGAATATCAATCTACTACTGCTAGGAGGCAATCTGGACCAACAATTTTGCTATTCAAGCTGCTCAGGACCTCAGGTAAAGTACTCTACCTTAATTCTTACATTGTGAAGCTCATTTTATTTCTAAAAAAAAGGGGCGTACCCAGTGCCGTAGGCTCCCGCACTGCAGGGTCTGGGGAAGGGAAAATAGCCAGCAGCCATCCCTGCACAAATGTGCAGAGGCCGAGGCTTGAACCCTGGACCTCTTGGTCACAGGCGGTAAAGCTCTACCGCTTGCACCAGAGCCGCCCTTCCTCATTTTCATTTCTCTCTTTATTTATTTATTTAATTATATGTATATATGTAGCCGTATCCCCGTATCAATGTTTTTGGGGAATGGGCGTATCACGGTATCGCCGTATCGCGTACCGGTATCCATATCCACGCATCCGTGCAACATAGACAGCAGGAACCTGCTGGCCGCCGACGCCGCCAAGGACACGCGCGCTGCCCAGGGGGACCATGACCACTGTTGACGTTGAACTGGAGCAGGACGTCGGCCTGCACCAACTCCCTGGACCTGGAGACGATCTGTAGCGAGCCTAATAGTTAAGGTAGCAACTAACAAGAGACTCAATCAGTGATTGTGTGCCTTATCAGTCACAGTCCTGTCAGTAATACGAAGATATCTGCTACATGAATCATATATGATGCATCAGTTCTCTAACTGAAACACCTAGCTGGCTGAATGTGTGATTCTGTGCAAATGTTATGTTTTTCTGCTACATGAATGAATCATAAAATATATGATGCATCGCTTCTCTAACTGAAACACCTAGCTGACTGAATGTTGCGCCGACCTATTCATTCCATGGGTGAGCAGTCCAAACTCGAATCCCCTGGATACTTGGTTATCAGAAAGTTCCCAGCAGCTCGACTTTCATCTTCAGATGCTTGTACAAGCTTGGATAAATTGATCACTGAGGACGACGCAAGCAAGCTAAAAGAGCTCGTTGTTGTTCTTGCACGGGGTGTGTGTGTGCTGGAATTAGAGGTTGTGACTACTGACTGCCTAACTTTTTCAACACCTTTTGCAACACTAATAACCTTTTGAATTGGACACAGCAGAGTAATTGCTGATTTTGGAACACTCTTCCTTCCTGAAGATTTCTTAGTTTTGAAAGCTGTTTGATCTCGAAGATAAGGGATGAGTTGCTCTGATAAAAATGGGAAACAGTTTTCAATCACAAATGCATTATCAAATTTTGTTTTATTCAAGAACTTTATGGTGTACATATTTTACTGACATAGTTCATTTAGCTTCTCACATTCGTACAGACTTACGGTTAGAAGGTATATCTACTATATAACTGCCCTCATGTCCGATTATGTCTGTTTGGTATGATCAAGTGAAGTGGAGCTTCCTTCGATGGCAGCACTTTTTACAAGTAGTTTATATATAATTTGAAATTATTCATGTTTTATGGAAACTCCTGTAATATTGATGATTGGTTAGTGAAACATGACGCTTAATAGTATCACTTCTTAGTATAGCACATGTTCATATTCAAATTATTGTGGTGTTAGTTTTCTCGTTGCAACGCACGGGCATTATCCTAGTATAGTATGATTTGTCAAAGTAGAGAATATAAAAAATATGATGTTTGACGACCAAATGAATAGGAACCCCTGTCATTGTACACAATATATATGAGGTATAACTTGAATGCTTACTGTTTTGGGTGCCCAATCCACTGAAAAGCTTCAGCAGGTCCTCTAGAGAAAGGGGATGCATGCTCATCCATGGCGAGCATCTCAAAGTAACTCTTTACTGAAATATTAGAGCTTGAACCTTTTGCTGGTAGATTCCTTTTGTAGTACAGATCCCTCATGAGATGAGCTGATTCAATTATCCTATTCCTATAAACGGAGGAGAAAAAACATACTGCAAATGTTAATCAATACAGACACATAGGCTCAGAGTTTTGATAACACTCTTCCAACATTCGGAACAGGGGGAATGCATGGAACAGAATATGTCAAGCAAAAAATATGGTCTGATACTCTATCGCAAGAATTTATGGTACAGAAATTGGTACCAAGAACCAGAAATAACATTGACTGAAAAGAGTTGTAGACTATAAACATACATCCTTATTACTACGCAATACACAACACAAGTTAGCCTCATCAAGGTATCACAGTTCAGATGGGGATCCAAAATAAATGGAGATACCAAAAAAGCATCTCAGACAGCCACAAGCCCATGGCTACGCCTACTCCATCTGCGGCCCAGTGACTCAAAATCATGCACTTGCAGGTGCATAATCTACATTTAAGCACAAGATAGCCAATCTTAACTGTTAAGATGTTCTCTTGCAGAGAATAGGGTGCATCATATAATACCACATAAAACACAGATAGAAAATACTCCAGCAGGGTGAGTAGCAAATAATTCGACTAAAATAAAAAATCTAAATCTACGATGAGTAGCAAATAATTCCACCAAAATAACAAATCTCGGTCAACAATGAGTAGCCACCATCATTACCCAGCTTGCTGCTGAACTGAAATTGGCACCTACCTACCATCAAAATTAGCCTTTTTCCAAAACTGGAGCATAACAGAAACCTCCAAAAGATTTCACTAACAACAGGCACAGATTTACAGTCAAACTCATGGATGAACTAATTACTACCAAGATTAGCCGCGGAACGAAACAAGCTATCCAATAACGAAGGGACCGGCTGGTTGTAGCAACCAGGCGGACAACTGAACGGAAAGGGAAAGGGAGGAAGAGCTCACCATGAGCCGCAGACGGCGGAGCAGCGGGCGAGGTCGAAGTGGTCATCCAGGTGGGAGAAGTGGTCACCATGAGCCGCTTTGAGCAGTTCAGCTTCAGCTGTTTTACATTGGGCCCTTGCTGGGCCTAGAAAAAGAATTTCTTTCAAAAGGGAAGATATACAAGGTTCTCCGTGTATCTCATAGAGCTTTGTAAAGAAAACATACACACAAGGTAAACCAATAATTTTAGTAACTTAACAAAAATGGCTTTAATTTACATCCTACTCTTCAATAGTTTTCTATACATTCATAACTTTTGTTATACATCTAGATATGAGTTATGACCAGATCCATTGTAAAGGTATGAATCAAGAAATACCAAAATGTCTTATAATTTGGGACGAAAAGAAAGAGGATCTCACAAATTCCTTTATATCACCCCGCCTATTCATGTGCCATCTCCATGCCTAGACTGTCTATGGCCACCTCCCTACCACTAGCCATGAAGCCACTGTCCCTAGCCACCTACCATCGCCCTTCATGTGAAAAAAAGCGAGCCACGGCTGACCAGGCGGCCCATGGCCACTATACCTAGCACTAGGCCAATGACGTCCTAGAGTTGGCCAATTCTAGATGCGCTTGATCATTCGTGGCCATCCATCCACATATCAAACTACAGATCATTAAACAACAAATTGTTCCATATGTAAAGCAAATTGAAGTAGAAGCTAAGAGCTTCATGGACCAACACATGCACACATGAATAATTTATATGATATAGTGTGAAAGCATTGCCATGCTTAACACCCATTTGATATGGAACAAGGCTGTGATTTGGTGCGACACTTCCTCCTCCTCAAATAATGGCTCCTCCTTTGATGGTAACTGGCATATGTGGCGGCGTATTAGATCTAGGGTCACGAGACATCGAAAAAGGTATTTGGGCTCAGAAGTGAGGGAGTGGTGGTGGTACTAAAGGTTGAATCTGGATTTGATCTAGTAGGATAGGCATAGGAGCAGTGGGTAGAGAGTGTAGAAGGCAAAAGACCATAGGGAAGAATAAGGCAGTTTAGGGGGGAGTGTCATTATCAAAGTGCCTTATTTCTCCTTTAAAGGTCAAATAGTACCAGGTGGCACAACACTCCTCAGATTCGGTACTTTGTTTTGATTAGGGTTTCAATGATTGATCTCTAATCAGGTTCCTAACTATGCTCGGCCCAAAGGGAAGTAGCCTCTAGTGGGCTAGTAGTCAGTCACTAGGCCACACGGAGCAAATTATGAGGGTATTCCTCCAAATGGACATATGGTATCCTCAAACTAGTCAGGAAAGTAGATACTACGCTTAGAACAAATGGTATGACCCCTATTGTGTCCAATCACCATCCAATAGATTAACTGGATAAAATTTGGATTAACTGAATAACATTTGGACTAATTGGTTATTAAATCATTTGTTATAGTGTTTCTGCCCCTAGTGTGAATACTACATGGCTTATTTCCAAAGGAGGAAGCTAAAACACTCCGCTCAGATAGAAACACCATCAACATTGTTGTAGCTTGATCTTGAGGGACTCTGAGCCTACTTACAATGATATGACCCTAGGATACATAGGGCCTTTTGGACATAGAATGGGACTACTTGGAATCCAAAGTATACATGAGAGTCTCCATAGATGACTTGGTATACAATGCACAAACATGCATATACATTGATATACACAGATGAAGGATAACTGATTAGAAAACTAATATGTAAATCGATCAAGATAGAATTTGTCTATAACCTACTCCTACGATTATATAAGAAGCGGGTAAGGAGCCCTTTGTTTAATCTTTAGGTTCTGCGTCTTCTATGCATCGATTACCCCACCCCCCCACCCCCACATCCACCCACTACGATTCTGCGTCTTCTATGCATCGATTACCCCCCCCCCCCCTCCACCCACTACTATGGCAAGAAAAGTATGGGGAACGGAAAAGGACCCTCGGCTCTCGTTCGGAGAGCAAGATGGGCTTCTTTGGTTCCGCCCACTAAAGTTTAGTGACCTTTGTTTGGTTCCACCTACTAAAGCAGTTGTCTCATGTACATTTTCGTCACTTTTAACTGCCTCTTGGTTAGTAAAGTCACTAAACTTTGGGATTGTTTGGCATATTAGTGACTAAAGTAAGGGGTTGTTTGGCATTTTGGGGGTGAACCAAAGGCTAGCGGGAGGGAGTTGGGCAAGTCGGCACGCTTTTTGCTCTGATGCGTCTTTTTATGCTACCTCCGTACCCGGAGCTGATCACTCCTCCAACGTTGCCTTTGAATACATTTCATGTTGTGGTTACACAATTAACACTTAACAGGATATCCTCACTTATAAATGATAAGTTATTTATTCTCAAAAAAACAAATGATAAGTTATTAGCCTATATAAGTAACAAAAGCAACTCCAGGAATCGATGGCGAACCCAAGATTTGAAACAAAAGGTAGTCTTAGTTAAAATTTTCGTATGCAAAATGGTAAAGTAAAAAAAAAATAAGGGAAATACTATATTCCAGTCGCCTGGTTTTTTTTAAACTTTCAGGCGACCATTCTTAACCATTCGATGAGCATGCAGTAGAGTCAGGCTTAGTCGCTCAGGGGAGTCAGAGCGGGCACGTTGGCCATCGCCTGAAAGCGCACAGTCGACTGAATTCTAGGAAGCCTGAAAAAGTAATAACACGGATATAAAACGACTGTAAATTAATCAAATTGCGACAAGACATTTAAAAGGCTCGATACTTACACAAATAGGTTCAAAACTGCATACACAAATATACATATATACTATAAGATAAAGTCTTACAAAAATAAGAGACTATACTGTACTAATTCAAGGCTTTCATGTCTAAGTTGCTTCTTTATATTTAATAATGCAAACCTCAGCATAAAATCCTTTACCACCATACGCTTTATGTCTCCCAAGAGAGGACTGCAAAACCGAAAGACACGAGGAAACTTACAACTGAAAAGAGGCAGACATTGCGTACGAAAGCGCCAACGAGCGGATACTGCCTGTTGATCGCATCATACCTTCCTCTGCAGCGAAAGCATCGCCACTGAAACCTCAAGATGGTGCGCAACGTCGTCTTCGGCGTGATCCAGCTCGCGATGAAGAGTTGCGCGACAATGATGCACTCGTTTATAATGATGAGGAGCAGATGGCTGACGGCACCTGCTGCGCGCAGAGCCGCGTAGAAGGCCAGCATCAAGCTGATGAGCGACACCCACATGCACTGCAGCGCCCTCACGAAGCTCTTCCACGAGCCGTCAGCGGCGGAGCGCGACGACGACGCCTTCCCGTAGATGAGCAATATCACGGCAATCACTGCCGTTGCCAGGGCCAGAGTGTCGAAGATGAGGAAGTACGTGAACGAGGTCCTGCCCGCAGCCGAGAGGTTCGACTTGCCCGTGGTTTCGCCGTACCCGCCCGGCAGGTTGAACCCCGCAGCGAAGGCGGCGGTGGCAATGAGCTGCGCCACCACCGCGAAGCTGTCGGACACCTTTCCGATCCCCTCCGCGACGTGGCGGTCGCTCTTCCACTGCTTCTTGCAGTCCTGCCTCTGCGGCCGGAGCTGTGCCCCGTAAGCGAACAGTGTCACCACAAGGCTCGCCATGGTGAAGAAGCTGGTGGACCCCTCGACGAGATCAAACGCCGTGCGCCCGTCGTTGTTCAGGACGTCGGCGTGCGCCTTGCCCTGCCGAAGCAGGGCTTCCGCGACGTCAGGCGTCCCTGCGGCCACCGCGAGGTGGAGCGGCGTGTTCCCGTCCCTATCCTGCGCGTCCAGGAGGCCATGCAGCATGGGGTCCTTGACGGCGAGCGACACCACCGAGGAGCGCTTCTCTCTGGCCGCGGCGTGGACGAAGGTCCCGCCACTGTCGTCACGGACCTCGGCGGCGACGGGGTAGCTCCTTAGCATGTCCTTCATCACGCGGTGGTGTCCCATTAGCGCCGCGACGTGAATGGCTGAATAAACCGCCCGAGTCCTTCTTGTAAACCGTGCTCGGCGGCGAGGCGCGCAGGATCGCGTTCACGATCTTGCGGTCGCCGTCAGACGACGCGAAGTGGAGCGGGCTGCTGCCGCTGCTGTCGACTTGGTCGGCCAGAGCTGGCCTCCGTTCCAGTAGCAGGTGAACCATTTCTGAGCTCTGGAAGACAGCAGCGTGCAGAGCATTCTGTGCGCTTGGCCCGGCAGCTGACGCGTCCTTGCACTTGGTGATAATCGCTCTGGCTGCTTGCACCGACCCGCTGATTACGGCCAAGTACAGAGGCGACACGCCGGCATTGTTGAGCACGGCCGCCGGTTCTGCCGCCGCCGAGACCAGCACCTCCACCGTTGCGCCATGCCCGCGCCTCGCCGCCAGGTGCAGGGCCGTGTCCCCTGCCTCATTCTTGCGCTCCAGAATGTCGTTCTTGTTATGAACGACGTATAGAAATATGAAGTAAATGAAATCAAACAATGCAGAGACACACGATTTACGTGGAAAACCCCTCCAATGCGAAGGGAAAAAACCACGGGCACCAGCCGGCAACAATCTCACTATATCAAAGTTTGGGATTACACGCCTATAGAGGCTTACAAGAGAATCAAGTCTCTATGGAGGATTTTGTGTGTCTTTTCTCAGGAGGATTGGTACGTATATATATGGAGAAAAACTCCCTATCTCTACATCAACTAGCAATATGGTACTAATTGATGTTGTGCCTCCCACCTCTACCTCATAGACTTAAATATTAAAGCCCATTAAGAACACATGTACTGGGCTCATCTTGAAGTGAATTTGGAACAAACTCCAACAAACTCCGCCTTGAGATAAATTCATCTTGTATCATAAATCAACCCATCATCCTGAACACAACAAAGATAGAAAACCACTGGTGCCAACAATAGTCTCTTGGACTATTCAATTAAACCAACTAAGCTTGAGCACAACTCAAACTTAGCAACAGGAATAGGCTTTGTCATCATATCAGCAGGATTATCATGAGTACTAATCTTGCATACCTTCAGCTTACCTTCTTCAATCACATCACGCATAAAATGATACTTGATATCTATGTGCTTAGTTCTCTCATGGAACATCTGATCTTTAGTGAGGTAAATTGCACTTTGACTGTCACAATGCAAACTTATGCAAGATTCAACTCCACCGAGCTCAGCGTACAAACCTTTCAGCCATAATAATTCTTTACACGCTTCACAAATAGCCATATATTCTGCTTCAGTAGTAGACAAAGCAACAACAGACTGTAAAGTAGCCCTCCAACTCACAGCACAACTGCCAACAGTAAACACATAACCAGTAAGTGATCTTCGCCTGTCCAGATCAGCAGCATAATCAGAATCCACATAACCAATGAGACCCTTATCAGTTCTTCCAAACTTTAAACAGGAATCTGTTGTGCCTCTGAGGTACCTGAAAATCCACTGAACTGCCCTCCAATGTTCTTTGCCAGGATTAGACATATATCTACTAACAAGACTCATAGCATATGACAAATCTGGACGAGAGCAAACCATGGCATACATCAAAGACCCAACAGCACTAGAATAAGGAACCCTTGACATGTACTCAATCTCTGCATCTGTACTAGGACACTGAGCAGCTGACAACTTAAAGTGAGGTGCAATAGGGATACTAACAGTCTTAGCATTTTGCATGTTAAAACGCTGAAGAACTTTCTTGATATAATTTTGTTGACTAAGAAATAGCAAACCAGATTTTCTGTCTCTACTAATTTCCATACCAAGAATTTTCTTAGCACTACCAAGATCTTTCATATCAAACTCACTACTTAACAACTTCTTTAACTTAGTGATTTCATTCTTGCTCTTGGCAGCAATCAGCATATCATCAACATATAATAGCAAATATATAGGTGATCCATTAACATGCTTGATGTAAACACAGCTATCATATCTAGATCTTTTGAAACCGTGTGACAACATAAATGAATCAAACCTCTTGTTCCACTGACGAGGGGACTGTTTCAAACCATACAAGGAGCGCTTCAACTTGCACACATATTTTTCCTTGCCAGGCACTATGAACCCTTCCGGTTGGTCCATGTATATGTCCTCCTCTAGCTCTCCATGCAAAAACGCAGTCTTCACATCTAACTGCTCAAGCTCAAGATCATGTGAAGCAACAATACTCAAGAAAGTACGAATTGAACTGTGTTTTACCACTGGAGAGAACACATCATTATAGTCAACACCCGGAACTTGACTGTAGCCTTTAGCAACTAACCTTGCCTTATACTTTGGAGGCTCGCTTGGAGATAAACCCTCCTTTCTCTTGAAGATCCACTTGCAGTTGATGGTCTTCTTTTTCTTAGGCAAAGGTACAACCTCTCATGTACTGTTCTTCTCAAGAGACTGCATCTCCTCATGCATAGCAGAAATCCAATTCTCACTATCAGCACAACGAACAGCTTCTTTATAGGTTGCTGGCTCATGAACATTCTCCACCTGTTCAGCACAACTTAAAGCATAGTAAGACAAATTACATTCTTCAATAAGACGTTTAGGAGGAACTACTATCCTTTTTGACTTGCGTTGAGCAATAGGTAAATCCTCCTCTAGCTGCAAAATAGGAGGAGTTTGCTGAACATCATCATGAGCATCATCAGCAGCAACATCATTATTATGGTCATCCTGCTCATCAACAGGCTCCACCTGAACACCTGTATCATCATCAACATGCTCCACCTGCATGCGCATACGCTGCAACTCTTTTTCTAGAACATGTTCTGAGGGCAAACTGTTAGTAAACATCACAGATTCATTGAATACAATACTTCTGCTCATAAAAGTCTTTCCAGTTTCAGGATTCCACAATTTATAGCCTTTGACTCCCGAACCATAACCAAGGAAAAGACACTTAACAGCTCTAGGCTCTAATTTTCTATTGTCAACATGAGCATAAGCAGTGCATCCAAAAACTTTTAACTGTGAATAATCAGCAGGCGTACCAGACCATACCTCAATAGGAGTTTTCTTATTTAGTGGAATAGAAGGTGACCTGTTTATCAAGTAACAGGCAGTATTAGCAGCTTCAGCCCAAAAACGTTTGCTCATCCTTGCATGAGATAGCATGCAACGGGCCCTAGAGATAATGGTCCTGTTCATCCGTTCAGCCACACCATTCTGTTGTGGAGTATGGGGTATGGTGTGATGCCTAACAATGCCTTCCTGTCTGCAATAATCATTAAAGGCAAGCGAACAAAATTCTCCACCATTATCAGTACGAAGCAATTTTACCTTCCTTTCAGTTTGCCTTTCTATCATTACTTTCCAGTTCTTAAAAGCAGCAAAAGTATCATCTTTATGTTTTAGAAAATAAGGCCAAACCCTTCTAGAGTAATCATCAATAATTGTAAGCATGTAACGAGCACCACCAAGTGAGGGCTTCTTAGAAGGACCCCATAAATCAGCATGAACATAATCAAGAGTACCTTTGGTGGTGTGAATAGAAGTGTTGAACTGTACCCTCTTATGCTTGCCGAAAATGCAATGCTCACAAAATTTGATCTTACTCGAAGTGCAGCCATCCAACAGGTTTCTCTTCATCAATTCTGCCATACCATGGTAACTCATATGTCCCAAACGCATGTGCCAAAGGTTAGTTTTACTAGGTTCATCATTAGTAACAGCAGCAACAGCGGAATCAGAACCAGGTAAAGTACACCCTCTAAGGACATATAACTTTGCAGGATTAAGATCACCTTTCAAACAGACAAGAGAACCTTTTGATACCTTTAGAACGCCATCTGAACCGGAATATTTGTAACCTTCTGCATCAAGCGTGCTCAATGAGATAAGATTTCTGGACATTCGTGGTATATACCTGACATTTTTCAGCGTGCGTGTCATGCCATCATCAGTCTTGATCTGAACTGATCCAATCCCCACGACGTCACATGGGTTATCATCTCCCATCCGCACAACATCCCCTTTCTGCACAGGCTTATAAGAACTAAACCAATTTCTTTTAGTGCAAATATGAAATGAACATGCGGAATCAAGAATCCATTCATCATGACCAGCAACACAACCAGCAAATACTACCATACAATCTCCAGAATCATCATCAGAAGCAGCAGCAGAAGCAACAGAGACCTTACCAGCCGTCTTGTTTTTTCTCTCCTTATTCTGTACTTTTCTGCACTCATCAACATTATGATTTCTCAGCTTGCAATAAACACAGAACTTTTTAGTACCAGGCGGCTTGGACTTTGAACGGCCTCTCCTATCGTAGCTCTTTTCATTTGAGGATCTGTTTTCAGTTCTGCCCCTCACATGCAAAGCTTCGCCCTTTGAGGACGACGACCCGTCATTCTGCACCATGATCTTCATCTTCTCCCTGGACTGGAGAGCCTCATAAACTTCCTTTAGAGTTAGTTCATCACGGCTCAAAAGTATGGTGTCATGGAAATTTACATACGAATTTGGCAAAGAACATAACAGTAAAAGACCTAAGTCCTCATCCTCATACTTCACCTCCATTGACACAAGGTCGGCCACGATCTTCTTGAATTCAGCGATGTGAGTCATCACCGAATCCTCCTCCTTCATCCTCAGAGTGAACAGCTTCATCTTCATCTGCATCTTACTGGTTAGATCCTTGGACATGCAGATCGATTCCAGTTTCAGCCATAGTTCTGCAGCAGTTTTCTCAATCAAACACTCCTGCAAAATATCATTATGAAGATGTAACTGAATTAGAGCGAGAGCCTTCTGATCCTTGCGGATCTCCTCAGGAGTCCAATCGGCCTTCCTCTTGCCGAAGTTATCCAGCGCCTCATCGTAGTCATGAGTCTGCGCCAGAATCCCCCGTATCTTGACTTGCCATAGTGAGAACCGCGTGTCGTAGTTCAGCAGCGGAAGATCGAACTTCATCGACGTCGTCATGAGTCGTACAGCAACCGTAGCTCTGAAACCACTTGTTATGAACGACGTATAGAAATATGAAGTAAATGAAATCAAACAATGCAGAGACACACGATTTACGTGGAAAACCCCTCCAATGCGAAGGGGAAAAACCACGGGCATCAGCCGGCAACAATCTCACTATATCAAAGTTTGGGATTACACGCCTATAGAGGCTTACAAGAGAATCAAGTCTCTATGGAGGATTTTGTGTGTCTTTTCCCAGGAGGATTGGTACGTATATATATGGAGGAAAACTCCCTATCTCTACATCAACTAGCAATATGGTACTAATTGATGTTGTGCCTCCCACCTCTACCTCATAGACTTAAATATTAAAGCCCATTAAAAACACATGTACTGGGCTCATCTTGAAGTGAATTTGGAACAAACTCCAACAGTTCTCGCCACTGTCCCTGGCCAGCTCGACGAGGACCGCCACTGCGCTGACGTGCCCAGCCCTCGCGGCGCAATGCAGGGGCGTGTCCAGCGCTGAGTTCTGGCGAGAGAGGAGACCCTGATCCCTGAACCTGAGGTAGAGTTCCCGGATCAGCTCATGGTGCCCTTGCCCTACAGCCACGTGTAGAGCGGTGTTCCTCTCCGCAGTCAGCTCAAGTATGTCGCACTGTCCGTGCATAACAATGCCTGAAACGGGTAGTAAGGAAATTAGAATGACTGAATTCGTGTATCAAATGACGAGCTCAATTGGAGCCAGGTTATAAAATATAAATTCAGGACGACTGGGGTTTTCTTGTAACTTGTGCCTTGTTTGGACACAATCACCTTTAATACATGTCGGCGTAGATTGAGGTTACTACAACACATTTAGGTAAGATGATTACTATACATCTGTACAAGAATGTCTCCGACAATTGCTGGCTAAGAGCAACTTCAAGAGCCCTCAAACCTGTGATTTGAGGAACCTCCTACTTTAAGGGCATAATATTTTGCATCTACTATAGGAGTTCTCAAATCTATTATAACAGACATTGGCACATGTAATCCACTCATCATTCCTTATTCTTCGCTCCTAAGCTATGCGAGCGTGCGCGGGGGAGGAGAATAGTGGGGGAGATGAATTCGACAGTGCCTCTATAAGGGCAGCCACTGGGGGTACTAGAGGGAGATAAACGACTGAAAGGTATTAGGGTCCTCATCTAAATCCTAGTACTACAAATGAGCTCCCGTGGGGAGAATTTAAGAGCCCCCTACGTTTAGGGGTCTGAGTAGGAACCCCGGCTTGACATGTGTTTTTACATGAGCACTCAAAATATGGTTTAGAGTGTGTTGGAGTTACTCTTATTTGCCATTTCAATACCAACTCATCAAACAACTATTGCAAAAGCTTGCCCGTGCCTTAGTATTCAACTCTTTCTTCTCTATTCATCCTTATCTCCTCCTAAGGCACTTAGAGCTTCTCCTACAGTACTAATGTTTTATTTCCAAAAAGATGCAGTTTTGCAACTCCTAATTTTTTTTGGGAAGAACAAAGAAGGTCATCTCCAATAATTCACTTCAAAAAAAAATCAAATTTCGGTCTCAGGGACGAATGGAGGATTTTGTTTCCCAAGTGCCAAAAGACTGGGAGGTCAGTTCAAGAGTTGTTGGAGATGATTCTTTTAATATTGAAAAAAATCATGGATTGAGAAAGATTATTGGGTATCTTTGAGATGCTCTTACAGCAAAACTAGGTGCTTTTTTTGTGAGAACTATACAATTTCTTTTCTCTATGTGTTATGGCTAGACAATGATTATCATGACAGCTCCGAAATGAGTCTCCAAAAGTAATATTAAGATAGATAATAGGGTCAATTGGATACACACCGCCGTTAAATATACGATTTTAAAATACGTCATTGATATTCGTCTAATTGAGTTGACACCATTGCAATTTCACGGATCTTTAAAATACACCACTATCTACACTTGACGCCGTCGTGCACCCACTATTCAGGTGTACATGAGCTGTTGTATTTCCGTATTGCCACTTTTGCTCTTCTAGCACGCGAAGGGATAAGCCGCAACCCCCGCGATGCGTGACGCAAGTCCGCGAGGGCGACGGCGTGGCGGCTAGCGCCGGCGGCTGGCTCCAGGTATGCTGTTTGGAATCAGATTCCATACTCGCTGATGATTGTTGTTAGACATTGCTTTGGGACGATTCGATAGGGTTCAAATCGATCTTGTTCCTTCTCCGAAGGCGCTGAAAGTTTGGCAATTCTATTACTGTACACAACGCGACCTGTCATGTCCCATGTAGAGCCACGGCCCCGCTGTATGCTGTATGCTGTATGCTGTATGCTGTATGCTGTAACTTAAGTAGTGTAATTAAACGAAAATTGACCTTGAGAATCCTAGTGACAAGACGTGCAAGTATCCTAGTAACTAGAGGTATGCTATGGCCTAGTCTGAACTCATGTTTGCTTGGATTTGAACCTATCTTGTTATGGTCTGAACTCATGTATGCTTGGATCTGAATTTATTTGTGTGTTCTGGCAATTCTTATGTGATATGGTGTCATTTATTCAGTGAAAATATGCTCTAATTTATTCATGTGTGCATGGCCGGTTGCTCCTACATACATAAACACATCCATTTTTTCTTTTATTCACGTATTAATTTGCTGGAAAATATTATCTCGTTTATTTATGTGTGCATGCACGGAGAATGGACATACTGCTTGGATAGTGAAGATAGGGGCAAAAGGGTCCATATGAATCTACTTGCCATGGAAATCGTACATAGTGGTGTATTTCAAACTCTTACAAAATTGTAATGGTGTCAGCAGTTAGACAAATAGTAATGGTGTTTTTCAAAAACGTGAAATTTACGGTGGTGTGTGTGTCCAATTAACCCTAGATAATAACAGTCATTTTGCCTTGGTGCTTTTGTTTTTGGAAAAGTGAAAATAAATACAATAAGGGTTAAAATATAGAAAGACTTCGGAGGCAAAAACTTTTTTTGTTTTACTTCAAGGTTGATGCAATTTATTTGTTGTCACCTAAAATTTATTGATTCTTTCATTTTTAAGAGGTGGTGTGTCCCGTACTTTTGTGGTACCTGTGTCACCGTGATATGAGTTATTCTAGGTATAAGTGTGCCAATAGAAGGCATCATGGCGGGGACATACTTGGAAGTCTCTTTAACGTTGTTTTCCTAGGAAGAAGCCATACAAATCAATGACCGAAAGGCCCTCGGGCCGACAGTCCGGCCATGGCATGGGATTTTGGCTCGGCCTACTGGCCTAGGTAAGGTATGACAAGGTCCCAAGGCCATGAGGGTTGTGTAGGCCTGGCGTGCTTCTCAGCTTCATCCTCAGCATGGTGTGTGCCGATCTGGCCTGCCCCGATGAGGCAGGCGTGTTGTGCCCTTATACACAGACGTCATAGGAAAAAGTGTAGGTTATATTTCTTATTTTTTGTGGAAGTCAGTTTTTCCTCTATAAACTCTAAAATCGGTAAAGCACCTCTCTTCAACTTTAAAAGTAGTTCCTCTTACCTCTCTAGTACTATTTAAAAGTCTTTTTTTTATTCCAACTGAATCTTAAAAAAATAGTAAATCACAAAAAATATAAAATAGAAATTTTAATTTTGGTGGACTCTATATAAGTAGATGTACACATTAAACATATAATATGGTATGCTTTAGTATAAAGTTTTTGTTTTAGCTTTAGATCTATGGTTTTTATGTAATTAATTAAAATAATTCATAACTAACAGTTTCTATGGTCTAGTTGTGATGAAAATTTTATGGTGGGATAATTATATTATGCTTGAATAACTATAGTATAAAATTTCATACTCATTGGATCATGTATAAATTGTGTTGTAGATTTATTTATAACAAACATAAATCTAAATGAATCTATAACTAAGAGCCAAATGAAGAATCTGGAAGCAGAAAAGAAAAAGAGGCTCAGGGCTGTTTCGTTAGTAATTACCGGTGGCTTGACAGTCTATTGCAGCGGTGTGTTGTTTCAGAAGCAGCGCCGTGACCTCGGCCATCCTCCCTTCGTAGACGGCGAGATAGAGAGAAGGGCACATGTTGCCGACGACCATGCTGCGCTCATGGTCACACTGCGGCGGCGTTGCCTTTGCAGGCGAAGCACCGGCGGCGAGCTGGATGATGGACTGCTGCTGGGGATCCATCCGGCCGGTGAAAGCTAAAGCGCGGTTGGCAGCTCGATCTATCGCTACGCCAGGCGAGAGAGCGAGTATGGTCTTTGTTAATCAAGGAAATTAACATACTTGTAGATGCACACAGACAAGTCGTCTGGCGCCTTGCAAGATTGGCAGACGATGGACATGGATTGCCCGGCCGCTAGCTAGCTAAAAGTCATCACATCAACAAGCTATATACACTACGCAAGTAGTAGTCATCACATCAAGAAGCTACATACTACGCAAGTAGTAATAAGGAGTTTGTCCACACGACACTAAGCGTACACACATCAACAATTCACACAGTCAAGTAGTGAGAACGTTATTTGATTGAAAAAATAATAATCTTGGGCACAAGTAGCTGCCGACGACCAACAAACAAAAATACAAGGAACATGGTATATATATAGCTTTCATGGTGGTGACACGTGTGACTAGGAAGCGTCAAGCGTACACACGACGGTCACAAGGAGAAATTACGTACCGACAACGGTATGGCCGTGCGTCGAGTGGCAAATGTTGAGACATGCACACAAGGCCACGCGTACACCACAACCACGAGTCGTCGCCGGCAAGTCAAGTGCGTGCGTGCAACGGCTGCACCGTCCCTGCGTCACAACCTGACAACTGGCTGACGATAGAGGTTACTTCCTAAATCCTCCCAACTTTTTACAATTTACATCTTTTTTTAAAAAAATTGCATTGACCCCCCCGGAAGGTCATAAACTCATCTGGCGCCATAACTCATGGTGCCGAGGTAGCATGTCTCAGCGCCGAGACGTGCTATCTTGGTACCATGAGTCATGGCAGCGACCTGCATGGTCCATAGATGAGTTTATGATCATAAGGGAGTATAACACCCCAAAATTAGTATTTTGGGTTGTTAGAAAGCACTAAATAAAATATGTTTTTCTATATTTCGGAAAATAATGGAATGAGTTTGTGCTTGGAGCTTTGCTTGGTTTTGCTGGTGTGAAAAAGAATTTCTAAACCTCGAGCAAGTCACGTCTAGGTTTTCTTCGAATTTGAAAATAAAGTTCTGAAAACCCAAGTTTTCCTCAAGAAGGTTTTGGGAAAACATTTTCAGAAAAATCCTTTCTCTTGCTTAGAGAGAGAGATTTTCTTTCTCTCTATAGTGTTGGCCACTGCTATAGCTAGACACCATCCCTTACCAAGCTCCAGTCATCCCTGGCATACCCTAGCCTATCCTGGCTCGACCTAGCTTGCTCTGGCCTCTCCTAGCCTTAACTGGCCAGCTATAGCCAGCCCTGGCCAGCCCTAGCCGACCATGGCCACCCCGGCCAGGCTAGCAGTAGCCGCAGCCGGCCACCAGTGGCCAAACTTGGCCATCCGCAGCATAGCAAGGCTAACAGCAGTCCGGTCTAATAACCCTTTGGCATCCTCAAGGTATCCTAGCTTGCTTTGGCCAGCTCCTACCTAACTTGGGCCACTCCTGGCCTCACCTAACTTCATCTGGCCAACTTTGGCCAGAAACAACCACTTGTGGCCACTCACAGCCGGCCACGTCCAACTTCGTCTGGCCACAGCTAGCAATAGCTTGGCCACAGTGGCCACAAGCCATCCATAGCCTTCCCCGGCCACCTAGAGCCTTTCCTGGAGTCCACTGGCCAACTATGGCCAGCATTAGCCTGCTCCAACCAGCCGCGATCATTTCCGGCCGGCCACAGCCAGTAGCAGCCGGCCAGCAATGGCCAAACCTGGGCACCAACAGCAGCAGCCGGCCTAATAGGCCAAGCCCAGCGGCTTCAGCCCAACCAATTCCCCACTGGCTATAAAGAGGGCCAGCCCCATGCGCCGTAGCCCCTTGGCAAAACCTACCCGCGCGCAGCCGGACACAGCCAGCCGCCGCCGGCCACAGCCAGCCGCCGTCGGCCACAGTCGGCCGCTGCCGGCCGGCCATGTCCCGGCCGAGGGCTGTGGTCCTCTCTCCCGCGCGCCGCCGCTGGCTGCCACCGGCCGTACCTGGCCGCCTTTGGCCGCCGCAGCCGGTCGCCGCCGGCCATAGTAGGCCGCAGCCGGCCACCACTGGTCATAGCAGGCCGCAATGGTTCTCTGCTATGTTTGTCTCTCTGCTATGTTGCGTTTACCTTGATAGTCGTGTTCTCTTTAACGATAGATCCGTCCTTTGTCGCTCTTGCGCTCATACGATCGTAGCACCGAGTTTTGCTGTTTAGACTGTTGTGTCTTTAGCTTCCCCTTTGGTTGGTGTATTGTTCTTAGTCTTTTCTGTTTTGTTTGTCTGCTTGTGTTGCTGCGACTAGACGAAGAGCAGTTTGATAATGCTGAAGACTAAGAGCTGAGGACCGACAAGTGCAGCTGAAGCTGGAGGCCAGAAGAGCAGCTAGACTTTGGATTTAAGGCAAGTGTAGGCACCTTTGATCATATTGTGCCTATTCACTTTTAATTAATACATTGCATGTGTCTTAAATCGGCAAACCATAGGAATGACTAGCCACTTTATCCATATATCATCTATGGGGGTTTTAGTTGATACGTTAATTGGTTGCTAGTGCTCTACCTCACCATTCAATGAAGATATAACTTGCTTCTTAAAATATATTGGAGCCGTGGGCTCTTGGCTTCGGCCGTTGGAGAAGTTGATGCTGATCCGTATCATTGGTTGGCGGTGAAAGACGGGGGAAACGGACGCTAGTGGGACTCGTGTTGAGGAGGGGTATCCGTATCTCCTCCCCCTTGTGGACCTTTCGTGGAGCGGCAACCTGGGACTTCCTTACATCTCTAGGCTAATGGGCTCTGGCTTGGTCTGTTAGTAGGATCATCATAGGCAGGAGGGTAGCTTACCGATGGGTAGCATAGCAATGGCGTGAAGGGTGTTACAAGTTCTAGCATGGTTGTTCTGGTTGATCCGTAGACCGGGGCAGCGGCTACTAGTACGTCTCTCATGTGCTTAGGACATCGCGGATCAGGTTACCACTGCCTATGACCCTGTGAAGGACCTCGTTGTGACCTCTGCCAGCCTATCTTGGCAATGGGCTAACAGGCTGATCACCTCGTGGATAAAGAGTAATCACAATCTGGAGTGGAAATGTACACCTCTAGCAGAGTTAAAATCGGTATATCGTCCGTGCTTACGATCACAAGCGGCCTAGATCCTCGCATGATTAGCCAAATGGAATAAATTATTAAATCATGGTGATGTTGTTGAGGAGGTCGCATACCTCTATTTCTGAACGGGATGGCAGTCCTGTGTTGCTTGAGATGGCAGTCTCAAGGTTCATGTTTTTTAATGGATATATGCTTATATCTGAGATGCTAAATGACACATTAATTGCTACTTGAACCTTAATAAAGGGTTGGGTGTTTCAACCAAGATGATTAGAGAATAGGTTGCAATAAGTAAAATCTTAATTGTTTACATTAAAATGCTACCGCAGTTTACCTTTTAGCTTTACCTTGTACTAGCCTTGTATGTCATTACTTTCCATCTGTACTTGCTGAGTTTCGACATGGAACTCACCCTTGGTATAGTTTTTAGTAAGGTGCTGCTCAAAAGAAGGACAAAGATTGCCGTGGAGTTTTCTGGAAGTTGGTTAGCAGTGTTTGGCGTACGGAGCCCCCAGTCAACTGTCCCTGAGAAGAATGAAGACTAAAGAGAAGTCTTAGCCAATGTTCCACGTTACTCTGATTGCGTAAGTGTTAAATACATATGTTTTCACTATATAATACATTGTTGTCTGATATTACCATTTTCTGTTGTATGTGTGGACTTCCTAGGCACACATATGACGACCTCCGGTCTTCTTTGGAAACCAGGGTGTGACAAAATGGTATCAGAGCAATGTTGACTGTAGGACGTATGCCATGATAGCACTGATCGATTTCTAAAGCTTATTTTGCTACAAAACTATTTTACTATCCCTTAGTACTTGAATCTGACTACTTTCTTCATCCTTGTCTTGGATCCCCTCCTTGAATAGCTTCCTTTGAGCTATTAATTTCTTATCCCCTTGGATTTTAATTTTTGTTGGTTTAATAAAAGCTTTCTAATCTTATCTTATTCAAAATTTACGATGGACCTTTATCATCTACAATCTGCCCTTTAGGATGACCGCCATTGTGGAAGAAGCACGTGTAGCATCGATGTTGTGATGTGTGCTTATGATGCTTGTTGTAATGTTGTGTGTCTTCTGTGTTCTCTTAAGGAAGGCATAGAGGGTGTAGTTCAATCTTTGTTAAGTGGGGTAGTGTCTTCTATCCTACCTGTCATTCTGATCAATCCTGATTCTTATCATCTTACACCATAGATTCTTGTCATTGGTTTTCATGCTTCCTTCTTTAATACAACTCGATGGAGGATCGATACTAGGAGGACGCACCATCAACAATCCTCAAGTAATAGTTTCCTTGGATGTTATCAGCAAAGTGACGCAGCGGATGCGTGGTGGTTTTGTAACCCATAGGTCCCAGGATCTTTGTTACATGGACTAGTGATCTTTATCACTTCCCACATCATGGATGGAAGGAAGTTTGAAGATTGAAAACCATTCTTTTCTTCAAACCTTATGAGCATCTTTCCATCTTGAGTGGTTGGCAGATGGAGCTATCCATCGAGGTAGCCTGAATCGTTGCCCCTTAGATATTCTGCTTTGCACCATTAAAGAAACCACTATAGAGGCTCACTATAGTCCTACTATTGGGATGAATATCAATTGAAAAGCTCTAGCTGATAAACTTCACCCCAACGAGTCTATTATCCCATCACATAAGCTTCTAAGAATTCCCTCGGGAGTTACTCTTGAAAGCTTTGGGATCATAAGGACTCTTCCTTTGTGCATAAATGGTCTTGAGTATCATCTAGTTTTTTACATCTATGACATCTTAGACACATTCCTCTTGGTTCATTTACCTTTGAGGGCACTCTTTTAGGAAAGACCAAAATAGGATCCCTTGATTTTGAAATCGGGAAGTTCTCCTATCACTATTCCACTTTTAGGCTCAAACAATGTGACAGTAGAACCCAAACCCAAATCAACCTTGATCATCTGTTTTGTCTCTACCCCAAGTTTCCTCGAATCTCAGGACGAGATTCATGTTAAGTGGGGTAGATTTATAACACCTCAATTTTTTCTATTGAGTGACTTAAAGACCAAATCTCGGAAGAGATCTTCTAAAGAGGTTTTGACAAGCTGGAGTTCTCATCATTCCTCTCGGACTCAAGTAAGAATTCTGTTAAGTGGGGTAGCATTCGCTACCAACTTCAATCTTGAGTGTCTCTGGCCATGGGACATAAAGGTCTAAACACCCATATTGGCTTTTCTTTTATCATTTCACAATACTTGATTCTGTTCTACATCTCATCAACCTCTTATGCCCCGAGTCACAAGACTACAAGATCTAAGGATCAAACTGTATCTTGTAATCATCTTTTGCTAACCCTTACTTCTTATCCTAACATCTCATAGGACTGGAAGTAAGTAAAACATGAAGGCCTGAAGTAATCAATCCTTATTCTCTTTGTAGTTCATAATCGATCATCATATGACTCATACATCTTGAATCAAGGAGTTGAGAGCAGCATAACATTAATCTCAACCTTTGTATCATTTTTCTACCAGTATTGACATTGGACCAAACATCTCATAGAGACCTAGAGATCTATTTATAAGCTTTGTGTCAACGACTCTCAGCGTCAACCTTTACCTCTCTTGTCGGTTATTCTTTATATCTGGTCATCGATCTTTCACCAAGCCTCGATGACTACTCGCACTTGAAAGTCTTCAAGTTATTATTGAAAGTAAATTTATAACTCCCTTGTTAGCCCTTTTGGTGTTCCCTAAATCCTTATCTCGTAAGTGCTAAAAGCAACTTTATAACCTGCTTTGTCTTCTTTCTCTTAAGTCTCTTCGAATCTCGGGATGAGATTCACGTTAAGTGGGGTAGATCTATAACACCCCAAAATTAGTATTTGGGTTGTTATTAGAAAGCACTAAATAAAATGTGCTTTTCTATATTTCAGAAAATAATGGAATGGGTTTGTGCTTGGAGCTTTGCTTGGTTTTGCTGGTGTGAAAAAGAATTTCTAAACCTCGAGCAAGTCACATCTAGGTTTTCTTCGAATTTGAAAATAAAGCTTTGAAAATCCAATTTTGCGTCAAGAAGGTTTTGGGAAAACATTTTCAGAAAAATCCTTTTCTCTTGCTTAGAGAGAGAGAGAGATTTTCTTTCTCTCTATAGTGTTGGCCACCGCTATAGCTAGACACCATCCCTTACCAAGCTCCAGTCATCCCTGGCTTACCCTAGCCTATCCTGGCCCGACCTAGCTTGCTCTGGCCTCTCCTAGCCTTAACTGGCCAGCTCTAGCCAGCCCTGGCCAGCCCTAGCCGGCCATGGCCACACCGGCCAAGCTAGCAGTAGCCGCAGCCGGCCACCAGTGGCCAAACTTGGCCATCCGTAGCATAGCAAGGCCAGCAGCAGTCCAGTCTAACAACCCTTTGGCATCCTCAAGGCATCCTAGCTTGCTTTGGCCAGCTCCTACCTAGCTTGGGCCAATCCTGGCCTCACCTAGCTTCATCTGGCCAACTTTGGCCGGCAACAGCCACCTGTGGCCACTCTCCGCCGGCCGTGGCCCACTTCGTCCGGCCACAGCTAGCAATAGCTTGGCCACAGTGGCCACGAGCCATCCATAGCCTTCCTCGACCGCCTGGAGCCTTTCCTAGAGTCCACTAGCCAACTATGGCCAGAACTGCCCAGGTCCAGCCGGCCGCGGTCATCTCCGGCCGGTCACAGCCAGCAGCAGCCGGCCACGAATGGCCAAACCTGGCCACCACCAGCAGCAGCCGGCCCAATGGACCAAGCTCAGCGCCTTCAGCCCAACCGGTTCCCCACCGACTATAAAGAGGGCCAGCCCCGTGCGCCGCAGCCCCTTGGCAAACCCTAGCCGCGCGCAGCCGGACACAGCCAGCCGCCGCCGGCCACCGCCCGCCGCCGCCGGCCACAATCGGCCGCTACCAGCCGGCCATGTCCCGGCCGAGGGCCGTGGTCCTCTCTCCCGCGCGCCGCCGCTGGCCTCCGCTGGCCGTACCTGGCCGCAGCCGGCCGCCGCAGCCGGCCGCCGCCGGCCATAGTAGGCCGCAGCGGGCCAGGGCCGAGGCCCCTTCCTCCAGCGCGAGCTGCAGCCTGGCTGCCATGGCCATGACCTGGAGAGGAAGATGGACAGAGGTAGAGGACGTGGTATTTACGATTTTGCCACCAAACGATTTATTTACAGTTTTGCCATTGATCGTATAATCTCCGCTGTTTCACCGTTTTAACTCCGATTCGACCGATTCCAGTTACGTTAGTTTCGTGTCATCACGATCTATGCAGGAGTAGTAAAGTTTATCATGTCACTAATTTATAAATTTATTTGTTTAAATGCAATTTGATTAATATTTATTTAATATGTTTCTAATTAAAAGTAATCTAGGGTTTTATATTTTTGATCTCTTTGTGCTACGAACGTGTCAACCTTAAGCTTTATGTGAAATATGATCTTCACCATGTCACATGTTTGTGTATTTAATCTTGTTAATTTGATTAGGTTTATTAATGCTTTAATAATGCTTTATTTAAATAAACGTAACTTTGATGTATACAAATAAATGCTAATATGTTTAATGTCAATTCACCTTTATAATTTGACTTGTTTAGATCTACCTTGAGAACGTATCATATTCCTTTAGTTGTTCTTACATGTTCTAAGCTTTATAATTTATGAATGTTTAAGTAGTTTGGATAATATAATTGCTTATAGTTAAAATATAACTAAGGTTTAACTCTGCTTTATAATTTAATTTAATTTAGCTGCTTTAACTTTGTGTTTCTATTAAATGTCTAATACTTTGCTTTATTTAATAAAAAGAATGGATCCTATAGTTTGTCTCTCTGCTATGTTGCGTTTACCTCGATAGTCATGTTCTCTTTAACGATAGATCCATCGTTTGTCGTTCTTGCGCTCTTACGATCGTAGCATCGAGTTTTGCCGTTTAGAGTGTTGTGTCTTTAGCTTTCCCTTTGGTTGGTGTATTGTTCTTAGTCTTTTCTGTTTTATTTGTCTGCTTGTGTTGTTTGGTTGCTGCGACTAGACGAAGAGCGGTTTGTTAACGCTGAAGACTAAGAGCTGAGGACCGACAAGTGCAGCTGAAGCTGGAGGCCAGAAGAACAGCTAGACTTTGGATTTAAGGCAAGTGCAGGCACCTTTGATCATATTGCGCCTACTCACTTTTAATTAATACATTGCATGTGTCTTAATCGGTAAACCATAGGAATGACTAGCCACTTTATCCATATATCACCTGTGGGGTTTTAGTTGATAGGTTAATAGGTTGCTAGTGCTCTACCTCACCTTTCACCTGCCTAATGAAGATAAAACTTGCTTCTTAAAATATGTTGGAGCCGTGGGCTCTTGGCTTCGGCCGTTGGAGAAGTTGATGCTGATCCGCATCATTGGTTGGCGGAGAAAGACGGGGAAAACGGATGCTAGTGGGACTCTTGTTGACGAGGGTATCCGTATCTCCTCCCCCTTGTGGACCTTTTCTGGAGCGACAACCTGGGACTTTCATACATCTCTAGGCTAATGGGCTCTGGCTTGGTCTGTTAGTAGGATCATCATAGGCAGGAGGGTAGCTTACCGACGGGTAGCATAGCAATGGCGTGAAGGGTGTTACAAGTTCTAGCATGGGAGTTCTGGTTGATCCGTAGATCAAGGCAGCGGCTACGAGTACGTATCTCATGTGCTTGGGACATCGCGGATCGGGTTACCACTGCCTATGACCCTGTGAAGGACCTCGTTGTGACCTCTGCCAGCCTATCTTGGCAATGGGCTAAGAGGCTGACCACCTCGGGCATAAAGAGCAATCATAATCTGGAGTGAAAGTGTACACCTCTGTGCAGAGTTAAAATCAGTATATCGTCCGTGCTCACGGTCATGAGCGGCCCAGATCCTCGCATGATTAGCCAAATGGAATAAATTATTAAATCATGGTGATGTTGTTGAGGAGGTGGCATACCTCTGTTTCTAAACGGGATGGCAGTCCTGTGTTGCTTGAGATTGCAGTCTTAAGGTTTATATTTTTTTAATGGATATATGCTTATATCTGAGATGTTAAATGGCACATTAATTGCTACTTGAACCTTAATAAAGGGTTGGGTGTTTCAACCAAGATGATTAGAGAATAGGTTGCAATAAGTAAAATCTTAATTGTTTACATTAAAGTGCTACCGTAGTTTACCTTTCAGCTTTACCTTGTACTAGCCTTGCATGTCATTACTTCCCGTCTGTACTTGCTGAGTTTCGACATGGAACTCACCCTTGCTATAGTTTTTAGTAAGGTGCTGCTCAAAAGAAGGACAAAGACTACCGTGGAGTTTTCTGAAAGTTGGTTAGCAGTGTTTGGCGTACGAAGCCCCCAGTCAACTGTCCCTGAGAAGAATGAAGACTAAAGAGAAGTCTTAGCCAACGTTCCGCGTTACTCTGATTGTGTAAGTGTTAAATACATATATTTCCGCTATATAATACATTGTTTTCTGATATTACCATTTTCTGTTGTATGTGTGGACTTCCTGGGCACACATATGACGAATCTGGCCTTCTTTGAAAACCAGGGTATGACAGGGAGCTAAATATATTTTTTTTTCTAAAAAAAGTGCTAAATTATAAAAAGTTAGCTGAATCCCACATGTATGCAGAGTCGAGCCCGATAGGAAGTGACTGTGACAATCAGAATTGTGAGCACGGATGATATGATTTGGGAAAACGTAATGGCCTGGCCTGTAATTAAGAATTTATCAGAATGTTTATGGTTTTTTATAAGAATTTATTTATCCATTTTTTTGTTGCATGACTTATGATAGGGTTACCATGGAGACAACGTGAGTTTACGTGATTTTTCAATAAAATAATGATACTGATGTATAGATATAAAGGTTTATATATATTGATTTTCTTATTATCGATTATTGCAACACATGATCAGCATTAGGCGCTTCATGCAGCATGAGAAGCTGGAAAGAAACGTGTAGCAGTGTCAACATGACCCTATGCAAGAGGGGAATGGATGAATTGGGTTAAAACTAATCTAGGGTTCAATACAAACCAAGCCAATGTTATCATGCTATCTAAAATTGTTTGATGTAAAATGAGAGTTGTGGGATCTTTTTTTACTAAGTTTAGTACAAAATACTATTGGATAGTAGGATAAATTGAAGTTGGTACTTATTTTATATTACTAAAATTATGATTTACCTTGTGTGTGTTTTTACAAAGCTCCAGGAATTACTCGGAGAAGAAATCCATCTCTATGCCCAGCAACGGCCCAATATAAATTGTGTATGTGTGTGTGTTTTCTACAAGGAAAAAGTCTATTTTTGGTTCTTCATCTCTTACGAAAATCTGATTTTCATCCCTTAACTTCAAAACCAGACATAGGCACTCCCTCAACTATCAAATCCGTGCACTCTTCCTCGTTGGCTTGTTTTGAGTCTGGTTTTGTACAGCTGGCTGGATTGGGCCCATGACTGGGCGCTCGGCACCTCCCCAACTCGCATTCGCCGCAATTCGCGACCCCGGCTGCTCAGCCTGCTCGGCACCCCGCACCCCAGTGGCCCGGCGCTCCACGACCTCGGCTACCCGACCTCGGCACCCCGTGTCCCCGGCTTCCCGCGACACCGGCGAAGCGGCCGGCAAGGCTGTGACCCCGGCTCCCAACTCTCGGTCGGGCGCAGCTCGTCGACTCGCGGCGTCGCGCCTCCCCGGTCCCCGTCGTCATCCCCGCTTGCTCCTCCACTCACCGCGTCGCGCCAGATGAAGCCGGCCTCGGGGCGAGCTCTGCCGGGCGCTGCGAGCTCCGTCACCGGGGAGCATTGTCCCGTGCGTGGGCGTGGACGCAGGTGAGCTCCGCTCGGCCGCTGCGAGCGCGCGCAGGCAGAACTCTGCCCGGCCGCGTGAGGGCGAGCGGCGGAGCTCCGCCCCAGCTGCCACGAGCGCGAGCGAGCTCTGGCCCGGCGTACGCGGAACGCAAGACGTACCTGCTCCACCGTGCCCATCGAGGTGTACCGCAAAGTCGTGCACGCGATGCGACTGCCTTCCTCATCGTCGTCGTCTCCAGCCGGTCCCCACTCTGTCATGGCCGTGAGGCCCTCGGACCTGGCAGTCTGGCACCTGTGCCCCCCGTAGCCATGGTTGGTGATCCAATCTCCGAGCGCAGCTTTCTGGGAATTTGGGAGCGCCGCTACGGCCGCGAGTCTCGCCACCGAGCGACGGCCCGGGCAGCGTCTGCACAATCAGCAGCAGCCTAATGGTAGCACTGGGACGCGGTCGTCGTGGAGCCGGGGCGGGGTCGCCATCTCCATTAACTTCAGGGCCTCTATGGGGCACCAGCCGCCGGGAGTGCGGACGTCGGGGAGCCGGCCGCCGAGGGCGCTTACGCTGGGGAGCCGCCCACCGGGAGCGCGGGCCGCCGGCGTGCACCCGTTGGGTCGTCGCCGTAGTGGCCTACGACACGGGAGTTCGCGATTGGGATGAGCGACAGAGCGAGTAAGAAAAGAATGACCGCGTGAGGTGGAAGAAGAGAAAAAAAAGAAAAAAAAGAACGTGGATATTCTGTAATAGTTGCGAAAGCAAAAGTAGACTTTTTTCTTTCTACAAAGCTCTAGGAGAAGAAATTCTGTATCTAGGCACAGCAATGGCCCAATATAAATTGTGTGTGCGCGCGCCATATTGGTTCTGGAGAGGGAGAAGGATGGGCAGGAGGGAGGGAAAAAAGGTCAGAGAGAAAGGAGAAGGTGCTTAGTGGTCAACGCCAAATATAAGAAAGGGAGGAGCAGACAGGAGCACCTGGAGTTAAATGCAATTAATTAAATTTTGGGTTTAGATAATCCTGTTAGTGACACCTTGCCGGAACAAAATTGCATGGATCCGGGGTGCAAATTTTTCGTGTGGACCCTATCCTTGATTAATTAAATTATGAGCTCTTTTTTAGGGCAAGGCCAACGCAAGCAGCATTGATTGTTAGCCCAGCTACCCATGTAGACATTGATAAATGAGACCTCCATCTTCTCAAAGCAGGTTCTAATGTCTTTTGATTCTTTGTAAAAAATGATGTCGTTTGATTCTCGACCCGACCTTTATCTGTCCTACTAGCACACCAAAAGCACACAGACACAGGGACGCAGGTCTGAAAGTCCAGCGTCATTATTTGAAATCCTTGTTCTCTCCAACGCCCGTTTCAGTGGTTGCCCCGGTCTTTTGTCAGGCAAGGCTATTGTGTCTTCTACAAGACAATATGACACTCTGTAGAGCTACTATCCTCCTAATTTAGAGAAATTGTGCGGACGCGGAGTCTCGGGCAATACCCCGGTGGTGCGTTGAGGGATGGCCTTAAAAGGTTCTAGCTTACAAGTGTAGGGTGTATACCTGAGCCCTTGCCTGAACCAAAAGTTGGTACATGATTTTTTTTTTTGTTCACCCCATGCACATCTTTCGTTCGCTTAAGACCAAAGGAAAAAAAAACTGTACCATTCTCAAGAAGGGTTTTGCAACATGAGAAATCTAATGGCATGTTTTCGTCGTAGCCACTAAGACTCTTGACTCAACATTTCCAGCACAACACACCGTACACACCGACATACTTGTGTATCTACCCTACTAATGCACTGACGTAAACAACGTTAAGTCCACCTAATAAAACGTCCCCCATTGAAATGACCCTCCTCTGTATACACAAAATTTATAGCCAGCAAAACAACTTCATACGAAATCAACCATCCAGATTTCTTCTTCAACCTTCTCTCTTTACTCACTCAAATCCAACGATCGCGATCACGTGTATGGTCTCCTCATCCCCTTCCATCGGCCTTTCGCGAAGGACAGCCAAGGCCCGACGCGAAAATTAGCGCCCCACGTGTGGAACTTTCCTTTTCATTCAAAATTCACGGCCCTTTCTTTTTTCATTCAATGTAGGGAAAAAGTCACGGTCTCTCATGGTCCTTGCCTTTTCATTCAATGCAACCCACCTGGTCGTTTCCCTGGATGGGGCCGCACAAGCCGACGGCCAGGCGGGGGGCTACTTGCGCCCGCACCCCTCCCTTGTGTGGTCAGGCAGCCAGCCAGCCATGGTGGCCAGGAGGTTGGGCCTGCCTGGATCTGCGGGATCGAGGCGTGCATCTGGAGGACACCGAGCCCCTATCCGCTGCCATCGTTAGGAGATCCAGTGAGCAACTCCTCCTCGCACAGCCTTCCTTCGGCCTACCCTCACAGCCAGCCGCTGCCTGACCTAGAGCCGCCGTCGTCGCCGGTCTCTCCTGGTCTACACCGTTGGTCTCCCTCCCCGAAGGGAGTGGGGATCTATTGTTTTTAATAAGTTTTCCCTATTAGATCGAGTCTTATAGTTAATGTTTCTCCATGCAAAATTGTTTGGTAATGGTGATTTATCTTCTCCTTCTCCTCTCCGGTGACGGTGAAGGGGAAGGTTGGAATCGTCTTCTCCATGACGTCTCCGTTGAAGATGAGGACGATAACTTCAGCGTCAGCATCTTCATCGACGTGAGGGCATGGAGACTTTTACTTCCGGACGGCGGCATCAAGGCGGAGATGATGTCGCCGCCATGGAATAATTTTCTCCGGTCTCTTCTCCGTTTTTTTGTGGTTAGATCTGGCCATACTGAAGGACTAGGGAGAACAATTTTCAGATCAGTCTTTCTCAATCTTCGGTGACAGAAAGAAGAAAAAGGAAGACACCAGAAAGAAGAAGAAGATACTTAGTTTCGCCTAGATGAATGTTAGCCATCGTTCGTTGGACATCTGTTCTCAGGCCGTCATTCGTTGCCGAGTATTTGTTTGTACGGCCATCCATACTGCAAAGCATCTAATAGGTTAAGTATTGAGTTTCGCTTTTCACAGCGTGTGTACTTTATTATAATTCTGAGTGCTTGTAATATTTTAATATAGCTACCTATTATATAATATAATTATTCTTTCGTAAAAAAAAACTTCCTCCGGCCTCCTCGTGCACCATGGTTTGCTCGTGCCCATGCGATGGCCCTGTTGATAAGTGTGTCGTGGTTGTGTCCTGATTCATTCATGTCTATCCGTTCGTTTTGTCAGATGTTCTGTCCTATACATATCCCTCTGATTGTTTGTGAGCGAGCTCTTGCTGCCCAGGAGTTTGGTCAAAGCTGCGTTCAAATATTCCGGCGACTGGAAGCTCTGAAAACATGGGATTGTTCCTGATGCAGCCTCGCCTCCTTGCATCCTCATTTGAAGATCCGATCTCTTCCTGATTCCAGGTGATCTGGCCGCGGGGCTGGGAGTATGTTTCATATGTCAGGTCATGAGAGTTTTGATGGTTCGTCAGGGAAACAGGTAGTACTGTACTATCTGTTCATCTTTACGTTGTTGTTGTTGTTACTTGTTAGACTGCTATATAGAACATTTGGTAAAACATTTGGATACACATTGACATGGCGCCCAGCCATAAAAGTATTATTAGTACTAATGTTACACTCACGAATGCATCTTACATGCAAGACTGTAGATTATTGTTGAGGTCGTATATGGACTCCAAATGCTGATTTGTGTCATTTTGGAGGGCCTGAAGCAAGCTGAAGGTGAAGAGATGTTCAGGTGTCAATTTAGACTTTCTGGTGTTCTTGATTTTTATAAAACCTATCTGCAGCTATTATCCTTTGAATGAATATCTGTGTCTTTGAATCTAGCTTAGATTTATTATCCTTTAACACATCTCTATGTTTCAAATATAGAGAGATAGCCTTATCTTTTAGCTGTTTCCTCTTTTTTTGGGCATGTATTCCTTGTAACATCATGTACATTCTATTATTTCATTTAATTGAAAAGCAAAAAAAAAAAAAAAATAGGTACGGGATTCCCCTACTAACCCGGTCAAAAAAAAACACATCTCTATGTTTGATTATTCCAGCGTTGCACTTTGATCTGCTCTATCCTTTTTTGTTCAGCAATTACTTGTTCTTATCTTCCCAAAAAAAAAATGTTTTGATTGAACGGACATCTTGATTTTATTAGTTATTTCAAGATATGCCTTCTTATATTTTGTCAACATAAATTAAAAATGAAATAATATATTATTATTTTTTGTCAAAAAATTCATTTAGTTGGTTGATAATGTGTTGTAGATGACACCGTAGTGTTAGCACGGACAATATATGGTGTGGTTGGTTTGTATCTTATATAAGCCTGGCTAGCAAAACATGGCCAGACTAACCTAAGCCAGGATCTAGCAAGCCAAGATGGACGTGTTTGGTTATGTGCATTATCTGGCTAGTATCAAGTTGTGTTTGGTTGATTGGATTGGCTTGGATATGGTCACCTTCATTTTCTGCAGGTAACTTCACCCCATTGAGACAATTCATCGAACAGATTGCGAGCGTCCCTTTCAGCAGCAGGTAGCAGGCAGTAGGCGCCATTGCAAGTAGACAGAGGATGCCATGCGCACAATCATGGGCAATGACGAGAACCACCTCCAGGAAGCACGGCAAACCCACAGGACATGGCAATGACGAGCACAACCATGGCATACCAACAGCACCACGGCGAGCAGTGGCATCCTGGCCTCCAATCTGTACCATGCCAAACGAGCAGCAGTTCGTGCACACACGCACATCAGCACCCTCCTCCAGCTCCGCAGCACCAAGAAACGAGCACACACGCCGGCCAGCACGCAGCACATCTGCACGCCGGGGACGCACGCACAGCGGCCAGCACACACGCACGCCGCACATCTGCACGCCGGGATGCACGCAAGCAGCACTTCTGCTCCTTTTCTGAGCGCTCATGGAGGTCGCCCCGCTGCAGCAGCACCTCGCCGCAGACGCGAAGAGCTCGTGGAGAAGCCTTGCGGCGCGCCCAGCTCATCCTCCTGCCGAGCTCGGTGCTAGCATGGCCGCGAAGGAGTCTCTGGCCCGCAATTTCTCTGCGACCGTGGAGGAGAGGAGATCGATTCAGCGACGAGAAGGCCGATTCGGTGATGGAAAAGGCCGATTCAGCGACATCGACGTCGCCTCGTCTCCTCCATGGTCGGCCGTTGGTGGAGCTGCTGGCGGCGGCGAGGCAGATGAAGCCTCATCCCCTGAGCGGCTGGCGAGCCCCCGACCCTGTGCGGCTGCGAGCGCCGGCGGGGGAGAAGGAGGAGGTACCGGAAGGGGAGAAGGAGGAGGCACCGGCGGGGAAAAATGAGAAGGCATCGGCGGGGAAGGGGGAACACCAGGCGGGGGCGAGCGGAAACGAGATACAAAGAGTGCACGCAGGTGCTAGTGCGGGCCTGGCCAGAGGGGAACGGCCGATTTGGTCGTTGTCGCTGGCCTGCCTAAGGCAGTACGGTTGGCTATATTTAGTCAGGCCATAACCCCCAGCCGGTCAATCAAACACTCAATTTTTTTTTTTTTGCTCCAGGAAGGCTGGTTAGGGTTATGCACCCAACTAAACACACCCATACTAGTTGTATTAAAACACACTAGATACATTTGGTGTTCTCTCTGTAAATTGTACTAATCATACAGATACTTGACAACACCGGAGATGTGAACCCTATAGAAGTAGTCGTCCCAGTCTGTGCACTTGGGATCGAAACCAAAGTCATACTCGATTATAGAAACAGAAAAATAAAAAAATATTTATCATTACTTTTATACATGTTATGATAATCTCATACTCGATTCTACGTCATAAGATGTCTAAATATATAGAAAAAACTATAAACATTGGAAAAACTAAACGTCTTATGATTTGTAACAGAGTGAGTATCATTTTCTCATATATAAAAGGCTCTTATTGTAATAGCATTAGTTATGGGCTTTCAAAGTTATTTGATTTAAATTTGGATAAAAAAACTCTAATTATATATTATAAAATAGGCAAGTCATTATTGTTGATACGAGCACGTGTGATAGAGATCCCGTCACAACGCACGAGCACTTTTGCTAGCAATAAAAAAGAGAGTAACTCTTAGAGCTTTGTTGTAACATACACACCGTAAATCAATAATTTTAACAAGTTACAAAAATAAATAACAAATCGGTCCCGGTTGCTATAGTGAACTTTAATATGAGATATCGTTTAGCCTTTTCGTGGACAGACATATTATGCATTGGTTAACGGGTCCAAATTCGCCAATTCGGTGACGGAAACATATAGAGCCAATTTTGGGTTTTGGTACTACTTTACCGACAGTTACCTTGGCACCGCCATCCAGTTCTACCACACGAACCTATAGCTATTCAAAACATTGTATGTCTATTTTGCTCGTAATATGGTATTGCAAAGTCTCCCTAAAACTCCAACAAGGAGTCAGTAGGCAGATATGTACAAGTACTTGGCAAATCAGCAATTGGGAAACTTATAAATATGTGTGGAGTTTTCTTCTTGGATAAGACTGCTCCATTTGCATGAGATGATCATATATGATCGATTGAGAGATGCATCTATTCGATCGTCAAAAATGCATCTATTTTTACAGTGTCGGGGACATTTTATTATAAACATTTGAAATACTAACATGTGCAGCGAAGACAACGAAGATACTTCACTGCATATGTCTTTAACTTCGCTTATGCATTTTCGCATGTTTCAAGTTGGCTGGCGAAGATGACTTCGCCGTACTTTGGACGCTCAGCGAAGATGACGTGGACACTTCACTGTGGCTATCAAACTTCGCACATATAAATTCACATGTTTCAGGTTATCCAGCGAAGATGACTTCGCTAGTCTCTTGATGACCAGTGAAGTCATTGTGGCGGCTTCGTATGAGGAGTCTGTGAAGTTCCCAGCTAATTTGAGAGATTATAATCAAGTCCAAAGTTACTTAAGAAGATAAAAAAGAAAAGGACGAAGTATGTTTCGCTACTTCCCCGATGCGCTTTTTAGCTAATGTATAGGAGGTTTCATGCCTGATTTTGTAAGATTCCTCGAATGACGAAGCCAGGGGTCTATAAATACCCCTGGAATGTAAGTTTTTGAATAAAATAATATAATTACGACCCACACATTGTTTTCATTGGAGATGTGTATGTGAACCCCTTACCCAATATCTGGCGTCGTCCGTTTGTGTGATCGAAGACACCCACGACCACCACGCGGATGCCAAATGGCAAGACTCAGCAAAAAAGCAACTTCGGCTAGAGACAATTTAAACCAAGACAAAGACCCACTTTTGGAAGATGAGACAGAAACAGAAAACAGACGCTTACAAGAAGACGAAGAGACTCAGAACAAAGAAAGAAGACTCAAAGAACTCGAAGAACAACTCATCGTCAAGAAAAAATAGCTGGAGGAAGCAAGAGCGAAGACAAGAGAAAAGTCCCTAAGGCAAAAAATTGCAGAAGCAGAGGCTGAACTAAGAAAGGTCAATAATGAAATAGAGAATGAAAGCGAAGTCATGATTCAAGATCTAAATTCAGCAAGCAAAAACACCAACAGCAAGGAAAACCAAAATCAAATAGCAACAATCGATACAGAGTCGCCCTTGTCAATTGACATTCAGCTAGCGAAGTGGCCAGCAGGTTTCAAATTCAATATCAAAGCAGAAACTTTGAAAGAAAAATTTTAAGACCCGAAGAAATGTACTGCATCATACATGGCAAAGGGGCTGGCCATACATCGAAGATGTGCCCAAGAGTAAAGAAAATCATCGAAGAAGTACAAGAAGAAAATAGAGCAACTTCACAGCTGAAGATTGTCAACCATCTAGCTCCCCAAAAAATAAGTTACTTGCCAATAACTTACCCTCAGCACATGCTGCCACCAACTCCGCAAATCTATAACTGCCAACCGCTAGCAACGTACCCACAAAATCAATGGGGCCTAAGCCAACAACAAAATTTCCAACCTGAAAGTTCAGTAGCAAATAACAAACATCAAATTCAATAACAAAATTCCCGAAGCGTCAACAAGCAACAGGAATGCAGTCATCCCAAGCAAGGGTAGAATTATGACAATCTTCGGAGGAAACAGCTTGGAGCTTGATTCAAGAAATGAAAAAAGAAAGTATTTCAGAAGAGCAAACTCCATAGCAGTCGAAGGTCCATTCAAGAAAACAAGATGGTCCCATATGCCAATCACATTCTCAGAACAAGATCTCAAACTCAAAGATTACCCCCACATGGACACAATGGTCATAGAAGCAAACATTGAAGGCTGGGCAGTAACAAAAATTCTGATAGATGGTGGCAGCTTAGCAGATATAATATTCACAAGAACTTTAGATGCAATGCAAATTGATAAAAAATTTTTGGGAAGAGCCGAGCACCTACTAGTCGGCTTTGGCGGAAAGAAAAATAAACTCTATTGGCAGAATTGTCTTGCCAGCCTCATTCGGAATAGTGAATAATGCGAGAACAGAGCAAATAGCATTCGATGTTGTCAAAATGCACAGCCAGTACAATGCAATCTTTGGAAGAGGAAGTTTAAATGCTTTTGAAGCCATAGTAAGCTACCCATACTTATGCATGAAGATGCCAGCAGTCAACGGCATCATAACTATCTTCAGCAATCAAACAGAGGCAAGAAACATTGAAAGAGATGCAAGCCCAGCTTTCAAAAATATCCACATAATACAAGAAGAAGAAGATGATGAGCTTGAAACTGAAAATGCGAAGACATAAGAAAAAGCGAAGCCTTGCGAAGACACAAAGCAAGTACCAATTGACCTAATGGTGCCAGAAAGACAAATTATCATCAGCACAAATCTATTAAAAGAAGAAGAAGAAAAGATAATACAAGTCCTGCGAAGTAACAAGGATATCTTCGTCTGGTCTACACAAGAATTAGGAGTAAGCAGGGATATCATAGAACACAAGTTAAACATCAACCCAAACTTCAGGCCGAAAAAGCAAAAACTCAGAAAGTTGTCGGAAGACAGAACACAAGCTGCAAAAGCCGAAGTCCAAAGATTGTTAGATGCCAAAGTCGTAGAGAAGTCTAATTTACAACTTGGATCGCAAACATAATCATGGTGCAGAAGAAAAACAAAAAGTGGAGAATGTGCATAGACTTTACAGATCTCAATAAGGCGTGCCCAAAAGATAACTTTCCACTACCAAGAATAGACACTTTGGTAGATCAGGCAGCAGAAAGTGAAATGCTCAGTTTCCTCGACTGCTATTTAGGTTACCATCAGATTTGGATGAAAAAAGAAGATGAAGAATACACAAGTTTCATTACACCATTCGGAACTTACTGTTTCGCAACGCCGAGGGGCTTCGCAACGTAGGAACAACTTTCATCAGAATGACATCCACAATCCTCAAAGATCAAGTACCAAGAAATCTGCTTGCCTATGTTGACGACCTGGTAGTCAAGAGCAAGAAAAGAGAAGACCATGTCGAAGACCTACAAGAAACCTTCTCAAACCTTAGGAAAGCAAACCTAAAGCTGAACCCAGAAAAATGCACATTTGGAGTTCAAATAGGCAAAATTTTGGGGTGCATCATATCCGCAAAAGGAATTGACCTGAATCCAGAGAAGGTAAAGGCAATTCTGAACATGCAAGTGCCAAGAAACATTAAGGACATCCAAAAGCTGACAGGAAGATTAGCTTCGCTGAATAGATTCATATCCAAATCAGCCGAGCAAAGCCTCCCAATATTTCAAGCACTAAAAGGGAAAAAGGAAAAATTTAGCTGGGGTCCAGCACAGCAACAAGCTTTCGAAGAAATAAAAAAGTATCTATCCAATCCCACAACTTTGGCAACACCTGATCCAACGGCAGATTTGTTATTGTATGTATCAGCAAATGAAAGTACAGTTAGTGTAGTACTAATACAAGAAGAAGAAAACGAGCACTCAACAAGACAAGTTCCAGTATACTTCGCATCCGAAGCTTTGTCTGGATCAAAAGTTTTCTATTTAGAAATTGAGAAAATTGCATATGTAGTACTTATGGCATCCAGAAAGTTGAAACACTACTTCCAAGCACACAAAATAAAAGTACCAACAAATCAACCCCTCAAAGAAGTGCTACAAGACTACAAATCCTCAGGGAGATTGGGAAAATAGGTTGCAGAATTGTCTCAATACTTTATCAAATTTGAGAAAAGAATAGCAATCAAATCTCAAGTGTTGGCTGACTTCGTAGTAGATTGGACACCCTCAAAATACAATCAAGAAAGCATGGAGCAACCAGAATGGATAATCTACTGTGATGGTGCCTGGGGCATCGCTGGCGCAGGAGCAGCAGCAGTCATAACCTCACCTTCTGGAATCAAACTCAAATACGCAGCAAGACTAGACTTTCAATGCACCAACAACATTGCAGAATATGAGGCAGTATTATTGGGACTTCGCAAAGCAAGAGCAATGGGAATCCAAAAGCTAATAATCAAGACAGATTCTCAAATAGTGGCTGGGCATATAGAGAAAAATTACAAAGCAAGAGATCAAGAACTAGCAAAGTATCTCCAGCTATTGAGGGACCAAGAAAAACATTTCGTAGGATTCACAGTGAAAAGTATCTCAAGAAATGACAATACAGATGTAGACAAAATTGCAAAAGCCGCCGCCCAAAAGTTAGAGTTACCACCAGAAGTATTCTTCCAAATTATCACCAAAGCCTCAACAAAAACAAAAGTTGAACAACTGAAAGAAGTACACATCATAGAAGGTGAAGACTGGAGAGCTCCAATTATGGCATTCCTCAAAGGATTTTACGAACCAGAAAACGAAATCGACGAAGTAAGAATGAAACAAAAGACCAGAAGCTACAAAATCATCAATGAATACAAGGAAGGAGTTTGCCAACCACTACTAAAGTGCATCTCAAGAGAAGATGGGAAAAACCTGCTGAAAGAAATACATGAGGGAATCTGTGGATGTCACGCAGGGGCTAGATCAATAGTCAGAAAAGCCTTCAGACAAGGGTTCTTCTAGCCAACTGCCCAAAGTGATAGCAAAGAAATCATTCGAACTTGTCATAATTGTCAAATGGTAGGGAGTAAAATCAATGCACCAGGAACAAACCTACAACCAATTGAACCAACTTGGCCACTTGCAAGATTGGGAATAGACATAGTTGGAAAGTTACCTCCCGCTAGGGCAACTACCAATATGCAATAGTTGCAGTCGAATATTTCACCAAGTGGATTGAAGCAAAGCCAATCACAAACATGTCTTCTCATACAATGAAAAAATTCCTATGGCAAAACATCATATGCAGATTCGGAGTCCCGAGACACATCACTGTAGATAATGGAACCCAGTTTGATAGCGAAGAATTCAGAGAATACTGCCATTCAATAGGAATCAAACTTTGCTTCGCATCAGTTAGACACCCACAGTCTAATGGAGCAGTCAAAAGAGCAAACGGAATAATTTACACTAGAATTTCAAAGTGCCTAACAGACCTCAAAAAAGGAAAATGGGTCTATGAATTACCAAAAGTAATCTGGTCTCACAACACTTCAAAGTCAAGGCCAACAGATTTTTCTCCATTCAATTACTTTACGGAGATGAAGCAATGACCCCAAAGAGATAAAATACGAAGGCCCAAGAACAAATGTTCAAATGATCACAGAAGAAGACCAAGTAACATGCAAGGATTTGCTCGAAGAAGAAAGAAACAAAGCACTTGAAAATATCAAGAAGTACCAACTTGAAACAAAGAAGTGGTACAATAAGAAAGTCAAGCCAAGAGAGTTAGCACCAGGAGATTTTGTCCTCAAAAGAAAATGAGATTAAGACACGTTGGGAAAATTCCAATAAAAGTGGGAAGGGCCTTTCATCATCACAAGAACAAACAAAGAAGGTGCGTACCACCTAGCAAATCTGAAAGGTGAAGAGTTTAGTCACACTTGAAATATAGAAGCACTTCGTAAATATTACCCGTAGCCGAACCAGAATAGTAGTCTCACTTCCTGCAAAGTAGAAGTAGAAGTTTCATTTCAAGCAACTTTACAATATAATCGAGCTGCACTCTTTTTTGACTCAAGAGAAACCCTTCGTAGGGTGCAGTGTTTAAAAAGCGAAAGCTTAGGCCGCTTAAGCACCGCCTAGGTGTAACAGAACGGACCAATTTATATAAGCTTAAGTCCAAATTAAGCTGCCATGACAGCTTAAGTTGCACCTAAACCCATATAAACCCGGTAGTCCATGAAATCACGAAGGATTTCAAACCAACTTACAAACCAAGATCATAGAGATTCAGTAACCACAATCCACATGATACATAAATTTACAATTAACTTAAATGCATCAGAGTTTATAAGAGAATATTACAACACCCATTTTATAGAGAAAATAGTGGAAGCAAATTACTTTAACAACACTCACACTCACATTTTTAAATACGATGCCAGCTCATAGTCAAATGCAACAAAAGCAATCTGAGGTAAGATATAAGGAATGACCGTGCCCAAGGTCTAATTGTTTCCCGTAATGGGATAGAAACCCATCTTGCAGCCACAGCAACCTAGATGAACACCTGCAACAAGTGGGAATAAAACCCTGAGTACGAGAATGTACTCAGCTAGACTTACCCGTCATAAACCAAAAATAAATTGACTCCAAGGAGTATGCAGGCTTTATAAGTGGGGTAACCAACTCATATATTTGCAGAAAAGCTTGAACTTATGAAGAATAATTATTATAACCTTCTAGCTTTGCATTTTAAAGTCATTAACCTGATCATGCTAGATTAGCACCTGAACTAAACAAGCATGGTGTAATTATCAAACAAGAATAGTAACCAATTCTGGTTGAGCATCTTTCAGCATCAACATCATAACCATCTCATCTCTTTGTTCAAGTTCATACTACGATGCCGCTGCTCAAGTCAAGTGTTCACTGTCCAGAAACGATGGCGATTATAATCGATTACTAACCAGCTAGCGGGTATTCCTCACACAAACCACACTCACCCGCTAAGGTGAGCTACAGATCACCGACATTCAATTCGAGAAAAGCGTGGGATCAACAGGTACCATCGTATCTAGGAACCGCCCGGCTGCCTTATTCAGGGCGACCCTGACCTCGGACTTACTCTCTGCGTAACCCGTGGTCCCCCATCTTCACCAATACGATGCATACAGCAGGTCGACTCCCGGCCCAAATCAAACTTAGGCTTCGCGGTCAGAACGACTTATCCTTCCAGTTAAATGTGAGGCATAAATTCAATATGACTTGAGGACGTACAACGGACGGGGTCCTAGTTCGACACAGACGGGATAACCACACCGAACCTCCAGTTCAGTCTCAACACCAATCCTGCCCGGTCTCGATTTATTATCTCCACATGGTTATCTAAGATAACAATGTATTCAACCATTCCGAGTGAACACCTATAACTCGCGGATGACAGGAAATCACCCGACTTCTACTGATCTAGTTAAAGCAGGGGTAAGCAGATAATCGTACCTGAACCTAACAGGGTTGAAGGATATACAGTGGCAAGGAATATAAGTAATGCAGCAATGGTATAAAACAATGCCTATAACTTAATGCATCAAACAAGTAAAGGACTCAAGTTAGATATTTTGCAAACCACAGGGAGAAATGCTCCGGGGCTTGCCTTCCTCAGAAGAGCGAGGTTGATTCTTCAGACTTTCGTATAGCTCCATGTCCTTCTCCTAGTCCCAGATCACCTTCGGTGCGGGAACTTCCAACGAGTCGTCCTTCTGGCTTCTCGACTTCCCGACAAGTTTCTCGCATGCGATCCTGTATGATGCGTATGCATACATGAATACTAGGAATGCATATAAATTAGATATGGACTATGATGATGAGCATGATTGCTTGCACATGACTTCCACAAAGTCGTCAAAATCATCCAAGAACATATATTATGAACACATGTCATCTACTGTATTCTCTCCTACAACAACTACTACACAAGCATTAAAATGGAACAGCACACCACCATCACATCATTCATTCTAACATATAAGTATCATCCACTCATATAAGCATCAATCCTAAACAATAGCTCTAACAGATTATATACTTTGCAAGAGTAGAAAGAAGCATTGTAGATAGCATGAACTGATAAAGCAAAGCATTAATAAACACATATATAAATAAGGGTAGAACTGCATCACATATTTATACTACTCAGAAAATTCTACAAAAATTACAGAAGGGAAAACATACCAATTCTACGCTGCCATCCAAATTTCACCTCATTTGGATAAGCCCATCATTCTACACAAAAATCACAAGGCAGCACAAAACAGGGGACCTAAAAATACTTTGTACTATAAAGTATGAAGTATATTAAACCTCATGTTTCACTACATCAAGAGCTACCTTATGGCATGTAAGTAGCCCACAAAAATTATCAACCCCAAACCAGGTCCACAAAATGCATTTTTGAATTATTCCAAGAATAACCCTAAAATCACACTTGAACTACAACCTCATATTTTTACACAGCACGCATACACTAAATATTTATGATAGATAGAGCAGGCCAACAAAAGACTAACCCAATAAGAATCACATTTTTCTGAGCTATACACAAATAGTTATGCATTTCTAAAGATATCAAGCATTTAATGTAAATAAATCAACTCAAATAAAACTATACAGAAAAGTTCCACAAAAATGCCATATCATATTTTTATCATGTAGATCTACTCATAAGAAAAATAATACAACTTGAACCATTTCATTTGGAGCTAAAATGAGCAAGATATGAATTTTTGAAGCGTTTAAACAAAATCTGGAAATACATTTTCTTATAAACCGAAATAGAAAACCACTTTGCAGAAAGGACCCTGAGCTTTTCGGAAATCAACGAAGCCTGGATCTGAAGTTCTTCCTCTCTGAAAACTTTGCATCTGGGCCCCTGTGTTTCGTCATATTCTAGACCGAGGTCTTTGCACGGGGAGAGACAGAGGAGGCGCCGGAGCTCGCCGTCGCCGGCCAGCGGGGGCTCATCGGCAGCAAAGAAGAGATGGCGGAGCAGTAGGAGGCTGCCGCGCACCCACTGGTACCCTCAATGCAAGCGGAGACGGCCCGAGGCGGCTTGGCCACGCACGCCGGCGGCGCGTCGGGGCCCTGTCGGCCGAACCAGCTAGGGTTTTACGGTCCCCATGGCAAGGCGAACTCGATGCTCAAGACGAGAGAGTAGGAGGCGGTCAGAGCCAGGTTGGCCACGGCGAGCCTGAGCTCGACGGCCATGGTGGAAAAGAAAAATCCGGCCGATTCGGCCCTATCCCTGGACAACGGCTGCTGCTAGCAGGCTCAGGTGACGGAGGTGGCCATCGCCAAGCTCCGTGCGGGCGCTGAGAAGAAAATGAGGTGGTGGCACGGTGCTATGGTGGTGGTGAAGCACGGTGGCAACAATGGTGCCTGCCCGATGCTGTGCTGAGAAAGAGAAAGGGAGAGGGAGAGAGAGGAAATGAAGAGATGGGGGGAAATGGAGTGGGTGAGGGCGCAGCGCGGCGCCTTAACACGGCCGGCCGGGCCGCTGCTGCCCACGGACGCCGGTGCGAGGACGCCATGCGGCGCGAGAGGCCTGAGCGGGTCGGCCACGAATTTTAGGACCTCAATTTTCCTGACGGCTAAGAGGTAACCGTCATAGAAATTCCATTTCTATGACCTCTAATGCAAACTTCTCTGCCCTATTACTCCCAAACCAAGCCGAATTAGCCAAAACTCATATTGAAGGAAATGTAGCTCTAGACATATTTAACAAGCATGGCCAGATTCTTCCTAGATTTTGAAATACAAAATTCCAATTGAAAATACCTCATAAATTCATTTTAAATGAAAAACAGCCCCAAACCTGCCTTTTTCAATCTTTTTGAACATTTTCCAAACATTTTCATGAAAAGTGATAATAACAACTTTTGTTCCTTATAAAATTCTAGACAAGAATGATTAAGGGTGCACAAACATGCAAACACTCTATCAAGGATTTTTGAAATGGTCAAAGCAGAGCACTGATGGTCCCGTTGTTGGTCAACTATCACCTAGAGACATAATTAGACAAAGTTGTTAACATGAACATAGGTTCATTTGGTACCCTAATAATCTCTATATTATTTTAGTGAGCAATTATCAAGCACTTGACCATGTTTATCATGTTTTTCACAAAAGGACAAACAAAACTTCAACCATCATAGCATCACATGCAATGTAAGAATGATATAGAGATGATGCCAATGCAAATGATGATTAGGCTAATGCAATGCAAGTGCTTAAGCATGCTTAACATCGAGGATGTTACAACCCTTCCCTCCTTATAAAAATCTCATCCTAAGATTTGGTTGAGTTAGCTTTTGGTTTTCGAAAAGCGGTACCTCGCATAACCACATTTCGACTTTGCAACTGCAAACACTTCCAGAAGGGTTCGCCACACTTGCCATCATTCTATAACATGATCTTGCTTTGCTTAATCTGTTACTTCGGACTCCAAAGGGTTTCCTTTCTTTCCTATGGCTGTTTCGATAGCGGTCCACATGTCTCGATCCTTTCTCCTAAGGACTGACCACTCCTCTAAGTTACTACCATAAAGATGTGAGAAGGTCTTATCTCAATCTAGAAGTAGCTCCAAGTTGTAACTCATCTTTATTGACTCGTAAGATTTTGCATAAACTGATTTCACTAAGGTGCAAGCCTTTTCTTCATTCTGAATTACGAACATCCACTTGTGGGCCCCTCAAAATGAATTGTGACCATGGTACTGAGGGAATAAATCGGTGTACAGAATACTACATATGCAATACCTCCTAGCGAATTACTCATCCATTACTGTGTGAACTTAAGGTATGAAGATGATACAGTATAGCACTAAAGATCACCACGTTAGATTCAATTCTTCACTCCACTAGGGTAGGTTATCGTAATGAGCATCCAATAACTAGCCTTTGGTGGTATCGAAGAATTGAAAACACAGGAATCTGCCATTCCCATCTTCAAATACATCAAAAGGTGCTTCATCCTAACATATTCACTACTGAAAGAAGCGGAGCGTGACTCCCCTAGAGTGGGAAACTACATCACCAAACTTGCGGTAGAAAAGGGTAGGATCAATCAGAGCGAGTTCTATACTGACAAAGCCCTTCATAGGAAAACTGGACAATGAGATGCCATTAAGACTCAGCTCGATCGAGAAAGTTCAAACCTTTGCATGTAGAAGTCAAAGTTCTTAGGTCAACGATCTTCTAACTAGACCGAAAACCACCAAACTCCGTCTCCTACCGTGCAAAACTGATAGACTTAGCTAGATCCCTTAGCCAAGACCTATGATTCTGAACCTTGTCATAAGACATACGTTCCAACTTGTTTGGGTCTTAACTCCAAAAGTTGCCGAAAACACTCCTCCAAGAGGGATCATGCCAAAACTTTACTCAGATTATACTATTTACGAGTCCAATTTTCTAGGTTCAGACAATGCCCAACTGATACATGAAGCAAAGCGCACTTTGATTAATCCAAGGTTATACCAGACTACTCCGACGCGCGTCCTCAACGCACATCCATCGCTGGTATATGGGATGATTCGGTACGATTCCAGGTGCAAACATGCTAGTGCAGACGATATCTCACCAATATAGGAGATCTAGTGCCTTGCAAACAAAACACGTTGGAGTCTCGTATAAGGATGAGAATAATAGTCGAATGCCACCAAAGGTGAGCACAAGGTATCGACAACAGTCCAACAGTTCTCAAAATTCGCTTCAAAAGTAAGTTTTTGTCTGAAGAATTTCCTTTATTGACTCTCATGAAGCCATATTAGTGTGAGTAATCTAGAAATTGATCTCCCAAGAAACCCTGTCACCTTGGGAGTAATCCAAGGAACTAGCCTCCCAAGTACTTGTCCTTGTGACAAGGAAAGTTGGTGCAGAGCACCACTTACTAACCCCATCATACGCAGGCACAACATGTCTCACTTTATCATACCATTCCAAACATAAATAGGATAAAATCCTTTGAGGCAGTGAAAATCAAATCAATTCATAAGTGATGCATATGTTTGTCTTCGCTTGAACAAGCATTAATGAAGTACCAACCAATGGCCAACTGCACAAGACTCCATGTGTGCAACTCTCTTTCTCAGATGATAACACTGCATTATATGATCCCATTGAATATATCTGATTCTGTTACTAGGCGTCGTTGAACTGCTACTCTTAAAATCCTGATCAAGCAGCGATAATCCCCTTGGTTGAATCTGATGCAACCTCTTGGGTAAAAGCATCAACTAGCACAACCATACATAGCTACTTAGAGTGAGTATAGTTCCTTGATGCTATAATTACACAAGAGTTAAGTCAATTCTCATGAAGCAAAACTAGCTTTGTTGGATTACTTTTGATATTGAGGCTTCCCTTCTTATAGAGAAGCGAGTCCCCAAAACCAAGAATGTAATCCAAGAGCTTTTGTAATGTATCATGGAAGTAAAGAATCTCTTCTTCAACATCAAAGGATGCATCAGCAGCGGAATATATCATGTCCATCCATCCTTACACTGGTACATACATAGCCATCCAACCTGAGGAATGACATAAATAGTGCCAATTTTGTCCCTCATGAGAACTACTCTTTATTCTCAAACGAAAGCTCCATTATACCTGAAACTTGGTGGATGTGTAGGCCCATAAGTCCTATGATTACCGACCAAACTTTAGCTCAAACAGACCTCATGATATGCTCAAGCAATGCATGTACCAAAACTGCTCTGTTTTGAAATTTCAGCAACCATCATGGACAAACTCTTCGCATAAACGACACTTCATTTAGCACATCCTCCAACCAATTAGACATTATGAAGTACTCAAAGGAAGGAGTGAGTTCACAAAGTTTGGCACCACTATAAAGTTTGAGCCACTTCATATAGTCTTCATATAGGTGACTACTCATTTGTCTCTCAATGCTAAAAGATCCAAGGCTTTAGCTTTTGCAGCCAACAATTTGAGTTGGTTGCCAATATAGATGACCATTCATGAAGTCAACCGAAAGGAATCACACCTTAAAGAGCTGACTATTTCGAATGATTACTATACATAAAAGATTTAGAACTGAGTATAGGATCATGAGCATAAGGGAAGCCTATGGAGAACATAGATCTCCCTTGATCCTCGGCCATGAAATGGCTTGTCCGACTTGAGTGTGGTGTGCCCTCTTTGGCTCACTAGAGAGAACACATATCCAACAGAAAGTAGCATCACTTGTGGGAACGATCGGTAGAATCACTTGTCTACCATCTCTTGTAGTCTGTTAATATTAATGCCAATGACCTGTTCTTGAAGGATCATCTTCTTTGCGGCTTCAGAAGACAGCTTCATTACAAATGGTTCGATAAGGATCTACTGAAAGGGTATAAAAAGATAACCAAGGAAGAGTTCATGCGAAGATAACACATTGGTGTAATCCCTACAATGGGTCATGGTTAACAACCTCGATACCCACGCGTGCCGAGTAGCACGACCATGTGTCGGCCGCCACAGGTTGCTCTTGGTTTTGTCGTGGCACCATCAGTTATTAATCAAGACACCACTACAAATTTTACAATCAATGTGAAATCGAGCCTGACACAAGTAGGTCCTGCCTGAATAGGCATCATGTGCAAGACAAGAGTGGTACCGACAAGGATGGTCATAAAGTTATGGGATAACAATGAAAGGACAAGGAGGGAATCATGGCGCATCATCTACCCGGATACGTCTCCTACTCGTTGTAACTACTTCCCAAAACAAGGACTATTGAGAGGACTGGTTATTACAGGAACGTTGCAAGGTCAAAGTCAGTTGCCAGTCCAAGGACTAGCAGAACAACAACTAAATGCTTCTGATACGGTGTTAAGCTACCAACAACGTCCGGTTATACGCACAGGCCATACCGATAAACTATTCCATCGGTCATCTAGCCAAAGTGACAAACTTCTAATAGAGCGATTGGATACTGATGGTCCATCTCATGGAAATGTAGGGTTCAACATTTTCAAGGAACAAGTTGTATGATGAATTCAAGACATTGGTATAGTCGAGATAATGGGTTATGATCAATAATTACAATACCAAAGTGGCCTCTAAAACTCCAACCATATGCGTCCATAGGGAAGGCTCTAGATTCCATCGCGGCACTATAATTTGTTAATCAAAATGACATTACCCTAGCTATGGTCAAAAATAGAATGTCCAACACCATAGAGATATCTTGCACCAAGAAACATGACTGCACAAGACGAGGTAAAGGAATTATGACGAGTTCCAAAAATTGAAGATATCAAGGGTTATTTCTGGAACAAGCATGGCATAAACTAACATCATGTCGTTCGCAGGGGAACAATTACCAACAAGATTCGCTTTATGTTGGTCTAGACATGCGACAACAAGGGATCAACGTCGGCACATCATCAGAGACTCAAAAGAGGAACATCGAATTTACAAGGATGAAGGTCAACATCCTCGTTGTTTTCATCGGGAACCACTGTAGTAGGCACCTCCTACTGATTTGCACCAATCTTCATATCATCATTAGCAGAAACAACTTCGAGCTTTACCTCACCATCATTAGGAAGGTGAACAGGATTAAGTTGGTCGCTCAACACATGTAAGCATCCGTGTAGAGCATCATTGTCGTTCTCCATCCAAAAACAACTGTCCCTAAAGATCGGCTTCAACATCCCAATCTCCATCCCTTGATTGCAGCGCGGCGTTAAGCACGTGCTGATTGTGGGTTAACCATAGTAACCAACTCTCCATTCTGACCCTGCAAACCAAGGATTTTTGACGTAAATACTGTCTTTCTTTGAACAGCTTGATCCCTAGCAATTGTCACCTACAAACTGCTCCCTAGTCTGATTCAACTATGTATCAAACTCCTTTTGCATCTCATGCCTCAAAATAGAACATAACGGTCGGCGATGTCCACATGGTTAACCACGCCCATCATGCAGGAGTAAATCTCCCTCAAGGTGAACATAGCATCAGTGGCTGGTCCATTGCCACTCTCGGCTTCATCTACGCCCCCCCACTAGTGTAGTTCTATCAAGTTGACGTCACACCATGTGGTATGGGTCACCCTCCAGAAACACCACCGGTAGCACGAGCAACCTCTTCTAGAAACTACTTCAGGAGATCTCTCGTAGCTTTACATGCTATCACATTGACAAATTCCCTCGGGTTCAAGCCTTATGCCATACAGAGCCTACCGCACTAGACAATCTCATGCTCTTCTCTTACTAGACCATAACCTCAACTGTGACTAAGCCTTGGTTCTCAAACTCTTGTTGGTTGCTTCACTAATGGCGAGGTTCTCTATCCTCTGGGTAACACATAGAGTGCAACCCTTCAGTAGTGAAGGCATGCCAAACCCCTTCAGGAACTTCTTCGAATCATGTGGCTCTCTGGGGGTAAGCTGGTGATGTGGAACCTTTCTTCCTACGGACTTGCGAGAGGAACACTTAATACTAGCCATCTGTACAAGGTTGTGACTCTCTTGGGAATGGATATTAAGTTGGTGGATTTTATCAAAAAGAAATAATCAATTATTTAGGAGAGAGACGATGCAATGACATGAGATGAACATGCGACATGATGCATGCACGTTCTATTCATCCTCACAACCTAATAAATCTAACGTGCTATGCGGTGGCATATATCACACTCTCCTTATACACAATTAATTCGTTCTACACGTTTGCTCTGTTAGCGTACCTGCAGAAAACTTCATTTCAGCCCAAGTCCCACATGAATGCAATTCAATGTAAAAATTCTACGCACCTTCCGAACAAGGTGAAAACACCGATTACTCACACCCCCCGCCATCTATGTATATCCCCAAATATACATACATGTAGGTGCACGCTACCCCAAATCATTGTCAGAAGACGGCATCGCCAGAAGACGGAAAACCCACACATGTGGTACCTTCATATACATGTGTGCAACATGTAAATAGTCTAGCAGCATATAAGCACTCCCCTAGACCGGCTGTGGATCCGATCGTGCGCTCACAACTCACACTTACCTTGCTATTGAAACAACCTTACCTTGACGTAGAGGCACGAATGATCCATATATTACCATCCAAGCGAATGGCACCCATACGAATCCGCCATTGAATGGGCAACGGCGAAAGAGAAAATAAGATGCAATTTCCCCCATGTCAGTACTTATCTAAGCCACCTAGAATCCTATTGGGCATAAAGGATATGACAACTGGCACACTCTTAAGTTCTAAAATCATAGAGTTAAACACCTATATATAACTATAAGTTGGCAATTAGTTTTGTAAAACAAAACCCATTTGTTTGAAAATACACATGTGAACAGTAATATACTGAACCTTGCTCCAATACCAGCTGTAACAGAATCGACCAATTTATATAAGCTTAAGTCCAAATTAAGCTGCCATGACAGCTTAAGTTGCACCTAAACCCGTATAAACCCGGTAGTCCGTGAAATCACGAAGGATTTCAAACCAACTTACAAACCAAGATCATAGAGATTCAGTAACCACAATCCACATGATACATAAATTTGCAATTAACTTAAATGCATTGGAGTTTATAAGAGAATATTACAGCACCCTTTTTATAGAGAAAATAGTGGAAGCAAATTACTTTAACAACACTCACACTCACATTTTTAAATACGGTGCCAGCTCATAGTCAAATCCAACAAAAGAAATCTAAGGTAAGATATAAGGAATGACCGTGCCCAAGGTCTAATTGTTTCCCGTAATGGGATAGAAACCCATCTTGCAGCCACAGCAACCTAGATGAACACCTGCAACAAGTGGGAATAAAACCCTGAGTACGAGAATGTACTCAGCTAGACTTACCTGTCATAAACCAAAAATAAATTGACTCCAAGGAGTATGCAAGGCTTTATAAGTGGGGTAGCTGACTCATATATTTGCAGAAAAGCTTGAACTTATGAAGAATAATTATTATAACCTTCTAGCTGTGCATTTTAAAGTCATTAACCTAATCATGCTAGATTAGCACCTGAACTAAACAAGCATGGTGTAATTATCAAACAAGAATAGTAACCAATTCCGGTTGAGCATCTTTCAGCATCAACATCATAACCATCTCATCTCTTTGTTCAAGTTCTTACTACGATGCCGCTGCTTAAGTCAAGTGTTCACTGTCTAGGAACGATGGCGATTATAATCGATTACTAACCAGCTGGCGGGTATTCCTCACACAAACCACACTCACCCGCTAAGGTGAGCTACAGATCACCGACATTCAATTCGAGAAAAGCGCGGGATCAACAGGTACCATCGTATCCAGGAACCGCTCGGCTGCCTTATTCAGGGCGACCCTGACCTCGGACTTACTCTCCGTGTAACCCATGGTCCCCCATCTTCACCAATATGATGCGTACAGTAGGTCGACTCCCGGCCCAAATCAAACTTAGGCTTCGCGGTCGGAACGACTTATCCTTCCAGCTAAATGTGAGGCATAAATTCAATATGACTTGAGGACGTACAATAGACGGGGTCCTAGTTCGACACAGATGGGATAACCACACCAAACCTCTAGTTCAGTCTCAACACCAATCCCGCCCAGTCTCGATTTATTATCTCCACATGGTTATCCAAGATAACAATGTATTCAACCATTCCGAGTGACCACCTATAACTCACGGATGATAGGAAATCACCCGACTTCTACTGATCTAGTTAAAGCAGGGGTAAGCAGATAATCATACCTGAACCTAACAGGGTTGAAGGATATACAGTGGCAAGGAATATAAGTAATGCAGCAACGGTATAAAACAATGCCTATAACTTAATGCATCAAACAAGTAAAGGACTCAAGTTAGATATTTTGCAAACCACAGGGAGAAATGCTCCAGGGCTTACCTTCCTCAGAGGAGCGAGGTTGATTCTTTGGACACTCGTATAGCTCCATGTCCTTCTCCTAGTCCCATATCACCTCCGGTGCGGGAACTTCCAACGAGTCGTCCTTCTGGCTTCTCGACTTCCCGACAAGGTTCTCGCATGCGATCCTGTATGATGTGTATGCATACATGAATACTAGGAATGCATATAAAATGGATATGTACTATGATGATGAGCATGATTGCTTGCACATGACTTCCACAAAGTTGTCAAAATCATCCAAGAACATATATTATGAGCACATGTCATCTACTGTATTCTCTCCTACAACAACTACAACACAAGCATTAAAATAAAACAGCACACCACCATCACATCATTCATTCTAACATATAAGTATTATCCACTCATATAAGCATCAATCCTAACAATAGCTCTAACAGATTATATACTTTGCAAGAGTAGAAAGAAGCATTGTAGATAGCATGAACTGATAAAGCAAAGCATTAATAAACACATATATAAATAAGGGTAGAACTGCATCACATATTTATACTATCCAAAAAATTCTACAAAAATTACAGAAGGCAAAACATACCAATTCTAGGCTGCCATCCAAATTTCACCTCATTTGGATAAGCCCATCATTCTACACAAAAATCACAAGGTAGCACAAAACAGGGGACCTAAAAATACTTTGTACTATGAAGTATGAAGTATATTAAACATCATGTTTCACTACATCAAGAGCTATCTTATGGCATGTAAGTAGCCCACAAAAATTATCAACCCCAAACCAGGTCCACAAAATGCATTTTTGAATTATTCCAAAGATTCAAGCATTCAAGCATTGAATTATTCTGAGCCATACACAAATAGTTATGCATTTCCAAAGATTCAAGCATTTAATGTGAATAAATCAACTTAAATAAAACTATTCAGAAAAGTTCCACAAAAATGTCATATCATATTTTTATCATGTAGATCTACTCATAAGAAAAATAATGCAACTTGAACCATCTCATTTGGAGCTAAAATGAGCAAGATATGAATTTTTGAAGCGTTTAAACAAAATCTGGAAATACATTTTCTTATAAACCGAAATAGAAAACCACTTTGCAGAAAGGACCCTGAGCTTTCCGGAAATCAACGAAGCCTAGATCTGAAGTTCTTCCTCTCTAAAATCTTTGCATCTGGGCCCCTGCGTTTCGTCATATTCTAGACCAAGGTCTTTGCACGAGGAGAGACAGAGGAGGCGCCGGAGCTCGTCGTCGCCGGCCAGCGGGGGCTCACCGGCAGCAAAGAAGAGATGGCGGAGCAGTAGGAGGCTGCCGCGCACCCACTGGTACCCTCAATGCAAGCGGAGACAGCCCGAGGCGGCTTGGCCACGCACCCCGGTGGCTCGGCGGCGGAGCCACGCACGCCGGCGGCGCGTCGGGGCCTTGTCGGCCGAACCAGCTAGGGTTTTACGGTCCCCATGGCAAGGCGAACTCGATGCTCAAGATGAGAGAGTAGGAGGCGGTCAGAGCCAGGTTGGCCACGGCGAGCCTGAGCTCGACGGCCATGGTGGAAAAGAAAAATTCGGCCGATTCGGCCCTACCCCTGGACAACGGCTGCTGCTAGCAGGCTCAGGTGACGGAGGTGGCCATCGCGATGCTCCGTGTGGGCGCTGGGAAGAAAATGAGGTGGTGGTGTGGTGCTGTGGTGGTGGTGAAGCGCGGCGGCAACAATGGTGCCCGCCCGATGCTGTGCCGAGAAAGAGAAAGGGAGAGGGAGAGAGAGGAAATGAAGAGATGGGGGAAATGGAGTGGGTGAGGGCGCAGCGTGGCGCCTTAACGCGGCCGGCCGGGCCGCTGCTGCCCACGGACATCGGTGCGAGGACACCACGCGGCACGAGAGGCCTGAGCGGGTCGGCCACGAATTTTAGGACCTCGATTTTCCTGACGGCTAAGAGGTAACCGTCATAGAAATTCCATTTCCATGACCTCTAATGCAAAATTCTCTGCCCTATTACTCCCAAACCAGGCCGAATTAGCCAAAACTCATATTGAAGGAAATGTAGCTCTAGAAGAATAGAACATTTCATATTTAACAAGCATGGCCAGATTCTTCCTAGATTTTGAAATACAAAATTCCAATTGAAAATACCTCATAAATTCATTTTATATGAAAAACAGCCCCAAACCTGCCTTTTTCAATCTTTTTGAACATTTTCCAAACATTTTCATGAAAAGTGATAATAACAACTTTTGTTCCTTATAAAATTTTGGATAAGAATGATTAAGGGTGCACAGACATTCAAACACTCTATCAAGGATTTTTGAAACGGTCAAAGCAGAGCACTCATGGTCCCGTTGTTGGTCAACTATCACCTAGAGACATAATTAGACAAAGTTGTTAACATGAACATAGGTTCATTTGGTACCATAATAATCTCTAGATTATTTTAGTGAGCAATTATCAAGCACTTGACCATGGTTATCATGTTTTTCACAAAAGGACAAATAAAACTTCAACCATCATAGCATCACATGCAATGTAAGAATGATATAGAGATGATGCCAATGCAAATGATGATTAGGCTAATGCAATGCAAGTGCTTAAGCATGCTTAACATCAAGGATGTTACACTAGGCGCTGAGCGCTGGGCTAGCGCATCACTTTCAGCTGAGCGACACAATTAAACGGGCAAACGCTTAGGCGGTGAAAAGTGTGGCTAAGCGGCGCGTTTTTCTGCTCTGCCGCTTTTTTTGCATGGGCCAGCAAAAAAATCACAGCGGCCCAGCCTATCTTCCCTGCCCGCCTGGACAAAACCAGTGCTCCTGCTGGCTGCCCTAGCGTGTGTTGCCCTTTCCCGCTACCAAAAATTGAGCGCCGCCGCCGTCCTGCTCTCATGCGATTCCGGCCGGCGGTCGGTGACCGGCGGCCGGTGACCGGCGACCGGTGTTGATTCTTTCCCCTCCCTCTCCGTCGGCTACTGTAGGGGAGGCACACGTAGCTATTGAGGGGAGGCACACCAAGCCCCTTGCTGAGGAGCTGCTACGGCTCGACAGCAGCGGCAGCAAGATCTTCCTGGTGGGCCTTGTCTCCCTTAGAACTCATAGCTGCTACTTGCTCTTGTTTTTCCTTTGCTTAAATTCCCCCTGTTCTGTGGTTGCTAAATTTCTCCTCGTAGCTGCTACTTGCTCCTGTTTTTCCTTTGCTCACATAATAAAGTAGCTATATCTTCATGCCTTTTATGAAACATGGAGCAGATTTACTGATTTAGAATCTCTTCATGAAACTGTTACTCTGAACTGAACCAAATGCAAATTCTTGTTACTCTAAACTGAACAAAATGCTTAGATTCTTGTTACTCTGAACTAAAGGTCACTCTATCTGAACTTTGAATTCTTGCCATGGATTTATATCTTCTGATTCTCCCACTGCTTACTTGAAGCCTTGAAGCTTGATTTGATCTAGGAACTAGGATGTCTTTCGCTGCTTCAGCACCTGAGGTAATGACTCCTACTCTTTTTAAGAGGAAGTCAGATGACATTGGCTGGAAGTATGGATATTTGGCCGATCCAAATAATCAAAATGCAGTAACCTGCAAAAGGTGCAAGAAGGAGGTGAAAGGAGGAATTTACCGGCTCAAGCAACATGTGGCTGGTATTGGCAATGCATGTGTAAAATGCAGATATGCTACACAAGAAGAGAAGGATGAATGTGCCAAGGCTATTCAAGCAGCACAGAACAAGAAGAAGGCCAAACGAGCTCATGATGAGGAAGTTAGAAATGAGGTGGATATTGGGAATGGTCCGAATGAATCTGTTGCTTCACCTGTTATTGTTGATGATGTTGATGGAAGTAATGGAGCTGAGCCCGTTGGCTCTTCTAAACCTAACAAGGTTGGTCCTATGGATAATTTTGTCAATCCTGTAGACCCTCCCAAGGATGCTACAACAACACAAGCAAGACGGCAACAAAGCATCAGTGCTGCTCTTTTCAAGGAAAGGCATTGGAAGGTGAAACAATACCTTGCAAGATGGATGTACCAATCAAGTATGTTCAGACCTTAGCTATAGTATATAAGTTTTTTATATCATGTTACTTTGTTATAAGTTGTTAACTAACACTTTCTTGTTACAGATATTGCATTCAACGCCATCCAAAATGATGCCTTCAAACGATTTTGTGAGGCATTAGGGAGATTTGGTCCTGGTTTTGAAATCCCCCTCAATATGAGCTTGCGGGAAAGTTGTTGAAGGAAGAAGTTGAGAGGACTAGGGAGTTGCTGCAAGCACATGAAGATGAGAGGGTCTTCACAGGTTGCTCCATCATGACCGATGCTTGGACAGACAGGAAAAGAAGGTCCATAATGAACATGTGTTCGCATTGCTCACTGGGTACATCTTTTCTAGAGTCAAAAGAGGCATCTGATCACACACTGGTGAACTAATATTTACCTATGTGGATGCTTGTATTGAGAGGATAGGCGAACAAAATGTGGTGCAGGTGGTCACAGATAATGCTGGAAACAATATGGCTGCAAAGTAATTGCTCAAAGAAAAGAGGCCAAGAATCTTTTAGAGTTCATGTGCAACTCACACAATCAATTTGATGCTGCAAAGTATTGGTGCAAACCCAAAATTCAAGCCAACCATTGACAGAGCAAAAGAAACAACAATATTTATCTACTCACATCATAGGACCTTGGCCTTGATGAGGCGTTTCACCAAGAAGAGGGACATAATACGTCCGGGAGTGACTAGGTTTGCATCAGCTTACCTTACTTTGCAAAGCTTGTACAAGAAAAGAAATGAGTTAAGAAATATGACCTGGAGTGATGAGTGGACAAAGAATAACCTCACCAAGGTTGGTAAAGGCAAGGCAGCTAGGATAACATTGGGCAGCAGGGCCTTTTGGAATGGAGTTTCTCGTTGCTTGAAAGTTTTGGGGCCATTGGTCCATCTCCTTCGCATGGCGGACAGTGACAAGGCATCTTTGGCCTTTATATATGGAGAAATCTTGAAAGCAAAAAAAGTGATTAAAGAGGTTGTTTTTGATAACAAGGAGAGTGACTACAAGCCTATCATTGATTCCATGGATAAAAAATGAAGGACAGGCTTGATGCACCATTGCACCTGGCAGCCTACCTCCTTAATCCGTACTACTCCTATGCTGATCGAAGCATATTTCTTGATGTAAATATCATGGATGGGTTCTTCACCACTGTAGAAACCTTTTATCATTGTGATGATGAGAAACAATCTCAAGTAATCAATGTGGACTATGAAAAGTTCAAGAAACAAGAAGGATTCTTTGGAAAAATTCCAGCAAAAAATGGATGTAAAGACATTACTTTTAGTCCAGGTATGTTGCTTCTTGTCACTGTCACATGATATTTGTATGTGTATCATCGATGTTTAAATTGTTTACTCAAAACATTGATCTTTCAACATGTAGCTGGATGGTGGGCTACATATGGATGTCAGACACCCACTTTACAAAGAATGGCTATAAGGATTCTTGGCTTGACTGCTAGCGCATCTGGTTGTGAAAGAAATTGGAGCTATTTTGAGGGTGTAAGTCTCGAGGATTTCATTTTCCTAAATCTGCTAGCGCCTCAATAATATGCACTATTTCTAAAATCTAACTTGTGGATGTCATTTTGACATATTGTAGGTACACACAAAGAAAAGAAACAGGCTGGATGTGAGCCGCCTTGAAAATCTAGTATATGATCAGTTCAATGCAAGGATGATGGAGAAACAAGAGAGAAATAAAGAGAAGGGGAATAAGATTGATGTCCTTCTTGCAAATGATGTTGTTCATGTTCAAGATTGGCTCATTGAAGAAGCATATGGACCAGAACGTCCAGTAAATGATGATGATGACGACATCGTCGATGTTGAAATGATGGATGTGGATGAGGGCAGTGAGAGAGCTCTATGAAGATGACTTCAAATCTGACTCAGAAGGAGAAGCATCTTTGAATGATGATGAAATTGATTACGAGGACGATGACAATGATGTGGGAGTGGATCCAAATGCAATGGATGATTTTGTAGATGAGGATGCGCCTTAGTACTTTTATTTTAACTTGCATTCAGTCACATTTCATCATTGCTAGCTTCTAATTTGCTGTTAAGACTTTTATTTTAACTTGCATTCAGTTTCAGTCACATTTCATCTTTGCTAGCTTGTAATTCGCTGTTATGAACTAGTGTTCACTGTTATGTACGCTATTGTGAACTAATATTTACCTATGTGGATCCTTTGCAGCCATTTCATCTTTGAGCAAGTGTGGTTGTTGCTAAACTATATATATAAATATATTATTTAGCTCCGCTTTTTGGAAAATGCCTAGAAATGCCTAGGCGCCGCCTAGTCTGCCTAGGCGCTGAGCGGAGCTGCTCCGCTCGCTTTTTCTACAGCTTTTTAAAACATTGGTAGGGTGAGTGGTTTTTTAACGAGGCAGTAAATCTCATGGAATATAAATGAGAATAGTTTCCCCAGAGATATGTCTCCACACTGAAATACAAAGTGCCGAAGGTTACAGCCAACATATACTCCTATATCGGCATAAATTTTGCAAAACTAAGTTAGCATCAATATTTTATTAAATCTAAAAAATGCTAACTTATCCAACTCAAAAAAGTCTAAGCCAAATTTTTTGACTATTATTTCACTAAGGTGAAATGTTTTCAGCTTCTAAGGAAGAGAACGCATCCACTTCGCACGAAAAAGAAGGGACGGTGTTTTTAAAATTTGCTAAGGCAAATTTTTTGACTATTATTTCACAAAGGTGAAATATTTTCAGCTTCTAAGAAAGCGAACGCGTCCACTTCGCACGAAAAAGATGGGACGGAGTTTTCAAAATTTGCTAAGGCAAATTTTTCGACTATTATTTCACTAAGGTGAAATGTTTTCAGCTTCTAAGGAAGCGAACGTGTCCACTTCACATGAAAAAGAAGGGACGGCGTTTTCAAAATTTGCCTAGCAAATTTTTTGACTATTATTTCACTTAGGTGAAATGTTTTTAGCTTCTAAGGAAGCGAACGCGTCCACATTGTACGAAAAAGAAGGGACGGCATTTTTAAAATTTACTAAGGCAAATTTTTTGACTATGATTTCACTAAGGTGAAATGTTTTCAGCTTCTAAGGAAGCGCACGCGTCCGCTTCGCTCGAAAAAGAAGGGACGACGTTTTCAAAATTTGCTAAGGCAAATTTTTCGACTATTATTTCACTAAGGTGAAATGTCTCTAGCTTCTAAGGAGGAAAATGCTTCAAGCTTCCAAGAGAAGTGTACGCATCCACTCTGGATGAAAAAGAAGGTACAACATTTTAAAATTTGCTAAGGTAAAGTTCTCGATTACATGTTTCTAAGCAAAGTACATACATAATTTAATTCAAAGTATTTATTCTATACCCAGTCATACAAGCGAAGGAAAACTCACAAACTTCGCAACGCAAGATGTCTTGCAATACAATCTACCCAATTATAAAAATATGTTTACAAAAATTAGTCATTTTGAGAACTAACTACCTCGGCAGCATCACCAAGTATGTCGCCCACAACTTCGTTTATAATTTCGTTCACTTCATGGCGTAAATAGTCCTCACAAACACTCACCGGTGAAGTACTTAACTCAGATGACTACAAGAAGAAGAGGTCAAAACAACAAGAGCAACCACAAAAGAAAAGTAAACCTTACACGTCAAACTTTTACCTCTGCAAAGCCCGTAAAATCAAAAACTCGGTAATTAGGAGGCCGGACGTTACGGCATCGCTTATTCAAGTCTATAAAATATTTGTAAGATAGAATCACCAAAAAAGTTCAAGTCCAAAACAACGAGAGCAAAACTTATGAGTAAGGAAATCATCGACATCACAGCAATCACACTTCGCGCAAAAATCATAAAACTCAGCAGGCTCAAAAACAAAGTCATCTTTACACATTAATAGCGGAACGATGTCTTCGATATCCTATGCCGCCTCAGCATGAGGAACCTGCATAGGACGACAAATAGTCAAACAGTTACCAAGTGTATATCTTAGAACCACCATGTTTTAAAAAAACCTCTCTTCTCACAAAAGGAAAAATAACTAGAGCCTAAAGACGGCCGCCACTAACATTGCTGGGTCCGACACCGCTTCGACCTCCAGCATCAGCTTCCTTCTTCACGGATTCTTCTGCCTCCCTCCGAGCAGCTTCCACCTCCTTTGCAATTTGCTGACACAGAAAGAGAGAAAAGTTAGATACAAAACACAAAAGAAAACAAAAGCAAGCAAGTATAAAATTTACCCTCCGTAGTTTCTCTCTAGCTTTGTCAAGACAATGAACCCGATCACCTGACCTCCAATACTGCTCTGTTGCACAAACTCTGTGTAGCCTTCATCACATTGGTAAGCTCACTCACAGAAGGAAACTTATAGTTGGCATCACAAAGTTGCAATCTTGACTCTATTTCATCAAATGAAACAGAGCACAAGCAGAGTAGTACACTCTAATATCAACTGTAGTCTCAGTGACTTGGGACAAATCTTTGTATTGACGATAAAGCCAGCTGAAGAAACTATCACGATCACCAAGCTCCCAACATTTTTCTTTAGGGCGGGCTCCAAACTTGTCATAGCATTCAAAACAAAGCTCCCAAATCCGGTTACAATTGTCAAAGAAGGACTTGTCCTGATCCTGCAACTTCTTTTCAATACGCCTCAAGCCTTCCTCTAACTTTTCTTTGTCTTCTGTAATCTTCTTAATATCATCCTCTTTTTCCTCAACTCGAGCAAGAGCACTGATAAGCTTGCCTTCCAAAACATTGTGAGCATCTATAGAATCAGCTCTCTCCTTTTCTTTCTCGGCAAGCTGCTTCTTTAGATTTTCAATCTCTCCTAGATAGTCACATTCGCGAAGAGCAAAATTTTTCTCCTTCTCCTCCAAGCCCATTCGCAATCCTCTCATCAGGATGGAACGTTTGTACATCATTGATAACCCCACATCAGCAACTTCGAGTAAGGGTTTCTTCGATATCTCAAGTTCCACATCAGGGACAGTAAAAGCCTCATCTATACATTTCGACAGTTGAACCTCAGAAGTACGAGGCATCATCCGAAGTTTATCAGCCCCAATACCAATGAACTTGAAGCTATCAAGGCTCAAACCCTCCTTTCGACAAAATGCCAAACCGCACATAAGAGCATCAAAAATTTCTCCTTCGCCAGCAGCAGGGATAACAGGAGTAACAGGTTCTTGGCTAGCAAACTTGCTCAAGTCGATACTCTTTCGAGGACAAGACAGTGCATGAGGAAAGATAGTTTCTGCAAGAAAAATCAAAATCAACAAAACAAAACAGTTCAAATCAAAAAGAAATGCAAAGCCACAATACCTAATGGTAGAAACGCGCTCACCCAAGTTGCATTCAACACTCTTTCCACTCTCAACATGGATAGTAGAACTAGACAAGTGCGCCAACATATCATCCTTGGTTTCATCATCAAAAACCTCCTCATCACTATCCTCAAAATCAAGAGCACAAACTTTAGAGCCTCTAGTTTTCTTCGGCAAATTTTGAGCCCCAACTTTGCCGGCCTCAAGCCCAGCGGGGTTCTCAACTGAAGTTGTTCTCCCAGCGTCAACATTTTTCTCATGTGGCCCAGTAAAAGGGGCCTCAGCGACAGGCCTCGGCGAAGCCGATCCACCAGCTTCCTGAGTCTCCCTCTTAGAGACCAAGCTAGTTCCCGCACCAACTTCACCAAAACCACCGACAGAAGCACCACGGGCTTGGAAACTCTGTAACTTTTCGTTAAGTGGAGTAAGTAATGGTGGAGCTAAACCACTAAAAGAGAAAGTCATATAAATTTTTCTCACCTCATCCTCAACATCTTAAGAAACAGGAAAAACAACATCATCACCATCACCATCACCTTTAACAACCTCAACAACGCCTTCACCACCAGCACCGACATCAGAAACCAAATTTCCCTCTATGTCCAAACTCCGTTCAAGCACAGCATCAATCTCCTCAGCATCTAACAAAACAGAAGGACTTTGATTTTTCTTCAACTTCTTAGCAACAACTTTGCTAGAAATGCCAGACTTGTGCTTCTTCTCCTTAATCTGTATAGCAGTCTCCTTTTTACTTTGCTTCTTTTCACAAGCATAGGCAGGAGGAGGCCTTTCACCATATTCAACATTAGCAATTTCAAAAAATCTGTACAAGCGCCTATAATCACTCCTAAGAATCTTATCAATATTATTTTTCTCGCTCAACACATACTTGCCAAGCAAATCCTCGGCCCGGCTTTCCACAGATTTCACATATTCTTCATCAGAAGAAAATGTCCTCGGGCGATGAAAATCGTTATCTGGGTACTTGTAGTTTATACCTCGAACTTTCTTAGGATAAAAACGTTGAAAGGACCATCCTTTTTTCAATGGCCAAATTTTGGCAGCAGCATATTCCTCAACCAGATCCCTAGCACATTGCAGCGAAGCTATACACTTGTGCCTTCACAGCAGTCTTCGAGATCATGGAAGAAGGAAAAGACGGAGATAGCTTAAATTCTCAATTTCCATTCTGGCGGCCATCAGATACTTCTTCACCATTCTCTTTGTAACAGGGTCCCGCTCCTCAACCATGGGCACTTTATGATAAAACCAGTATCTAGACCAATCTCCAGTACCCCACTTATTCCGTGTCGTCAGAGAAATCTGGATAGCGTTGCGGGCAGCCTTAAAACTTGAGCAAGCAAAATACTTAGTAATAACTCGCCCTTCAAGCATAAACTCCTTGAATTGAGTATGCATCTCAAAAAGTTCACAAAAAGTTGCAATGTCAGCATTAGCCTCCTGAGATTTGACAGCCCAGACAAATTGAGCTAGCCTAACTACACCATTTGGAGTCAGATGGTGCATTTGAATGTTGAAAGCTTTCAACACATCCTCAACGAAGTCCTGGCAAGGGAAGCGAAGACCAGCAGTGAACAGATCTCGATAAACAATGCACTCATTGGGATGCGGCTTTGGATTAGTCTCCAAAGGGTCAGGCACCCTCACTTGATCACGATCAACGAGTTTCAACCACACCATCTCATCAAGGTGACTCTTTTCAAATAAAGTTTTACCAAAAGTCAAGGTAAAACCTTTATCATCTTTCACCAAGTCCTCAACTGACGCGTCAATGCCGTCTAGGCCCTCTTCATCAAAATCCATTTGAGCCTTATCTTCTTCGGTCTTGGAACTCTCCTGAGACTGAAGCTAATCTTGTAAATCTCGCGAAGACATCTACAAAAATCGAAGATCAGAAACACTATTCGACGAAATCGTGAAAATGAAAAAGTTAAAGGAACAAACCTCGATGAAGATGTTACACAAACTTCGAACAAAGATTTGAGACTAGGTGAACACAATGGCAAAAAGTCAAAGAAAACCTATCTCAAAATTTAGAGCTCAAGAAAATTTTTGGCAGAGTTTCCCTTCTTCTAAAAACGACAGCCTCAAGGAGGGGGAGGGCCTCGCTATTTATAGGCAAAGCCCGATCAACCGGTAAAATCTAGCCATTGGATTCAACATTCAAATAGGCCAACTCCAAAGTTTGGACGGCGTTTGTTAGGCAAAGTTTCATATAAACTTCTCAGGATTCAGACCTTTGGAGTAGGCCTTCGCCCACGAGGGGCTGCTGTTGGGGAACAACTTTGACATACAAACATCCTTTCCAAACTTTGGAGACAAATATTTCATTATAAACATTTGAAATGCTAACATGTGCAGCGAAGACAACGAAGATACTTCACTACACGTGTCTTCAACTTCGCTTATGCATTTTCGCATGTTTCAAGTTGGCTGGCGAAGATGACTTCGTCGTACTTTGGACACTCAACAAAGATGACGTGGACACTTCGCTGTGGCTATCAAACTTCGCACATACGAATTCACATGTTTTAGGTTATCCGACGAAGATGACTTCGCTAGTCTCTTGATGACCAGCGAAGTCATCATGGCGGCTTCGCATGAGTCTGTGAAGTTCCCAGCTAAGTTGAGAGATCATGATCAAGTCCAAAGTTGCTTAAGAAGATAAAAGGAAAAGGGCGAAGTGTGCTTTGTCACTTCGCTGATGCGCTTTTTAGCTAATGTATAGGAGGTTCCATGCCTGATTTTGTAAGATTCCTTGAATGGCGAAGCCAGGGGGGTCTATAAATACCCCCTGGAATGTAAGTTTTTGAACAAAATAATATAATTACGACCCGGACATTGTTTTCATTGGAGATGTGTATGTGAACCCCTTACCCAACACATAGCTTTCTGGATTTCCAACCCTCTATCTTTCTAGCTCAATATGGGTTATCGATGTGAAGTAACCATGCCCTGTCAAATGGCCAGCATCCAGAAAGGGCAACAAGGTCGCCGATCGAATGATACAAGCAACTGGCATTTCATTTCTTGCCTGTCTGCCGCCCTTTTCTCCGAGATCTCTGTCTACAAGCAGGTAGCAATCACTACTACAGAATCGAACTACCACAATGTTGCACTTTTACATTCCATGACAGACTATTTTTTCGCCCGCCACACTAAATCCCACGATTTACCGCGGTGGGCGCTTTTTATCTACCGTGACAGGCATTTTTGTCCGCTGCGGTAAATACCGGAGTTAGGGTTTTTGTTCACACATTCACTTCTCCACTCCCGCAACCTTCTGTCTTTCCTCCGTTTCCTTCTGTTCCCATGAACACACGACCGTCTCTCCTCTCTCTTCCACCACCGTGACTGTCTCTCCCTCTCCTCTCTCTTGTGATCCCTCCTTCCCTCTCCCTTTCGACGCCAGCAAAAACTCACGGCGCGCGGAGGCTTGTGGTGCAACGGCGGCTCTCGACGCAGGTCCACATCGTGGCTGCATGTCACGGTGGCCCAAATCGGTGATGCTATCTCTGGTGCACGGCGGTTCCTGGCGTAGTGGCATTGCACATTTTGGGTCTAGCGTGTGGTGGCTCCCGGTGCAGTGGTGCAACACCAATGACTCCGCCTCCCACTCCCCAATGCCAGCGACTACGCCTCCTCCTCTCCCTCCCTCTAGATTTGGTCGCCGCACCTGGATCCGGCCAGCAGGAGGGCGACCGTGATTGGATTTGGTGAAGAGAGCGCCACCATGCCTAGTAAGTCTCTTTCTCTCTCTCATCCTCTCCTCGTCTCAGTACCTCCCTCATCCTCTATCTCTGGTGGTGGTTCCAGGGCTCTGATGTGGATCCAGGCGGCTGCGGCCCAACCCACGGCGATGACGTGGATTGAGGTGGCGCGGCGGCCGCGCGGAGGCTCACTTCACCGGTGGGACGTCCTCTTTCCCTGGCGGTGAGCCAACAACGTAGGTCATGCAAAGGCTGGATAACACCCCGACGATGGTAGTGGCGGCGAACACGGCGGCACTACAACCCTAGATGGGCTCGTCGGGCCCATGAATGGGCTTAGCGGGCCTGTCTAGGGTTTTCTTATCTTTTTTTGGAATTATTTACTACAGCGGGCATCATTAGCGGCCCGCTGTGGTAAATAGATTAACCGTAGTGGGCACTGGCGCCCACTGCAGTGGAGTCATGATTTATCGTGACCTCACCTTCGTGGCGGATGCAGCTGCCCCATGCAGAAAATGCAAAATGCCCGTCGCGGTTAAAATTTGTGCAGTAGTGAATAGAGATACATACGAACTTAAATCATAGCTCGGATCTTCATAATTTATTTTGTCATGATCTTGCCATAACAATCATTGGCTCTCAAAACAATTTTCCAAAACTAACCTTTGCATGCAACTTGTCACCGACTAAAAGGGTTGTCGCGACCTTCGCCACAACAAAAGCATGGCCTGAGGGGCTATACATTCTTGGCCATAGTTGGCTGGTTCAAAAACTTTTTTACTTTTTTCATATATTGTACCTCTGTTTGGTGCTAACATGCAGATTACCACCACTGTAAGTATCTCCTACTCTCAACACCTACCCTTCACATAAGAAATATTTGTCTTGTTTATAGACATTTCCAACATCCCAAAATACATGTGTAATGGCCAGAGACCCCATGAACCTCCGCTTTTGTCAGTTAGTGGTATCTATCAGCCAGTGGCCTTTGATAGTCAATAACCTCCGTTAATCATTGGACTTCATCAGTATATTGGACCTTGTCAGTCAGTACCTCTGCTAGTCAGTACCTCCGCTTATCAGGCAATAACCTCCGTTGATTATTGGACTTCATTAGTATATTGGACTTGTCAGTCGGTACCTCCGCTAGTCAGTACCTCCACTTATCAGGCAACAGCCTCCGTTGATCATTGGACTTCATCAGTATATTGGACCTTATTTGTCAGTACCTCCGCTTATCAGGCAACAACCTCCGTTGTTCATTGGACTTCATCAGTATATTGGATCTTGTCAGTCAGTACCTCCGGTAGTCAGTACCTCCGCTTATCAGGCAATGGCCTCCGTTGATCATTGGACTTCATCATTATATTGGACCTTGTCAGTCAGTATCTCTGCTAGTTAGTACCTCCGCTTATCAGGCAATAGCCTCCATTGATCATTGAACTTCATCAGTATATTGAACCTTGTTAGTCAGTACCTCCGCTAATTAGACAACAGCCTCCATTGATCATTGGACATCATCAGTATATTGGCCCTTGTCAGGCAGCAGCCTCCACAAGTCAGTGGCTTTCACCTATATTAGCTATCATCAGTCAACAGTCTCCGCCAAATAGTGGCTTTATCATTTATTCAGCAGCCTTCATAGTTGGCAGCCTCCGTCAAAAATTGATTTTCGGCAACCACCCAACCATCGAATTCACAAACACTAATATGATTTGTCTGGTTTTTGCAGGCTATATTTTCTAATGGTATGGTAGATTTTAGAAATGTTATACCAACAAATTTTATTTGAGCTAGCCATTGCAGGTACTGCTCCTTCTTATATTCAAAGTTAAAGTCACATTTATACAAATACAGATTCTTGAATGATAGCCTCCGCTAGTCATAAAAACTATAACCCTTCCATTCGAAGGCCCTATATCTTATATGCAGAGCATAGCCTTAGCTGAAACTCAACCAGACTTTTTGCAGGGTACATGATATCCCTCACGTGTGGACCTTGACATTTGTTCAAGCATAACAATCATTTTTTGCAGGATGCATAATATTTTCACCTCCATAAATATTTTTGGTGTGAATGCCTTCGTTCTCAGCACATGTATGCATACATGCACTACAACATTGCATAAGTCCAAATAGCACTGCATGGCCAAGGCCACCTGGAAGAAGCTCCAAAACATGGGCACCAGGACTCTGCATAAAAATCCTAGAAAAAGTCTTGAATCAATACAGGCACCAGGTCACGAAGCTCAGAATTTCGTGCTACCTTCATGTATCAATTGAATGACTAATAATTTTTTGCAGCAAACAAGAAGCCAGCGTCTTTCTAAGTGTCATAAGAATTGCAAAGCAAGTGCCTAAAAATGCAGAAGATCAACTCCGGTACATTTTCATGCAACTTCTACGACCTTCGACAAGAGGCATCGATGTCTACATCAACATGACCTTCACCAAGCTCTTTCGCATGAGCAGCTTCACCACCACCTTTGACGAGCTCACCAACATTGCCTCTGCCAGCCTTTACCAAGCAGCCTTTGCAGAAGGGCCTTCGACAAAACTTGCCTCCAACAATAGCATGAGGGGCATCACCAACATCACCTTCGATGTCTACACCAAAATCATCTCTGCCAAACTTTTTGCAGGAGGACACTCGCAAAACAATACCAATGAACCTCTACAACCAGCCTCCACCAAAACTTTGGCAAGTGGGGCTTCACCATCATCTTCACCAAGGTCAACCACACCTTCGTCAACGGTTTTGGCTCAAGGGGCTCACCAACATCTACTTCGACTGTTATAACTACGTCGACAACACCAAGCGTGGCTGAGTATTCACTCACGGTGCCAGCCAAGAGGGGCTAGGGGAGTGCACCGGAGGACCAGCAGCTCCGGAGCATGGCACATTTTGCCCGGCGCTCATGAGTGAAAATTTGGAGCCGGAGACCTCCGATTAAAGAGAAGCTAGAGATGAAGAACTCTACATCAAGCGAAGTCGAAGGCCTTCACATCAAGAAGATTTGAAGCCGGGGACCTCCAATGGGACCTCCGATGGGACCTCTAATGGGACCTCCG
>CM041633.1:15925106-15995473 GCA_023333625.1 Bothriochloa decipiens
GGGGACCTCCAATGGGACCTCCGATGGGACCTCTAATGGGACCTCCGATGGGACCTCTGATTGAAGAGAAGATAGAGATGAAGAACTCTGCATCAAGCGAAGTCAAAAACCTCCACATCAAGAAGATTTGAAGCCGGGGAGCTCCAATGGGACCTCCGATGGGACCTCCGATGCGAAGTCGAAAACCTCCGCATCAAGAAGATGAAGAACTCTATGCGAGACGAAGTCGAAGACCTCTGCGTTAAGAAGACTCGACGTCGGAGACCTCCTTATTAAGAAAAGTCAGAGATGAAGAGCTTCATGTGAAGGAAGACCGAAGACCTTGACTGAAGGAAAAGTAAAGACCTCCGTGCCAAGAAGGCCTGAGAGTTAGAACATATGTATAGGTTAGAGTCATGCACATGCTCTTTTCTCCATACCCTTTCTTCCCACAGGGTTTTTGGGATGGAGTTTTTAGCGAGACGTGCACGACTGGGTTGCGAAGGATAGTCCTTGCAGCCAGTTTTCAAGTTGTATTGTGTCTTCATGTATGAGTAATTACTAGGCCATGTAGTACCTTCCATGACATAGTAGCTAAGGGGCTACTGTTGGGGGAGCCCATATGCATATGGGCCAAATCCCCCTAGAAGAGGCCCAATAGGGGGCTTGGGTAGTCACTTGTCAATCTCACCTCCTCCAGAGGGTTGCTTGTAAACTGCCACCACTAAGGGGCTGCTTATAAACTGTCGCTTACCTATATAAATACCAAGAGAAGGAGGGCAAGGGGCATGGCTCTCTCCCTTCCAAAACCTAGTCCACAAAGCCTAGCGGCCTGGCTCCACTTCTACTCTCCTGTTCTGGAACCGCAGTTCCCAACAGTTGGCAAAGCTACTGCTAGTAAGATTTAATTAAGAACACACGTGAAGTCCCTGAGTAGACCTTTTGTTGCATCCCATGGTTCTTCCCTTAAACGAACTGTCATGAGGCCACATTGCTTGAAACCAGCTAGTTAGCTAGGGAAAAAAACAGAAGACTACGACCAAGCTATGCTAGTAGTATAAGATGGAACAAATATTTTGCTCCAGTCAATATCCTCTTCTCTTTCACTATAAGTGAGGTACATAAGTCCTTAATTTGTGTTACTTGAGTGTTCCATATGCCATGGATGATACTCGATCATTTTTTCCAGTACTCAGTTTCTTCATACTCGTGCTGCCCCTGCTCCCCCTCCTCCGGCACTCCATACCTTGCTGTCGAGCATCAGCTACCAACCTCATCTATGCCCTCCTCCTCACTTCCTTGTCCCTACCGCTGCCCATCACCTTCCACAAGTGCAAGGGTTCGCCGGAGTTTTGGCAAACCCGCCCGCAGTGGCCTCCCCCACCACCACCACCATCTTCTATAGGTCCGGCGAGCTCACTTGCCGCCATCTTCTCCAATTTTGGCGAGACTTCCCCGCCCTTGATTGGTGTTGTGCATTGTCTCTACTACTACAAATTTTTTTCGTGAAACTGTTGAGGCAAAGATCGGGCAAACACCAAAGCACTAGAATGTTTTGTTGGCAAGAATCGATAACAAACATACAATAATCACAGTGGCTAGCCTAACAAACAAGCTCAAATTGAATTGAACACAAGAACATGGACGAACACTTGGCAACTGCCCAGGTGACCCCCGGGCAACGAGTACAAACACAATTACAAAGTATCTGAGGCTCTAACCAACGCCTCTTACATCAGGCTACTTATATATACCATTAACTAACACAAACAGCTTACACAAAAATAAAACTGCTAGACAAGATACAAGATGCTCTGAAACACACTTTCAGTTAACCGCCACTTCGTGGGCGCAGTCACCGCGTGCTACCGTTCCCGCTCGGCTTGCTCTGATTTCAAAGTTGAAATCTCCCGTCTTCTCCACTTCACCAACAGACTGAACATGTGTCCCGCATCGTCATTGACAGGTTTACACCAACATGTTTGTCCCGCCGGCGCTGTAAGAGAGCGCACGGGGTTGATGGGGAACATAATTAAATTACCATTTTGGTAGCTTATTAGATCTTTGTTATGAAAATTATGTATTCTAAGTGAACTTGAACTAAGGTACGTATCAGGCAATATTGTCATGAACAGTGCGACATATATACTCGAAGTGAGCGCGGGGATGAACACTGTTCTCCACGTGGCAGCGAAGCAAGGCCATGCCGAGCTGATCCAGGAGCTCTACCACAGGTTCAGTGAGCACGACCTCCTCCTGTCTCACCGCAACTCGGAGCTTGACACGCCGCTGCACTGCGCCGCGAGGGAAGGGCACGTCAAGGCCGTCGCGGTCCTCATGCAGCTGTCCGGGACGACTGCGGCGAGAAGAGCATCCTAGGATGCAGAAATGAGGCCGGCGACACGGCCCTGCACCTGGCCGCAAGGCACGGGCGCCACATGGTGGTGGAGGCACTGGTGTCGGCGGCGGCAGGCCCGGCGACCGAGCTCAACAACGCCGGCGTGTCGCCGCTTTATCTGGCGGTGATGAGCGGATCGGTGCAGGCAGTCAAAGCGATTACCGGGTGCAAGGGCGTGTCGTCGGCTGGGCCGAGCTCGCAGAATGCTCTGCACGCTGCTGTCTTCCAGAGCTCAGAAATGGTGGACGTGCTACTGGACTGGAGGCCATCACTGGCTGACCAAGTCGACAGCAGCGGCAGCAGCCCGCTCCATTTCGCGTCGTCGACCGGCGACCGCAGCATCATCCACGCGATCCTGCGCGCGGCGCCGCCGACAACGGTGTACAAGAAGGACACGGCCGGTCTGTCGGATCTCCACGTCGCGGCGCGAATGGGGCACCACCGCGTGGTGAAGGACATGCTGAGGATGTACCCCGACGCCTCCGAGCTCCGCGATGGCAATGGCGGGACCTTCCTGCACACCGCGTGCAGGGAGAAGCAGTTCTCGCTGGTGTCTAACGCCATCAAGAACCGCCTCACGCGGCGCGGTCGTCTCCTGCAGCTGGTGGACGCGCAGGACAGGGACGGGAACACGGCGCTCCACCTGGCGGTGGCCGCGGGCGCGCCGGGCGTCGTGGAGGACCTGCTGCGGCGGGGCGGGTCGCGTGCCGACGTCCTGAACAGCGACGGGGACACGGCGTTCGACCTCGCCGCGGCGTCGACCACGGCCAGCTCCTTCACGATGGTGAGCCTGGTGGTGACGCTGGTGGCGTACGGGGCGCGGCTCCGGCCGCAGAGGCAGGACCAGCTGGCGCCGTGGAGCGGCCGCGACGTGGTGCAGGGGATCGAGAGGACGTCCGACAGCCTGGCGGTGGTGGCCGTGCTCATCGCCACCTCGGCGTTCGCGGCCGGGTTCAACGTGCCCGGCGGGTACAACGACGCCAAGGGCAAGGCGCACCTCGCGGACGAGTTGTTCTTCAGGGCCTTCCTGCTCATGGACATGTTCTTCGTGGCCACGTCCGTGGTCGCCGTGATCCTGCTCGTCTACGGGAAGACGACGCGCTCCGCCGTCGGCTCGTGCAAGAGCTTCGCCTGGGCGCTGCAGTGCATGTGGGTGTCGCTCATGAGCCTGATGCAGGCCTTCTACGTGGCTCTGGTGGCCGTGGTGACCAAAAGCTCTGTCAACCAGTACGGGCAGATGGCTATAATCTTGTGCGTCTATGCCTTGCAGATATGCATAACGATATGGATTATGCCGGCAAAGGCGTGGATCACGATCTGAGATTTATCATAAGACAGCGCATCAGTGACGCCAGAGGAAGGAATGTGGCCATCAAACGGCAGTATCCTCTCGCTGGGGCTTCCGTACTCCATTTCTGTCTGTTTACAGTTATAAGTAACATAGGTTTCTCTTTTTTACATGCATCATTATAACAGATGGGAGTTTCGCGGGCACCGCAGCTGCCCCGGCCCCGTCTCCTATTTAGCAAAAAAACGGCTGGCATATTGATTGCTAAATATATAGATTTTACTATGTGGTTAGACATCATGTATATTAAGGTACATAGTAAAAATATGTATACTTAAAAAAAATAAAGTGGCTTGTAATTTGGAATAGTGGAGTACTTGATAAATTCGATTCTAGCGAAATGTATAATTATAATTTTAGTTGTGTCACTTGATCTTCCAAGTGTCAGCACCTAATTTAACATGGTGTAATCTTACTATTACTAATTACAGGCCCAGTCAGGAGGTTCCACGTTAATCCTCGCATATGGCCTACGAGGTTCCTCTATATTAAGCATATCCAGCTACATGTCACGGTGGTGTAGGCCAGGCTTCGTGTTAGTTGTTGTCGTGTACCCCAAGTTTTCTTGTACATGAAGTAGATTAGATATGATTGATCTTGATTGATTGTTTTCTTTTAATCCAAGATGTACTGCCACGATGGAGGTTGTTTTCATCCTATTTAACACGAAGTCATGAGCTTGAGAAGGCATCACGTTACTGCAATCTTGACATGGTATCAGAGCTAGATGTTTAGTCCAGCACATTCTAGATGGCTTCTTCTTCCGTGCTGCCTGCATCCTTCTCTCTCATCGGTTGCCCCGTGACGGAGAAGTTCGCCAAGAACAAGTACTCCGTATGGAGCACCCACGTTCTATCGGCCATCCGCGGTCCGTGGCTAGCTCATTTCCTCGACGCCAAGACGGCAGCGATGCCAGCCCTGATGGTGGCCAAGTCGACTGAAAAGCCTGATGATCTCACCTCCAATCCTGACTATGAGGAATAGGCTGGTAAGAATTAGACGATCTTCAATTACATCTATTCGTCTGTCTCCAAAGACATCCAGGTGCAGGTCTCCGGCTGCACCACCGCGGCTGAGATCTGGAAGGCGATCTAGGCAAGGAACGCTGTGCAGTCTCGTGGCCAGGTGATCAACATCCGCATGGCCTTGGCCACGGCACAGAAGGGTTCGTCCACCATCGCTGAATTCTTTAGCAAGATCAAGTCACTCACCAATGATATGGCAGCGGCTGGCAAGAAACTCAATGATGAGGAGATTGCCTCCTACATCCTAGCTGGGTTGGACATGGAGTACAATCCAGCCATCTCGGTTGTCTCTGGTCGCACCGAGCCAATCACCCTTGGTGAGTTGTATATACCGAGCCAATCGACGAGGAGAAACCCTTGATGCGCTTCGACACCTACTTCCAGGGCCACCAGAACAAGTCATGCTCCGCCTCCACCATGACAACCAACTATGACATCAACACAAATTGGTACACTGATACAGGTGCCACCGACCAAATCACGGGTGAGTTGGAAAAACTCACCGTGAGGGACAAGTATCACGGCAACGACCAGGTTCACACGGCCAACAGTGCATGTATGAGAATTAGGGCTTTTTGTTCATACCCTAAGTCATGATCTTGTCTTAAACAAAGTCCTTTTTGTTCCAAAAGCTAATAAGAATCTTGCCTTCGTTCATCGTCTTACATTTGTAACAATGCTTTTACTGAATTTCACCCAAATCATTTCTTGATCAAGGATCAGGTCACGAAGAAAATGCTGCTTAGAGGGGAGTGCAAGGGCAGCTTGTACCCGTTGAAGTCGTCCAGTTCATCTGAGTCCAATAAAGCCTCGCATGCCACCGTCAAGACCTCGTCATCTCGGTGGCATAGCCGTTTAGGTCACCCTTCATCAGCAGTAGTCAGTCAGGTCCTTAGCAAGAGTCAAATTCCCTTTGTTTCCAATTTGAATAAAGACTCTGTGTGTGATGCTTGTTAAAAGGGGTAAAAGTCATCAGCTTCCATACCCTAGATCGACAAGCGTATCTTCTAGTCCTTTTGAACTTGTGTTTTCAGATGTGTGGGGGCCTCCTCCCACTTTGGTTGGCAAGAATGATTATTATGTTAGCTTCATCGATGACTTTAGCAAATTTACATGGATCTATTTGCTTCAACATAAATCTCAAGTTTTCAAAAATTTCATGATTTCCAGTCTATGATAGAGCATCAATTTAATAGGAAAATCCTTGCCGTTCAATCTGATTGGGGAGGGGAATATCAAAAGTTAAATTCCTTTTTCCAGCGTATTGGCATCATTCATCATGTTTCATGTCCTCACACTCATCAGCAGAATGGGTCTGTTGAATGAAAACATAGACATACAGTGGAGGTTGGCTTATCTTTGCTTGCACATGCCTCTATGCCTCTCAAATTTTGGGATGAGGCGTTTATTACTACTGCTAATTTGATGAATCGGCTACCTAGCAAAGTTATTCAGAACCAAACTCCACTTGAGCACCTCTTCAAACAAAAACCAGATTATCTTGCTCTTAGAACCTTCGTTGTGCATGTTGGCCTAATTTGCGCCCATATAATGCTCTCAAGCTCCAATTCTGATCCAAACAATGTGTTTTTCTCGGTTATAGCAACTTGCATAAAGGCTTCAACTGCCTTGATGTATCTGAAGGACGTGTTTATATCTTACGAGATGTAGTCTATGATGAAAATGTTTATCCTTTTGGCAACCTTCATCCGAATGCAGGTGCTAGACTCCGATCAGAAATTCTCCTTCTACCGCCCAAACTCTTGAATCCTACAACCGACCCTGGGGATGACAATTCTTTTGATCCTAATGGTAATGGTTCCCTGCACACTAACCGTGCTCATGAGCATGCAAATCTTGGTGAAAATCTGGCGCAAAATGGTGAAGATTTGGGCACAAATGGCCATGATTTCATGCGCCATGGTGCCTTTCCTTTTCTGGCAGGGACAGATGCGGATTCCGATGTGGATTATCCTGCCATCGAACCTGCACCTGGCAGCATATCAGCCTCAGATCAGGCGCCATTGTCCTCTTCCTCGCTGATCGCGTCGGCGCACCCGACATCCAATCTGCAGCCGCCACGTGTCAGCTCCTCCCACGCTTCATTCTCGATGCTGGGGGGCAAGCGGCAGGCGCATCCGCCTCGACACCAACTGCACCTACTACGGGTGTCCCTGGATCCTCTACGCTGCCACCAGCAGGATCTTCTGCTCCACTCGATCCTGTGATTCCAACCACTGCTACATCTCCTTCAACGTAGCGACCAGCAACAAGGCTTCAGCATGGAATTCGCAAACCTAAGGTATACACTAATGGTACTATCAGGTATGGGAATCTTGCTGCTACACATGAAGAGTCACCTACATTGCAACAAGCTTTAGTCGATAAGAATTGGAAACATGCCATGGATGTAGAGTTTGAAGCATTGCTAAAAAATAAAACTTGGCATCTAGTTCCACCACAGAAAGGAAGAAATGTAGTTGACTGCAAATGGGTGTACAAAATTAAGAGACGGTCTAATGGTAAGATAAAAAGATATAAGGCTCGATTAGCGGCAAAAGGTTTTAAACAAAGATATGGAATTGATTATGAAGAAACCTTTAGTCCCGTGGTTAAGGCTGCAACAATTCGTCTAGTGTTGTCGCTTGCTATCTCAAGAAACTGGTGTTTGAGGTAATTAGATGTTACCAATGCTTTCTTACATGGTTATCTTGAGGAAGATGTTTTCATGAGGCAACCACCAGGATATGAAGACAAGTCTAAACCTAACTATGTGTGTAAACTTGATAGAGCTCTCTATGGTTTGAAACAAGCACCTCGAGCCTGGCATCACCATCTATGTAGCAAGCTACAAAACCTTGGGTTTGTTCCTTCAAAGGCTAATACATCCTTGTTCTTTTATAGAAAAGGGAATCATGTGATTTTCATGCTTGTATATATTGATGACATTATAGTGGCCAGCTCTTCACAGGAAGCTATAAATGCCCTTCTTCGAGATTTGGAGAAAGACTTTGCAATCAAAGATCTTGGTGAGTTACATTATTTCTTGGGAGTACAGGTTCAAAGAAAGAATGGAGAGCTATTGTTATCTCAAGAAAGGTATGCCTTTGAGATTTTGCAAAGAGTCAATATGCATCATTCAAAACATGTCAAGACACCACCATGTCCTACTGAGAAACTGTCAGTAACAAATGATACATGGTTGGGAAGTGAGGATTCAACTCGGTATAGAAGTATTGTTGGGGCACTTCAGTACCTAACACTTACAAGACCAGACTTGTCATTTGCTGTAAACAAGGTCTATCAGTTCCTTCACTCTCCAACCATGGTACATTGGAAGCAGTAAAAGAATTTTCAGATATGTACAAGGTACAATTAGTTTAGGCATGAAAATTAGAAAGACTAACTCTACTATGTTGAGTGCTTTCTCAGATGCAGATTGGGCAGGATGTCCAGACGACAGAAGGTCCACTGGAGGCTTTGCTATGTTCCTTGGCTGCAATTTGATATCTTGGTGTGCTAGAAAATAGGCAACAGTTTCAAGATCTAGTACAGAGGCTAAGTATAAGTCCCTGGCAGATGCCACAGCCGAGGTAATGTGGATACAGAAATTGTTGGAGGAATTCGGTATTCCACATCCTCGAGCAGAGCGATAATTTAGGGGCTACATACTTGTCCGCTAACCCTGTTTTCCATGCACGTACAAAGCATATTGAAATTGACTATCACTTTGCACGAGAACGTGTTGTAGCTAAACTCCTGGACATCAGGTTCATCAGTTCGGCAGATCAAATAGCGGATGGTTTCACTAAAGCTACATGTCACGGTGGTGTAGGCCAGGCTTCATATTAGTTGTTGTAGTGTACCCCAAATTTTCTTGTACATGAAGTAGATTAGATATGATTGATCTTGATTGATTGTTTCCTTGTAATCCAAGATGTATTGCCACGATGGGGGCTGTTCCCATCCTATTTAACATGAAGCCGTGAGCCTGAGAAGGCATCACGTTACTGCCATCTTGACACTCCAGGGCAAGCATTCAATGGACTTATCGAAGATCATTGGTGAAACCAAATGTTCTAGATTTCAATATAAAAAACTTTGACTCTTGTTGTGTGATATAGTGCAATGTAGTGACAACACACTTTTTGGTGACTATACGCTGGGTGAAAGTCAAACAATTATTTACTGGCTACCATGTCTGATCCTAATTAAGGGTGATTTGAATGAAGCACATCATATGATCGTCATCTCATATAAATAGAAGGGATGGTCTATCCAAGTAGAAAACTTATTCCACATGTAATTTACAAGTTTCCCAATTGTTGATTTGTAAAGTACTTGTACATATCTGCCCACTAACTCCTTGTTGGAGTCTTATGATGATTTTGCAATACCGTATTTTGAGCAAAAAGGCATACAATATTGTGAATTTCTATCAGCCCGTGTGGTAGAACTGGATGGCGACGCCAAGGTAGTAGTCCATAAAGTAGTACCAAATCCCCAAAACTGATTCTACAGGTTTCAGTCGCCGGATTGGCCAATCTAGAGCCGGTTAGCCGATGCATAATACGTCTATCCATGAAAAGGCTAAACGGCATCCCATGTTAAAGTTCACTAACAACCGGGTTCGATCTGCCAATAGATGCATCACGGGTAAAAACAAGAATTTCATATTTCTTTTCCTCCTTTTTATTATAGCCATCCATAAATTCACTAATACTTTTTTGCACTTGAATTCCAATAATCATGTTAACACATTCATCACGCATCATGCCAAATCTAATGGGATGCTGATCAGTTTTTTTTTACCTCAGATGTAGATGTAGCAAGAAGAGAATCGAAGTTGACATCTTTAAAATTCATGAAAAAACCCTCTAGAGGTCCAAATATTTCACGTGGTCCCCTATGCTTGATGAATTAAAGTATGAATTTTTTTGGCTTAAAAGGTTCTAGCTTATATAAGTGTAAGGTGTACCTCAGTCCTTTTGCCACAACCAAAAGTTGGTACATGAGTTTTTGGTTCACCACATGCAACCAAAAGTTGGTAAGACACCTTTCGTTGGCACAAGACCAAAGGAACCTGTACCATTCTCAAAACGAATTTTGCAACATGAGAAATCCAATGACATATTTTCCTTATAGACACTGAAAGAGAATGCTAGGGAACAAATATGCAAAATGCAGTTCTCTGACTTAACATTTCCAGCACGACACACCGCACACACCGACATACTGTGTATGTGTATTAATACACACGAGATACATTTGAGTGCTCTCTCTCTCTACTAAGGAGTGCAGTACTAATCACACAGGTACTTGACGACACCGGGGATGTGAACCCTATAGAAGTAGTCGTCCCAGTCTATGCACATGGGATCGAAACCAAAGTCGCCATATTTCCCGTCTTGCCCGTTGTTGTTCGCCATCGCCGCCCTCAGCCTCGCCGTGTTGGAGTCATCGAAGCTTCATTTCGACCAAACCCAAAGACCAGTACATCGTCATCGGCCATTATGCATCCCAAAATGCAGGAAATGAAAAAAAAAGGAGAAGAAGGGCGATCGGCTGGCTCAATTCCTTACCATCCTTTGAACAAGGAGAATGGAGCGTACAGCTCCGCAATATGCATGACGTATCTGTACCTCCTGCTGAGCTCGTCGTGGCGCCGGGAGAAAGCGCCGCACAAGGCAATGTTCAGTAGGCGAAAGATCTGATGACGATCAACAAGCCGCGGAGAATGAATCAAGAACAGTCGTTCGATTATATTATATACCCCTCCTTATCGGATTTATAAGTCGTTTAGGATAGCGACACAGTCTCCAAAACACAAATTTGACCTCTTGTTTTTATAAAAATATTTATAGAGAAATGATATATATATATATTTTTATAAAAATATTTTTTAAGATAAATCTATTCATATAATTTTCATATTTATAACTTGACAATTTAAAAGTTATTAATAATTTATATTTCTAATGTTTGACATAAATTATGTCCAAAACGACTTCTAAATCCGATACGGAGGGAGTATATAGTTATATACAAGGGGTAGCATGTTTGCAAACGAGTTTTGAGCTGATGAGTAATAACGCCATTAACGACCTCGAGGGGAAGCCTGAAGTTGATGGTCATGTAGGCGCAGAACCTGGGGAGCGTGCGGAAGAAGCGCATCCTGCTAAGCTGCATGGGCTCGCCAGTGTTCTTACTCTTGGCCCCGGCGGAGCGCAGTGGTGGGTTGTGGAGGAAGTAGCGGTGGAGCGACTCCGCGAGGACGGCGTAGGGCGCCGGCTGCCGCGTCGACGATGTCAGGTGGTAGATGCTCAGCTGTCCCTGCTCCTCCGAGTGTGCCGCCATGGCTACCATCATGCCGTTCACCACCATATCCCCTGGAATCTGTGTCAGATCAAGAGAAATGTACAAGAAACAGCATGTGCCCTGCTGATTAGTTTACTGATGATACGCATGTAATGCGAGTATCCCCCCAGTATTAAGGATGTTTAACTTGGAAACTCACCACGTCCATTATCAAGTCGAGATCAACTAAGAAGATTGACAAAGCCTTCTTCGCGTAGCCAACAATGAACGAGTCAATAGTCCTGCAAAAGGAAACCATTTTCACTATGCAATTGTGCATACTGCATAACTGCCGATGAAGAACTGTTGGATGTCTGAAAGTGGTGAATTTACTTTTTTTTTTGGGTCACATACCTGATCCCTTCCATCCATCCAGGCAATGGGTCGTTCAGGATGCTGGTTATGATGCTAGGCCGGACGATGACGACTGGGAGATCTCCTCGAAGGTGCCCCAGCAGCATCTCGCCCATTGCTTTGGTGAACACATAGGTGTTTGGCCACCCAAATTCCCTTGCCCTTCATTGACAGAGACATGTCATGTGGTTGTGAATTATTTAGATAGTAATAGTAGGTAGTAGAAAATTAAGATGCATAAACAGGACAGATGTACTTCTCTAGTAATGAGTTCTCTAGTTCTCACTCACCTCTTGAGGCCAAGTTCCTTCATGGTTCTTCTCTCAGCCTTTTCTGAACAAGGGTTGGCTTTCAGTTCTCTCATGGTCTCCTTTATCAGATTTAGTTCGGATTCGATGTCCAGGTGTGTGCCTTTCCTCAGGGTTTCACCCAAATGGAATGGCTTCTCTAGCACCATCCCTTCTTGTTCACCGGCTACATAAGCTGCTCATGAAAGTGTTATCAATATATGGATTCGGGTTGGTAATAATTATTTTTAAAGTTTTACTTATATTGTATCCCTTAATTGAAGAAAATACAGGTGGTTCAGATTTGGCCAGACATGGAACACAGGATTGTTGCTTGCTACCTGTCGAAACATGTAGCAGCATCTTGAGGTTACTGCACCTCTTTGCAAATTCACATATGTGCTTGGCTCCCATAACATTTGTGTCGAATGCCACATCATACCTGCGGTTTGGATTCAGATTGTTAATAATTCTTGTAGTGATACTTACAAATACTTACAGAAACAAGCCCTGACCTTTCGTAGAAATTTGTAGTTGCAGCTCCATTGACAATTATGTCTATTTCTGTAGATACTTCTCTCAGTTTCGCAGGGGCTAGGCCCAAGTTCTCATACATGACGTCTCCTGGCAAAGGGCATACTTTTTCTTGGATGAAACCTTCAAACCCATTGCCATGCTTCTCTTTCAAAATATGAAAGGTCTCCCTTCCTGTCACCTAGCGATAACGAAACAGAGTTTCCATAGAAAATACGATGAGAGCGATATCATTAGTGAAATGCAACAGTTATTAGTGTATAGTCCTTCAAGTCTTGCTTCAAATTAACATCCAATGACCTATGCATTTGCCACTAGTTTTGTCAGAAGAAAACACGTTTCAGACTGAATGTAGCAAAATCCATCAGGAGACATTCTGACTCAGCAAACCTGCAGAGTTGCGCCATGCAAGATTTACTTTAACAACTCGGCCCCCCTCATCTATCGTAAAGGATCACTTTGTCTCTTTCTTCCATATCCGTGCTACGCTACTATTGGTTTCTTAAAAGCTTTTGCCGCAACTACCCCCTCTTGGGACCAGTCACTGTCTTCTTCTATATATTAATGGGATCTTTTCTGCTTTCGCCACGGATTTGCACAAAGAAAAAAAAACTTATTTGAGTGTTGTTCTTGTCATCATGTTGTTGATGGTTACTGCAGAGTAATAGAGTATAGCCACACAGTTACGTACTTCTGCTGTTCAACAGGCCATCTTATATTGAAATCGGTTTGGAGGGCATATTTTGCTGAATGGGTGATAAGCAGGGTAATGGATGGCTAGACATAGCTACAAAAAAAACAAATAGTTTAATAAGCAGGGTAATGGATGGCTAAACGTGTGTAATGTACTCTTGTTTATTTTTTAAAATATTGGGTGGTGCATGCGTCCTGCAAGATACGCACGAGCACAGTGGTAAAGATAGAGAGGACATCAAATTTGCATGCTTAAAAGATTCATACACGATTTTCCTCTGTCGTCGGAGCAAGTTTTTTCAAGACAGTGGTCTGTTATTGGTTGCCTTTTCTGTATAATTATTCTTTCTCCTACTAATATATTTCAGCAAAGCACCTGCCGACCTTTCGAAAAATGATTCCTCTGTCCTATTGTATGTAGAAATGGTTTCCAGAAAAATATTTGCATGTGATGGAAAAAGTTCAGACTAGGCCGATGGATACAGCTTCAGAAACTAAGATGGGAGGAAGAATAGAGAAATATTTTTGTTTTCACCTCAGTCTCGACCCTCTGCTTCGCAGACTCGACATCGGCGGCTCGAATAAGGAGGAAGAGCTTCTTGACATCCGGCTGAACCCTCAGTATCTTCTCCACGAGCACTACGAAGAGACGAAAATGCATTAAGGAAGCACCCCCACTGATGAGATAGATGATCATATCCATGCACTGTGCAGACACCCTGAAAGAGCTACTACTGGACGAATTCATGGATGCATGAAGAGGTACCGTACCTTTACCCAGGAAACCAGTTGAGCCAGTGATCAGGATGCTCTTGCCTCTGAAGTAGCTTACAACAACATTGGAATCCAGTTCACCTATCATCTTCGAATGTGCAGCAAGCAGTGTGGTCCGTGTAGCGGTGTAGGCGTGTATCTGAGTTTCCGATGAGATGTGCTATGGCTTTGTAGCTCTGAGATCCTGCAGAGAAACAAACAATGTATTTATAGGCGGGAAGAGACATGTGTTTCAGTGGTGGGCACCAGGAACCAGGATGGTTGCTGTAGTAAATAAATAGAGGAGGAGCTAATTAGTCATCGACAAAGCAAATTTAGTTGAGAAAAGTGCCAAAGACACCTGGAAAAGTGTGGCACTCTATCAATAGCTGGTAGATCAACTTTGATTAGTTCCATCTTAAACAATGCTTCCATATACCATATGTCCATTTACCTTCTACCTAAACAATTGTTTCTAGATTGGACAAAATTAGAAAAAGTTTCTTCTGGTAGCGAGAGGGTACTAGGAAAGAAATATCATCTAATCAAATATAATGGAAAAAAAATATAGTAAGGACATTAGGTAAATGAACATCAGCTTGCTCTGCAAGTGATGGTGGTGGAAGCTAGATAATGAGGATGGGCTTTGGCACCAAATCATTCACTTCAAATATTTTATTGGCAATCGCGTCAAAAAACATCTATAGCAAATCTAAATGAGCCACAGGCAAACTGATTCAGCCGGTCAGATAGGCAAGTGAAAATCAGAGATGACAAGAAAACCCTTTTCTGGATGGATGCCTAGATGACAAACCCCTCTTTATTTTTTTTCCTTATCTTTTTAATATACTACTTTTAGTCTATATCTAAGTGCATAGTAAAAACTATATATATCTTAAAAAGCTAAGATATCCAATTATTTAGAATATATGTTGGTTATAAACAAAAAAGTAGTCATAAACATGAATTGTTTGTGGTCAGGTAGTTGTATGTTCTATCTAAAAGATCCTACGACCTAACTGAAGTTTGGTTGATGATGTTCCTGTATGCCACGTAATCTGCTCCTGCAGAAATTTGCCTTAGTTGAACACCAATCGATGGCGTATAAAAGGCAAATTTGTTAAGTTGACGCTAACTAACCCCTAGCTTTTAGCCTATTACTCTATAGTAGGTTGCAGTATGTAGTTTTTTTTTTTAATTTGCTGCAGTATGTAGTTGAAGACACCAATCCACCCCAATGGTCCCAAAACTATTTTATTCGCATCAGTTAACCAATATCGAAATATCATGGCGCATACTGTTGGCTCGTTTTGAGCCCACAAGCATATGTTTATAAAACAACCACTATAAACCAAATTGAAAATCAGTTAGGTGGAACGTTGACATGTATACTATATAGTATTTCGCATGTAGGAGAGTGAATTGACATCTCTCCAGAATAGGCATGTCAACAAAGATTCAGGCCCTGTTTAGACGTTGTAGTATTGTGGTTTTCAAAACCATAAAAATTATTGCATCCAAACATTACATGACACTCTGAAATCATACCAAAGCATTTAGAAAACTGAGGTGTATCTTTTTAAAAATCTAAAAATATTTTGCATTTAAACATAGGAATATTATTTTTTTTCTTTTCTTGTATATAGTCTTGTATTCCCTCTACAAATTATAAGCCATTTTAACTTTTTTGAGAGTCAAAGTATCTTAAATAAGTATCGTTAGATTCTTCATTAATTGTATGCTTGGGTTGGGTGTTTGAACATGCATGTATCATGTGTGCATACATGGCTCTTTCAATCAACATTCCCCAAATATGATTGGCATATATAGCAGGAAGCAGAGTGGCATGTTATTTAAAGAAAAGCAAAAAACGGTGGCAGCACTCATATAAATACAATGAAGGGCTCATGAAGGGCTCTCATGCTTGCTGCCTGTAGCAGACGCGAATATCATCTTAGTACGTGGTATGTACCAATTAGTTCATATAGGGGGATAAAGAGAATAACTATTGTTAAGGTAGGCTAGGTAATGGTGCCAGGGTTTTTACATGGCTACCGATGTAGCACAGGGGGGGTTTAGAGATAACTTTGTTCATTCCTTGGTTCAATCTCCACAAGTTACAACATATAAATAGAGGTGCCCAGCCCTCTTGGCTGGCATTCAGCCCCTTGGCTGGCGCCCAACCGCTTGGCTCCTGGATTCTCCCCCTCTCATTAACTCTAACCTCTTAACTAACACACTAATTCCCATTGACTGCAGCAGCTGGCTGCGCATGCCCCTCCCTAGGTTTTAACCCCTAATTGGCAGCTTAACTGTCATTGATTATGTTGGGTTGTGTGTGTATGTGAATATAGTGTGGCCCAAGGGCCCATGAACTACGTATATAGATGTACCCTTGTAAATAAACAGAGTGAGAGTTGCAGAACATTCATTACCAAACTCTCTTCATGGTGTCGGAGCCAACCTAGGCGATTCCCGTGGTTCGTGGAGATGACCCCTCTCTGCGTGGTCGGCGTGACGGTGGCCGGCGGCGAGGTGTTGGGAAGAGCAGCAAGGCAGGGGCGGCTGGTGAAGCAGAGGACAGCAGCAGTCGCTGGGCAGTGACATCGGGCGAGGCTACAGGAGCGGAGGTGAGAGACAGGGCGCGGCGGAGCGTGCTCAGGAAGAAGGGCGCTGCGTTCCCTGGCTCAAGGTTGGTGACGGCGGACTGCTGCCTGCACGCATTGCAGAGAGGGCAGCTCACGGCTGGAGGAGGAGCAGCGGCGGAACTGCAATTGAAGGTAATCCTGGGTAGATTTGGTGCTTTCTTCTGATTTTGGGAAAAATTGATGCCAGCAGCGTGAGGGAAAGCTCTGTTGTATTGAATCAGTGAGGGAGAAGCCTGATTGCGTGTGCTTGCTAGAAGAAGCTAAAAGAACTGCAATTGTGCTACACACGTACAATACAGAGAAGTGAAAGTGAGACTAGAAGAGTACCATTGCTGTTGAAAGAAAGCCCACAGAAGTTTTAGTACTGATTGCAAATGCTTTTCTTTCCTTGGTCTGTTAATCCACCATGGGGGAAAATCAAGGAATTGAGCAAGTGCTTGGAAAACTAGTGGAATTACTGACGGCAAAAAGGGATGAGGCTCCAAGTTCTGGTAAGGAAATTATTGTTTAGATAGAACCAGTCCATAAAATAGAGTTGATGCCAAATGATATCAAATTAGAGGGTATAAAAAATTACTTGGCTTGGTCGAGAAGGGCACTTAGGTTATTAAAGGCAAAAAAAACTTGAAGGCTTTATCAATGGGGAATCAGCTGAGCCATCAGACAAGTCCAGTCCTGAATGGAGCACATGGGACGCTATCAACTCTCTGGTGGCTGCGTGGATGTTGAACTCTATGACTCCAGCTATTGCCAACACAGTAGATACAATTGTAAGTGCAAAGGTGATGTGGGAAACACTGGAAAAGATGTATTCAGGTGTCGGAAATGTGATGTTGATGGTTGAAATAGAAGATTGACTCCATGATCTCAAATAGGGGAGCGGTTGGTGATGGAATATGTTGCTGAACTGAAGAGTTTGTGGGCTGATGCAGATCATTATAAGCCTATCCAATTGCCACACTCATAGTGTGTGGCATGGGTGAAGAAGTGGATAGAAGAAAAGAGAGTCATTCATTTCTTGAGGGGGCTGAACACAGAGTTTGAGGCAAGACATACTGCTATATTTCATCAGGCCACTCTTCCTAGCCTAGATGAGGCCATAGCTACTATTTCACAGGAGGAGTATAGACTGAAGGTGATGAAGGAGATCCTACATCTTCATCTCAGACATCTTTATCTCGTCCTACTTTTTTAGCAACCAGATTTAAGGAAGACAGGAAGTGTTACAATTGTGGTGACACTGGACACTTGGCTCGTGATTGTCCTAAGCCACATAGGACCAACAGCGTAAGAGGAAGAGGTAGCAGAGGTTCTCTAAGGGGTAGTAGAGGCCGTGGAGGCATTGGAGGCAGAGGTGGCTATAGAGCCAACATAGTGGGCACAGAAAAGGAATTTTCAAGAGCAGAGACTTCATCAGTGAAAGTTGAAGAACTCAGGCAATGGAAAGAAAAAGTTGAGAACCCAAGAGATAAGGATCAAGGTAATTTTGTTGGTGATTTCGTCAACTTTTTCTACATAGATGAAGGTAATTATGCCCATGTGTCAATACCTATACACACACCGCCATTAAATTGGATTTTAGATTCAGGGGCATCAAAGCATGTCATAGGTGCATCATGTGAGTTTGAATCATATATGCAATATCCCCCCACACGTAAAGAAACTATACAAACTGCTGATGGCACATCGTAATTTGTTAAAGGTGTTGGAACAATTCAATGCACTCCATCTATTAAATTGTCATCAGTTTTGCATGTACCGGCTTTTTCGGTCAATCTAGTATCCTTGAGCGCTTTAGTGGATCAATTGGATTGTCGAGTTACACTTGACCGGGAGAATTGTTTAATTCAGGAAAGGAGGATAGAGAGGAATCTTGGGACTGCAACCAGGCATAGTGGGTTGTGGTATATTGATCGTGAAGGGACGAATGAGGCATTATGTACTGTTTTGGCTGCAACGACAGGAGAGAAGGAAGCTACTGTGATGCTATTGCATTGTAGATTGGGGCACCTTTCTTTCAGTAAAATGTGTAAAGCCTTTCCTAATGTAATGTGTGGGGTGGATAAGAACAAATTACTATGTGATGCTTGTGAGTTTGCAAAACACACAAGAACATCTTATTTGAGTAAGGGCATTAGAAGTGTGTCCCCTTTTGTGCTAGTACATTCAGATGTTTGGACATGTCTCTTCAGATTACAGCAACATGCACCTCCTGGGTTACTGCCCAGGCTGCATCTCGAGACTAGTGTGGAACACTAAATTATAGAATTTCTTCGATGAGTAAGTATTGCTGATCATCAAAGTTGCCACTATCAAAGCCAACACGGCGTTAGAAACATGTCAAGAAGATGAATATCTTGAACGAGGCCAAAGTTTACACTTGGGAATTTGAGGATTTCTTTGCTCCGAAGAACACATTACTCACTAGAGTTCGAAATCAGTGGATATGCATGGTGTTAATCTCTTCAGCTTGCAATACTTGACATGTATAATGACTGATCTATGTTGATAACATAATCTGAACTTTCTTAAAATGCTAAGAATGACTCTACACCACAATAGTTTTTAAAATATAAGTAAACACAGTTGCAGTAGTTTTGCACATTATTGACTTGATTATGTGATGCAGTCATACTTGCAGGTATGTCCATATGTATCCATCTAGCAATGGTAGCCACCTGTCCTTATTTTTGAGAATGAAGAAGACCAATCACCTCCGCAAAGACTCTAGGAACCTGGTTGAACTTACTTTATCCATCAAAAACCATAAAAATGGCGAGGACCAGAAATTAACAGTCACATTTTAGCAGAAATTTGCTTGATGGACTACTTAGTCCGGATGCCAAACTATCATTAACTTATTTTTGTTGGGAACTACAGGCAGTGCCCAATTCTCGAACATTAGTCCTATCTGGGGATGGGATAATTTCATTTTCGTAGAGGATTTCAAGGACGCATCAAAAGGTTATCTCATCAAAGGCAAGTGTTGAATTGAGGCTGAAGTTGCAATCAATGGCTCTGCGCAGCACAGAGTACTCTCAGTAATTTGTGAGACCATGATTAGTGCTTATCTTCACTAGAACCAGCTATATTTAACATTCCATATCACCATGGCATTGAGACTCTTTGTTTGCTTGGAATTTTAGATATATCAACGTATCAGCTCTTCAGGTTTTATTCCATCGAAGACACCAAATATATGTGCGGTGCTTTGACTATTTGAATGTGATCTAAGTTGCTAATATATGCAAACTAAGATCTTTCTTATTGTTTAAGGTTATTCTGGTAATCTATCTTTTGCTCAATCGTGCAACGAATGATTTCTCAGCAGTTCTTTTTTTTCTTTCTTTCTTTTTTATTTTTGTCTTGGACACATATCGGTCATTCTCTTCTTGTGAAGAATACAATCAGCCGTGCCAGTGCGTAGCATCAAAAGATCAATCCGCACGTACGATCGACCAGCCATGGCCCATGGCTATTCACTCCGTCGACCATTGCTGCCGATTGCAGTGGCCGGTTTTGGAGCCTTAGATCTTTCGGAACTGTAGCTCTCGTACTCTAAATTAAGTGACCTAATTTATTTATATGTCTAAATCATCTTGAAAAGATAAATGTAATAATGAAATCTAATTTGAAATTTGTGGTCTCGTTTGGTTCTCATGACTAAAATTAAAGTGAACTAAACTTTAGTAATTTTAAAGACTAATAAAGTGCAAAGAAAATGATTAAAAAGTGATAAAACATTAGTCCGCTTTATAGCTTTTTGAGAAACCCGAGGACATTGTAGTTTCTCTAGCCAGGACTAATTCCTTTTATTTAGTTTTTTGAAAAACCTGAGGACGAAAAGTTAAATGATTCTGTAATCGGTTCGGTTCGCATCACAACCGAAACAAGAAACCACCAGTGTGATCAGTGTGCATGATTCTGAGTTTCCTCGGCCCTCTAACAGTTTATTCATGGGGCCACAAGCCCACAACGAACCAGTGATCAGTGTGCATGGTCTTCTTCCACGCACAAACTTGGGCCATTTCTAACCAGTCAAGCCCACTAGGCCGCAGAATGGACGTTGGGTGCGTGCGACGAAATGGCTAGCCGATGCCCGGTCCAGGCCCAGCCGTCCTTGTGACTTGGAGCAGAGCAGCAGCCTTCCTCACACGTGCTTCCCTTCCCCCTCCTAACAGTTCATTCACAGGGCCAGAAGCCCACAACGAAGCAATGATAGTGTGCATATAACCAGCAAAGCCCACCGAGACACAGAATGGACGTTGAGTGCGCTAGCCGATGTCCGGTCCGGGCCCAGCCGTCGTTGTGACTTAGAGCAGAGCAGCGGCCTCCCCCGCACCCTCCCCCCTCCTTCCCCGTCGGTCCGGCGTCTCGTCTCGGGTCGTCTTGTCTTCACTCCCCGCCACTCTCCTCGTCCTCCGCCGCGTCGACTCCACCGCCGCCGCCGCCGCCGATGCCTCGTAAGGCCTCGTCGACCTCAGGTCCGTGCGTCCATCCCCCTCTCGTAACCCCTCAAAGTCTCTAACGCCGGACCTAACGCTTCCCTCCACCTCGGTAACCCTAACTCCCCAGATTCGCGCCTCAAATGGCGCAAGCGGAAGCGCAATCCGGACGCGTCCCCGTCCAAGCCCTCCACCTCGGCCGCCGCGGCCGACTCCTACTCCGACTCCGCCGACGAGGACGCCGCCACCATCCACGGCGCGGCGGGGGACGGGACAGCTGGCGACGACGACGAGGCCCCCGCCGCGGCGTCCGTGGACCCCGGCGAGGCGGAGGTGCTGCCGTCGGTGGAGCCCATCTCTGCGTTCCCCGCCGCCAAGCGCCGCGTGGTCAACCGGCCGCACCCGTCCGTCCTCGCGCTGCTCGAGGCCGAGCGATCCGCTTCTTCCGGCGACGCCCCGGCCGTGGCGCCGCCGGCGCTGGAGAACATCTCTCACGGGCAGCTGCAGGTGCTGTCCGGGGTGCTTCCGGACCACCCGTCCCTTGCGACGGACCCCGACAAGCCGTCCTTGTATGTGTGCACCCCGCCGCCCCTCATGGAGGGGCGCGGGGTGCCCAAGCAGTTCCAGGGTCGCCTCCATGTCGTGCCCAAGCACTCAGGTTCGCTCTCTGCGTAAACATAAATCGCTGAGCAGTGCTGGAAAAATGCGCTAAATTAAGTAAGTAACCTATGTATTTTGCAATTTGTAGATTGGTTCTCCCCGGGCACAGTTCATAGGCTGGAGAGGCAGGTAGTGCCTCACTTCTTTACAGGCAAGTCTCCAGGACACACTCTGGAGAAGTATGCCATGTTAAGGAATAAAGTCATTGCTAAGTACTTAGAGAACCCAAGCAAGAGGCTTGCTTTTGCTGAGTGCCAGGGGCTTGTTGGGAGCACAGCTGAACTGTACGATCTGAGTAGGATTGTTAGGTTCTTGGACACTTGGGGCATCATCAATTATCTTGCGGCCGGGTCTGTGCACCGTGGCCTCAGGATGGCCAACTCGCTTCTGAGAGAGGAACCTACAGGGGAACTGCAGTTGCTTACAGCGCCGTTGAAATCAATCGATGGTCTAATTTTATTTGACCGGCCAAAATGTAGCCTCCCAGCGGAGGACATTTCTTCGATGGCAGCGTCTTCGTCGAACACGGAGGCTGTGGATTTTGATGCTGCATTTGCAGACTTGGATGCAAAGATTAGGGAGCGTTTGTCTGAGAACACTTGCAGTTATTGCTTACAGCCTTTGCCCAGTTTCCATTACCGGTCACAGAAGGAGGTGCGTTTCTTTCCAACTTCCATTTTACATGTTTTATTGTATAAATGCATTGTGTAGAGAATCTGTATCGGTATTTTAGAAGTTGCACTTCCATTTCACTCCTGCTAAAAAATAGGACTTTCCTCCAAGATTTTGATTCAGATTGCATTTAGCTGCTGAGGTTGTCTTGCTTCACAATTTAACAAGTTATTTCCTAAGTTTTGGTTGAGTGTGTGTGGTAGACTAAGATTTGTTGTTGAAATTAAACCCTGATTATTTCTTGTTTTTGGGCTTTCCCTAATTATTATCACTTTACTCACATTTTTTCTTCAAAGCTTGGATACACATCACATGCTGAAAACGTGTATTAATTAACAATTTAATGTTTTTATTAGTTGACTACTGTACTTGGGAAAGAACATTTAGGGGCCGTTTGGTTGGTGCCTCCAAAAATTATGGCATGGCTTCATGGCCCTATAAAGCAAACAGATCTTAGTTACAAATTAAGTGTGCGATTTTGATGCGAGTCTATCTGCTTTTGCTGTGCAGTATAACTCTCTGAACTCAATTGGGTTTGTACCCATTTGAATGTGTTATTGTGATTCCTCTGTTTTTGTTTTATCTGACAGACGTTAGCAATAACAAGTGTGTTTTAACTGGTTGAGCAGGCAGATATTTTTCTGTGTTCTGATTGTTTCCATGATGCGAGATATATTACTGGGCATTCTAGCTTAGATTTCCAGAGAGTCGATGGGGATAATGATGTATCAGAAAATGATAGTGATAAATGGACTGATGAAGAAACATTGTTGCTGTTGGAAGGCATTGAGAAGTACAATGACAACTGGGATGACATTGCAGGTCATGTTGGAACAAAGTCAAAGGCACAATGTATTTATCATTTTATTCGGTTGCCAGTGGAAGATGGTTTGTTAGAGAATGTTGAGATACCTAATGCACCCATCCCATTTCAGCCACAAAGCAATGGTTATCAACATTCAGATTCCAATGGCAGCACTTCAGGTGTTTTACATCACTTAGTTTCTCTATCAGCTGAATTCATTTTCTGTCCATTTACTGTTTAGCTTTTGGTAATTTGTTCATGTTGTAAGTTATGGCTTTATATTGATGAGTGTGTTTTTAGGAGCACCAGTTCAAAATACTCAACAAGGAAATCAGCTTCCATTCATGAATTCTTCTAATCCGGTCATGTCACTGGTGAGTAGCTCCCCCCCTTCTGTTTTTTCTTGTTTGGAGAACCAGTGCACCATCAATTGAACTGAGAAAAGTGGATTTGCCATTCAAACTTGGGTGACATATAGAAGTATAGTCTGCTATTCTGCTAGTCATTAGCACCAATGGTTGCCTGGCATTCTCTTCTGACATGGCATATATATTTGCATTTATATTTAAGTTTCACTAAGCTTTTTATTAAAGTTTTATCAACAGAAAAATTTTGGAAATAAAAACCTAAATCGCTACCTGCAGTAGATGCTCTTCCAATTTAGAACGGTAGTGTAGGTCATTTTTGGCTTCCTATAAGACCAGATGTCAGCATTTCCTGATTTTTTAATGTTCCTGTTTCCTCTAGGTTTGAGTTTGAATATGAAATTCATTATTCTTGCCACCATCCTTTCCCTAAACTAGTTCCCCAAGAATTTCCTTACCATCTTAAGGCTAAAGCTGAAAGAGGCAGACTCCTCACATAAGGGCTCCAAAAATACCTAGTCCCCACGTGGACAAGCAAATTGTTGATAAAACTCCAAATAGCTTTATCTTTTGTAGATGTAGGGTTATGCACTATGTGCTTCACTGCTTCATGACATAACAACGAAAAATCAGGCATCTGTTCTTTCTGTATGTATGCAGTCTAACGCTTTATTGATATTGTAGGTTGCATTTTTGGCCTCTTCAGTTGGACCAAGAGTTGCAGCATCATGCGCACATGCAGCTTTATCTTTTTTGACAAGAGATGATGATTCCAGGTTAACCATCTCTATTCTTTACTTTATTACTCAATATTCTAGTTCAGATACATTAGTAAACACTAAATCCTTATTACTTCCAACATTCAAATATTCAACATTTCCCTCAATCGAGAGGCAGAAATTTCCCTGTCTTGTCTACTAGCCAGACCTTTCATTTGTTTCTAATTCCTTTTGCATTATCATGCTAAAGTTAAGTATGACTTTATCTTTTGCTACACATTGAAGGGTGGGTTCAGAAGGCATGCATGCTGATGGTATGGGCAATGGTGGAAATCCAAATTTTCGAAACCATAATGGTATCTGCTTTATATTTAATATACCCACTACAGTCAATGTTGCTAGCAAAATCCTGCTTAGTTCACTCTAGACATCAATGTTAAAAGAACCCTTATTTTTTCAAACAGGTGCTTCACCATCCATTTCTCCAGAAAATGTGAAACAAGCTGCCAAGTTTGGTCTGTCAGCAGCAGCAATGAAGTCTAAGCTCTTTGCAGACCAAGAGGAACGTGAAGTTCAAAGATTAGCTGCTACTGTAATAAATCATCAGGTTAGTACATGTTTTGCCATCTGATTTGCGTGCACAGCCGTCTCCATTTGCTGTGACTGAGCCAAGCTGTTGACTTCGGTGTGGTAGATTTCTATTGAACTGGACCATCTCTTGTTGCATGCTTGGCACTGGACTTGTTTGAGTCCCTTCACATCTGACTTATCGTTAGATGAAAACTGGTATTAGGTTCAAGCATCAGCTAAGAATTTTGGGTCCCTTGATATCTGAGTAGCCTGTTTAATTAAATTAGAAAAAACAGTCTGGCAATCCTGGAACTAAGTTTCATTTCCTAGCCTAGCTTGATAATATATAGTATTAATGAGCTTTTTTGCTGGATCCAAGTCAGAATATGGTTAAATTTTCTGGCACCAGCATGGCAGTTGTTTTGATAGACCCTTATTCACACTTACTCTAGTATGTTGTTTGTTGAGCATGGCTTATTGATATATATATATATATGTACACCATTGCAACACCTCAATTTGCAGTTGAAGAGATTGGAGTTGAAGCTGAAGCAGTTTGCGGAAATTGAGACCTTGCTCTTGAAGGAATGTGAGCAAGTAGAAAGGGTTAGACAGAGGATCTCAGCTGAACGCGTCAGGATGAGGTCAGCCCTATTAGGCCCCACCGGAAGCGGTCTACCAGGGGGCAGTAGCACCATGCCATTGCCATCAAATCCAGGAGGCATGAGCCCCAGACCAGTTGGTGTGCCAGGCTCCATGCCACAGACCAGCATGCCAGCCACATATGCCAACAACATGCAGGGGCATGGGCATCCTCAGATGCACCAGATGCCGTTCTTACATCAGCGGCCGCAGATGTTCTCGTTTGGTCCTCGCCTACCACTCTCGGCCATCCAGACTCAACCATCGCCACAGGCATCAAACATCATGTTCAACTCTGGCATGCCCAATTCAATTGCTCCTAACCACCATCAGTTGCTGAGATCGTCTTCTGGAAACAATTCTAGTGCAGGATAGGGGAATTGTTCATAAGAATTTGTTACTCAGTTTAGGTTTTTCAGATGTAGTGTTATATCATTTATAAACACATCACTGTAATTCATTTATGTGATGTATGTGTTTGTCATATAAGTTCTTTTTAGGTTCTATATTGTCTCCATATTGCTGCGCCCTTGTGTACCTTAGTTATCAGGTCATCTCTTCCCAGGCAGGGGAGATGCAAAATACTTGCTCCAGTCAAAATAAAATTTGTGTTTTGAACATGATATGATTTCCTATGTATCTTTTTCATTGAATATATGTATATAATAATTCAATAAGTCTGATGTTAGTAAGGTATTTTTTTTTTCAAAATAGTATCTACAAATGGTACTCATTTTTCCAAACTGAAGTATTTGATATACTGTTAATCAGAACTATACAAGGTTCACTGTAAGAGTATATGTATTCATGGCCATTAAGTGATAGGTTGAATTATGTAATGTAAAACGAGAAAATGGCGACCATTATGTGTGAAACGAGAAAAACGACATGGAAACATCAACTATCACTGTACAGATGGACTAATAATGCTTGTCAACCTGCACAGCATCAGCAACTAAACTATCACTGTACAGATGAACTAATAATTCATGTCCCTGCACAGCATCAGCAACTTCACTATCACTGTACCGATGAACTAATAAGCCATGTCAGCCTGCATTGCATAAGCAACTTTACCATGAAAAGCACACGATTTAAATTCAAGCTTATCATTAAACCACGATTTAAATTCAGCTCATGTATAAGATGGCAGTGACACAGCTTTGCAAACAAAAACAATTATTATTTGGTGTCAGGTTTTCTTCTCCACCTCACAAAGATCGTTCCCAACAACTCTCTACCTTGCCACATCTCTAAATCTAAACTCTAGTTTTGTGTCAAATCGTCAAACGGGTGGTGTATTTAGTATTGATTTAGAGCGGGCAGGGTGGGACGTCGAGTGTAGTGCCAGCCTGGATCGTGCCCCAGCCAATGAGACGCCAACGCTTCTCAATGCGCCGGCTGAGGGCCAGCTTCTCGAACTTGTTGGTGCATACTGGAGCGGTGAGCGCTAGCTCAACAAGATCATTCTTGACAGCGGCAACTCTGGCTCCTGTAGACATCGACCCAATGTTAAGCAACAGGATCTCACCCTTGGCGAGCTTTGAGACCCTGCTTGCCCTTTCCGTTCCACTTATCTTCACGCCCAGCAGCCTCCGGAGGAGGAAGAAGTTCACCTGCAAACAAAGTATCAGATATGGTATGTTCTGTTTACACTGGGCGGTCCCAAAGATATGACGTCACTGACCTCTAACTCGACGTAAACATCAGGCAGCGATCCAACTTCAGCAAGGACCTGACCGACCAGCCTATCAGCACGAGTCAGTGTCGGGTCCATGGTAGTTCCAACTCCAATTAAACCCCCAGGAACGGCAAACTGGAGCTCATTCTGCTCAGCATACAGGGACACAATCCTGGTGTAGATGGGTGTGCATTTAATTCTGCCAGTTTCTTCCTTCATCACAATGCCTGGGCGCACTTCGACTTTTTGGTTCACCCTCAGGACTCCCTTCACAAAGGAACTAAGTCATGTACTTCCACAGAGCGAAAATATTGCATGCACAAATATGGATTACTGTATGTTTAGAATTATTCTGTTTCAAAAAAAAAATCAAGAATTACATGCCTTGAGGATACTGCCACCTGCTACTCCACCCTTGATATCATTAACCTCTGAACCAGGTTTGTTCATATCAAAAGAGCGAATAACAATCATGTTGGGTGGAGAGATGAAATTTCTCTCTGGTATAGGAATCTTTTTCACAATGTATTCACAGATAACATCAATGTTGTACTTCAGCTGTGCTGAGATTGGCACCACAGGAGCACCCTGAGCTATTGTTCCCTGAGCACAAGACCATGTAATCATGACAAACTGAATTTCATAAAATATACTTGCTGTTATCTAACAGACTAGGAGCAGCTCTGACCTGTATAAATTTCTGGATCGCTTCATGCTGGTTCATTGCTGCACTTTCCTAGATAAGATCAATCTTGTTCTGCAGAATGATCATATGTTGAAGACGCATAATTTCAACAGCTGCAAGGTGCTCAGATGTCTGGGGCTGTGGGCAGCTCTCATTCGCTGCAATCAGAAGCAATGCTCCATCCATGATAGCTGCTCCATTAAGCATTGTAGCCATGAGAATGTCATGCCCCTGTTCATAAGATGAATAGATTGTTATGGAAATGTCAAAGTAAAATAAGAAACAACGTATAATGAAGCAGGTAAGAATGCTATCAATGCTTTATTAGAATGAACTTTTCCCGTTACTTATTACAGAAAAAAATGTATATTGATAATCAAACATGTCAGTCTGAGGGAACAATGATTCATCTGGTATATTACATCACTTAATAATTCTGTTGCAGTATGAATGCATTAATAGCATCAATGGGTGCAAACAGAGTCCAAAATTTTGTGTAAAAGATACAGACATCTAGCGTAACTGATCTGAATCTAACAGAGTCCAATCTGAACCCTAAGTAGACATGTGAAACAGAACTATGAGAAAGGTTTCATCATACCGGGCAATCAACAAATGAAACATGTCTCAGGAGCTTCATGCTACAGTTTTCAAAACCTGGCACGTCACAGAGGGCTATCATCTTTGCCACTGCCATAAGCCCTGTATACATAACAAACAAAATGGTTAGATGAAAGGTATCGACACGATAGCATATGCAGTAACTTATATGTAATGTGGCAGCCCCAAGGGGTAAGTTATGAGGCTCACAACACATGCAAGCATCTGACAAAGGGTCAATATTTCTAGCAGATCACCAGATAGGACTATAATTCAGGACAAAATAAATGCATTTGGCAACGAACACAAGGCTATATAGTACTGAAAAGCTGCCATATTCAACATTACTATAGAAATCAGCACAAGATCACAATGTCACCTCAGGTTCTTAGATTTCCAACAAAGGGAATTTTAACATTTCATTCAAGGAAATTGATAGTATTTATTTCCGATTTCTCGTTTGTTTACCAAAATAACAGTTTTTCATAATTGATTCTGGGTGAGTTTCAAAAAAGAGCGACCAGTAATATCACGACACTAGCAAGTGACTAGAAAGAGTGAAGTTGTTGGTGCTTCCTTGGTCAAAAACATGAAGATTTAAGACTACTACCTAAACTAACTTCCATATTCACACAATCACACCAGAAATGCAACAATAACACTATGGAAACGCTATCCTTGAAGCCATTCCACAATTACAAGCTGCAGCTAAAACATTTGCAGCAGATGAATGACAAACATTGTGATAAATATAAAAGAGATATCTCTATGACTAACTTACTTGTAGCACATGTTGGATATTTAGTCATTTTACACCATGTATTAATCCATAAATGTGATAAGAAAAATACTAACGCTAGTATGATGCGTGCGACAGCCTCATAATCGCTACTGCTACTGCTACTCATTAACATAAGCAAAATAACAGCAACAATGAAATGAAGCATAAACAGGGATCTCAGTTTATACCCTAGCGTGCTACTGCCGGTACCCGCGGCCAGTACATCACCATTGTCGCCTGAAGCGCCACCTGCAGGGATGGCGGTGAAGTTCGCCGCACCAGTAGCAGCGGCGGTGTCGCCGGCATCAGCGCTGGCTCCCACACTCGCACCAGCACGCGTCCTCGTGGCCACCATCTTGGTGCTGGACGGAGACGAAGTCGGGGAAGGCAGCAGCAGCGTGTCGGAGCAGTCGCGCCCGTGGACGCTCCCCAAAAACTTGATTGCCCGCCTACCCGAGCAGGTACGCTTGACGGGACAAGTTCCGGAGGCCTGCTCACCAGAGCCGCCTGTGCTCGCAGGGGATCTGGCCGGAGGTGCACAGGAGCGGCTCAAGCTCGAACAGTGGAGTGGAGACGGCTGGTCGGGAGGAACACTGGTTAACCCTAGTCTCCGACAGAAGCCCCTTATATAGGAGGCGCCCCTGTCGGGAGACCGTTGGATCTCCCTGACGGCCGGGTGGGCTGGAGCGGCGGCTAGGGTTTGCCTCGGCCGGATGGGCCGAGTGGCAAAACAAGGCCTAGGCCAGCCAGCCCAAGGCCCACGGCCTCAGGCCGAAGCCAAGCCAAGCCAGCCAGCCCAGCCCAGCCCACGCCCACGCCCACGCCCACGGCCTCGGCCTCGGCCCGGCGCGTCGCGTCGCGTCGCGTCGCGACGCGCGCGGGAGGGCGGGCGGCGCGGCTCGGCTCGGCGGCGTCGCGCTCGTGTGGGTCCCAGGTTCTCCTCCTTAATCAGCTTATGTGGGCATCCCAATGCTCACTATTTAAGTTGATTGTCCTCTAGGTAATTAGTCAAGTTGGTACTAATCACCTTTCCACTTAATCACACAGTTATGGGCCTTTGAGGTTTACTGATTATTTAGAATAAATAATGGGCTTGGCCCAATTATCCTAACAATCCCCACCAAACATCAAAGGTACACAGTTAGTGCCTTCAGTTCTGAGCTTGTTTGATATACCGGTGTTTCGATGGAGACTGTTAAGTTGAACTACCATCTAGAAAAGAGGCTTACACTCACTCACAACTGATCAATGGACTATGCCTTGAATTGACAGTTTTGTGTGAAACGAGGTTCGCCCAAATTCTTAACCGATACTAGGCTGCCAAGAGCACCCCCTCGGGTGGAGCATATAAGTCAAACTCCATGCCTGTTCATGAGTATTTAGAGATCACCCAAATCTCATAGACTGGGACCAGCAGTCTGACTCACATAGGTGTGTCCCTTCTAGGATGTCCTGTAGGTCGACATCCCTGCTTAAATAAGCCACTCGGATCACATAAAGGTATACACATACCATCCTGTCTTACAGCCTGGAAAAGAAGTGCATTTTCAAAGATAGAGACCTTTATAAGGGTCTTTTCCCTCAGTCTACTCATAGCTTGTTTCACCACTCTAATTCACGGGATCTCCGATCACATAGAGCAGGTTACCACTATAGCAGACTTTAAGTGGGTCTCAGTCCCATCTCAACTGATGCACTGTCTATCACGTTACGTGACAGCCCCTTGGTGAATTGATCTGCCAGATTTTTAGACGTGTGGACATAGTCCAACGCTATCACTCCGGAGTTTCTCAATTTTCTGACAGACTTTAAACGACGCCTTACATGCCTAGTAGTCTTCAGGTTATCCTTAGAACTGTTAACTTTGATTATCACAGTTTGATTATCACAGTTCATGGAAATGCTGGGCACAGGTTTTTCAACCACCGGCAAGTCCATCAGGAGTTCCCGAAGCCATTCGGCCTCAACTGTGGCGGTGTCTAGTGCTGCGAGCTCTGCTTCCATAGTTGACCTCGTAATGAGAGTCTGCTTGCAAGACTTCCAGAAAATAGCACCACCCCCAAGGATAAACACATACCCACTGGTGGCCCTCAACTCGTTAGCATCAGATATCCAATTTGCATCACTAAAACCCTCCAGTACCTTTGGGTACCCGGTATAGTGAATGCCATAGCTTGCGGTTGCTTTGAGATACCGCATTACTCTCTCGAGAGCACGCCAATGATCATCTCTCGGATTTGAAAGAAACCGGCTCAACTTGCTCACAGCATATGAGATGTCAGGTCTAGTGGCATTAGCCAAATACATTAGTGAGCCAATGATTTGGGAGTACCTCAATTGATCCCTCATTATCCTTTTATTCTTTCTCAGAATTAGGCTTGGATCATAGGGAGTGGACACAGGTTTGCAGTCACTATAGCCAAAGCGGCTTAGAACCTTTTTCACATAATGGGACTGCAATAAAGTAACCCCACCATTTTCTCCCTTTAGTAGCTTAATGTTCAAAATCACATCAGCTTCTCCCAGATCTTTCATATCAAAGTTCTTGGACAGAAAGTCCTTCACTTCCTCAATCACATTGAGGTTTGTGCCAAATATTAGGATGTCATCCACATATAGGCACAGGATCACTCCTTCTCCCCCACCAAAACGGTAGTAGACACATTTATCAGCCTCATTGGCAACAAAGCCTGCTGACGTTATGGTCTTATCAAACTTTTTGTGCCATTGTTTTGGAGCTTGCTTTAGGCCATACAAAGACTTTAACAATTTGCACATCTTGCCCTTTTGACCCTCTACTACAAAACCATCGGGCTGATCCATGTAGATCTCCTCATCTAACTCTCCGTTTAGGAAAGCCGTCTTCACGTCCATCTGATGAACGAGAAGACCATGAGATGCAGCCAAGGCAAGTAGTACTCTGATTGTAGTCAATCGGGCCACAGGTGAGTAAGTGTCAAAGAAGTCCTCGCTTTCCTTCTGGGTATAACCTTTAGCAACAAGCCTTGCCTTGTACTTTTTAATGGTACCATCAGGCCTAAGCTTTTTGTTGAACACCCATTTACATCCAACAGGCTTACACCCATAAGGGCGATCAACCACTTCCCAAGTTCCATTAGACATTATTGAATCCATCTCACTCCGTACCGCTTCCTTCCAATAGTCAACGTCAGGAGAGGAAAATGCCTCTTCAATGGTTGTTGGAATATCATCCACGAGGTATATGGTAAAGTCATCACCAAAGGATTTTGCAATCCTAGGTCTCTTACTCTTTCGAGTGACCCCACCATTTTCCTCCCCATGATTTTCTATGACGGGTTGTTCAGAACACTCCACTGGCACAGAAGTTTCGGGAGCATCAGGAGGTCCCTGACTAGATGTGCTCGGTACATTCCCTCTCATAGGGAAATCATTCTCAAAGAATGTTGCATCTCTGGACTCAATCACTGCACCAACTCTCATGTCGGGCACTCCAGATTCAACCACTAAAAATCTGTAGCCTACGCTGTTTATAGCGTATCCGAGAAAGACACAATCTACAATTTTTGGTCCTAGCTTGCGCTTCTTGATGATTGGCACATTTACCTTGGCCAAGCAACCCCAGGTGCGCAGGTATGAGAGAGTTAGCCTTTTCTTTTCCCATTCCTCGAATGGTGTTTTCTCTCTATTCTTTGTAGGAACTCTATTCAGGACATGACACGCAGTCAATATAGCCTCACCCCACCATTCCTTGGAAAGTCTCGCAGTGTCCAACATGGCGTTAACCAAATCAGTTAGAGTGCGGTTCTTTCTTTCGGCAATCCCATTGGATTGGGGGGAGAAAGGAGGCGTCCTCTCATGAATAATTCCATGTTCCTCGCAGAATTGATCGAATTCTTTTGAAAAGTACTCTCCACCACGATCAAACCGCAACCGTTTGATTTTCTTCTCAAGTTGATTCTCAACTTCGGCTTTATAGATTTTAAAGTAGTGTAATGCTTCATCTTTTGTTTTTAATAAGTACACGTAGCAAAATCTAGTACTATCATCGATTAGAGTCATGAAATATTTCTTGCCGCCTTTGGTCAACACTCCATTCATCTCACACAAGTCTGAGTGAATGAGGTCTAGAGGTGCCGTCTTCCTCGCCTCTTTCACAGCCATACGAGGCTTGCGAGGTTGTTTAGCTTGCACACAAGCATGGCACTTAGAACCTTGAACCAAATCAAATTTAGGGATTAAACTCATTTTAGCTAAGCGCGTCATGCATCCAATATTAATATGGCATAAACGGGAGTGCCAAACGTTGCACCCAACATCATGTCTCACATGGTTCACGACATTACTGTTACAAGAATCCATCAATGAAAAGCGGAACAAGCCTCCGCATTCATAGCCCTTACCAACAAATGTTCCATATCTCGATATAACACATTTATTGGACTCAAAAGCAAGCTTAAAACCATCTCTACACAGTAGAGACCCGCTGACTAGATTCTTCTTGATAGAGGGGACATGCTGCACGTTCTTCAGCTGCACGGTCTTTCCCGAAGTAAACTTCAGATTGACCATGCCAACACCATGAACAGCCGCATGCGACCCGTTTCCCATCAGCAGGGAGGAACCTCGTTCTTCCAGGTACAAAGAAAACAAAGAGCGGTCAGCACATACATGAATATTAGCCCCTGTGTCAACCCACCAATCAGGAGAGAGACAAACTGAAAGGATCGTTGGTAAATAATTACCGTACCCAGATCCTCCAGCCTCGCTAACAACCATGTTGGCTGTCTTCTTCTGCTGCCTGTCCTTGCGGTCTAGACACTCCTTTGCCCAGTGATCAGTGCTCCCGCAGACAAAGCAGCCGCCACTCTTTTCTTTGTTTGCCTTTTTCTTAAAGGCTTGAGCCTGTGGCTTGACGACATTCTTGTGTTTCAGCATTCTTGTTCTTCTTCCTCTTGTGGGCCTGAGGGTTCCTCTTCTGCACCAGATTGGCGCTAGAGCCTCCCTCAGTTAGCACTTTCTTGCCCCGTGTGTCCTTTGCCCTCGCATTCTCCTCAACACTTAAGGAAGCGACAAGATCAGTCACACTAAACTCTTGCCTCCTGTGCTTTAGAAAAGTGGCAAAATCCCTCCAAGTAGGTGGCAGCTTAGCGATAATACCGCCGGCCATAAACTTGTCGGGCAGCACACACTGGTTGTTCTCAAGCTCCTTGGCTAGCATCTGTATCTCATGAGCCTGCTCTACTACAGAACGGTCATCGACCATCTTGTAGTCATAGAACTGCTCCATGATGTACAGCTCACTGCCAGCGTCAGGAACCCCGAACTTGGCCTGCAGTGCATCCCACATATCCCTGCCCGTAGGCATGTCCATGTACAGTGGAATCATACCCTCATCTATGACACTGATGAGCGACAGCTTGAGCAAGTTATCCGCCTCATTGAATTTGCTCTCTTCCTCAGGAGAAAGAGGCGGTTCAATGCGCCTTCCCTTGACAGCGTGCTCACAGCGCATAGCGGTAAACCACAACATAGCACGGGATCGCCATATCTTATAATTAGATCCGCCATCCTTCAAAGATGGTGGCCTCAATGATGCAGCAAAGCTAGCAGATGAAAATGACCAATCAAGTTTTTTGGATTGTTGGATATTTAGTCATTTTACACCATGTATTAATCCATAAATGTGATAAGCAAAATACTAATGCTAGTATGATGCGTGCGACAGCCTCATAATCGCTACTGCTACTGCTACTCATTAACATAAGCAAAATAACAGTAGCAATGAAATGAAGCATAAACAGGGATCTCAGTTTATACCATAGCGTGCTACTGCCGGTACCCGCGGCCAGTACAGCACCATTGTCGCCTGGAGCGCCACCTGCAGGGATGGCGGTGAAGTTCGCCGCACCAGTAGCAGCGGCGGCGTCGCCGGCATCAGCGCTGGCTCCCACACTCGCACCAGCACGCGTCCTCATGGCCACCATCTTGGTGCTGGACGGAGACGAAGTCGGGGAAGGCAGCAGCAGCGTGTCGGAGCAGTCGCGCCCGTGGACGCTCCCCAAAAACTTGATTGCCCGCCTACCCGAGCAGGTACGCTTGACGGGACAAGTTCCGGAGGCCTGCTCGCCAGAGCCGCCTGTGCTCGCAGGGGATCTGGCCGGAGGTGCACAGGAGCGGCTCAAGCTCGAACAATGGAGTGGAGGCGGCTTGTCGGGAGGAGGCGCCCCTGTCGGGAGACCGTTGGATCTCCCTGGCGGCCGGGTGGGCTGGAGCGGCGGCTAGGGTTTTGCCTCGGCCGGATGGGCCGAGTGGCAAAACAAGGCCTAGGCCAGCCAGCCCACGGCCTCAGGCCGAAGCCAAGCCAAGCCAGCCAGCCCACGCCCACGCCCACGGCCTCGGCCCGGCCCGGCCCGGCGCGCGCGCGGGCGGCTCGGCTCGGCTCGGCGGCAGCGCGCGCGTGTAGGTCCCAGGTTCTCCTCCTTAATCAGCTTATGTGGGCATCCCAATGCTCACTATTTAAGTTGATTGTCCTCTAGGTAATTAGTCAAGTTGGTACTAATCACCTTTCCACTTAATCACACAATTATGGGCCTTTGAGGTTTACTGATTATTTAGAATAAATAATGGGCTTGGTCCAATTATCCTAAAAGCACATTGGTCGTGGGCACCTATTATCTTCACACTTATAGATTTTTGCATTAGCATAACCAAGCTTTATAGTGATATTGCGCTCCAGTTCATTCTTGAAACGAACAGTCTGCAAGTCCAAAGGAAATGATCAAACTCAGACATAATATGAAACAAATAATATCTCCAGATACAGAATCAAATGTTAATTATGACTGTGCATGTAAAAGGAACAAGCAGACATGCATGTGATGACTCAATGATATCAATATTAGTTATTACCTGTACACCTGAGATTGCTTTGACAACTGTAGACTTCCCATGGGCCACATGCCCAATGGTACCTGCACATTGCAAAGAGATATTGTACTTAGAATATGGACATAAACCTAGGATATTGCAGCAGTTTTTTTTTTCCTTCAGTGCATCACGCAAGCAAAATAAGACTGAAGGTAGACAAGCAATATGTTTTATCCAAAAGACGAGTAAAAAATCAGATTCTACAGAACAATTAAGATTTCAATGAGCAAGGTCTGTCCCCTATGGGCATGGGTCCTCAACAATGTGAGGTGATTTAGTACGATTTCTCAGGTGACATTTTGCTGGCTTCCTTATTTAACATATCTAGAACCAATTATCATAAAAATGGAAGTTTACCAAGAACCAAGGCCACTTGGATGATTTTTCTAGGTCCTAAATTCTGTATAGATACAACCATTACACTTGTAGCCCCACCCCTACCCTAAAGGCTTAGCACAGGCTGAACCATCAAAACAAGAGTTTTAGGACTGATCTCAGCAGGTTATGCTCGTACTGCATCACTAATGCCAATCCAACGCTACGAAAACCGCCATATAAACGAGAAGCTACAAAAGCAGCATAAGCAACAATGCACTACCAATGTTGATCGTCGCCTGGCGCGAAATCACCTCAGGCGAGAGGATCCAGTCGCGTGACGTCGAGCTTGCTCAGGTCCTGCTCCGCCAGTCCTCGGCGCGACATCTTCGACTCTGTTTGAGTAACACTGGTCCCTGAAAATAAATAAATAAATAAATAAATAAATGAAAAGAGAACAAAAAATCAGTACAGGGATCATTGCACCCGCCCACAGAGAAACAATTAATGTGTCAGTAATAAGAACATAGAACTTGTACTGTTCTACAGCCACCCAACAGTGACCGAACTAGCAGCAGTTGGAACATCAAAGTATTTTATTATTTATTTTTATATTATTTATTTATTATATATAACCATCCAACCAATTCTAATTCTAAACACCGCACCGCCTTCAACGGTTCCATGACAGCGGCGATGGCCGATGGCATCGAAATCGAAATTGAATTAAAACGAACGAAATTACCCCCCATCCAGGTACCGTAACGAGGGACCAGACAGAATCACACGCCGCCGAGGTACACGAGGAGGCTCACCTCGGTCGGTCACGGACGGGGCCGGTGGTAGGCCGGCGGCGGCGGCGGCGGTGGCCGCGCCGCGAGTCGGTGACGGAGGCGAGTAGGAAGGCTCAGCTGGGGTGGGCTGAGACGGCGATGTGGCGATGGCTGGGGTTCTTCTAGTTTGCGTCGCGGTGACGGCGTGCGCGTGCGGCGAATCGGGTGGTGTGGACGTGGCGGGGTCTGCTGGTCTGCCAGGTGGGCTCATCTGGACGGCTCGAGGAGTCGAGGCGGCTGCTGGAAACAGGTGAGTGAAAAATACGAACTCTCTCGGGAGGTCACGTGGCCGTTTTTATGTGCCGCGGGTTCCTTGACCGTCAAGTTGGACAGTTCTGATACGAGTACACTTGTCCGGGCGGTGTGGGCTGAAGTGTGGGCCACCCTTATACCAAGCATACATACGGGCGTGGTGGTCTCCAGGGCGAGTTGCACACAAACGTTGCGCTTGCCCTTGCGCGGGCGGTGCCTTATGCTGGGCCAAGAAGACTAATAATGTGATTTGGTGGTTAATTTTATCTTTTTATTCACTTGAAAGCTTTTGGTACTATAATTTTTAAAGGCCAAGCATGCATTTTTGCAGATTTCTCTCTTAAATGTGCCGGTTTGAGTTTTTGTTTATCGCTCTATAACTTTCGTTTATGATATATACCGTCGTTTTTTAAACCAAAACTTTACGGTCCAAGTTCGCCCTACCTCCCCCTTCCATCCACAAAGAAAACATTTGCCCACTCCATTCTTTGGCGAGGTCTGTCACCAAGTTTAAGTATTCTGGCCAAATCAAATTGAAGATTTCATTCTCATATATGTCTATATTTTTAATGGAAGATCACTTTTTTCAGGAAACTAAGAGCCTATTTGATCCATTAGCTGCTAATAGTTGTCTAGCTAATAAGCTAACATTAGCTGTTATTAGCTTGTTTGGTCCAAGTAGTGAAAAAGGTGGTAGTTATTATGTACTCAACTAATAATTAGCTAAACTATTAGCTAGACCTGTTTGGATCCAAGCAGATAGTTATTAGCAGGTAACTATTATCTCCTTAGGTCCCAACACGACCTTAATATATCAATCATCCAAATATGCAACCCATATCAGGCATGTTTGGATCCATTAGTTGCTAATTGTTATCTAGCTAATAGATCACAACTATTATTAGCTACTACTTTGATTCGACTAATGAAATACTAGCTAACAATATAATTAGCTAAACTATAAGCTAGATGTGTTTTGGATCTAAGGAACTAATTATTAGCAGCTGACCACCATCTCTTTGGATACGAACCGGTCTTTAATATCATGATTCCTGATTGAAATTTCAAATTTGGTCCAAAGACGCATTGTATTACCATTTTCTCATATTCTCGGCTATCTTATCACCAACTTTGTATAAAAGTACCACTTTTGGATCTATTTCTACGCAACGATCAAGCAAACAATCCAAGTAATTTTTCTTTCATATCTTTTTTTTTATCTTTTTGTTAAGTAGTGAACCTTGTGGCTTAACAACCGATGGAGGTTGTATCAATAGAGAAGAGCATGTTCGGTTTGAAAAATGTTTAAAAAATTACCCTCTAGATCGTAAAAACTACCTTTCAGTGAGATTACCTAAACTTTACTTACCACTTTCGGTGAGATTATCTAAACTTTAAAGATCACTTTTAGACTCTATATTTGGAGCGTCAAGAGCTATGGTCTAAAGTTCAGTGGTTAAACTTTAAACCATGTGATCCAAACAACATAGGGGTGTAAGCCCCTTCAATTCTTTAAAATAGACTTATGTGTTGTATATCCATTGATTTCATAAGATTTAACATAATACATGTAGATATCAAATATATAGTAGCGACAATGGCTAATATTAGCTACCTAAATAGCATTATTATCAGATGACGGATCCAAACAGAAGAAATTGGCAAGTAAATGTCATAGAGATCAAGACATGGGCCTCTTTTAGGCTTTCCCTAAAGATTACAACGATTTTCCCTTGTAAAGTTACAATATCCTGCTGTATGCTATATATAAGAAAAAGTTTATTCCGTTTGTCACGCAGGCCCGACAGCAGTCTGTGGCAAGTGGCAAAAACAATACGCTCACTATCACTGACAGCCCGGGTCCACACAGAACCAGTGCTTTTACGAGCACGTGAGCGAAAAGCTAGCAATGCCTGACGACGGCCACGGCCCCACCGCGCTGACAATTCGGTCCATTGAATTCCCGTGATGAGCCACTGACACCCTGTCCCCACCGTCAACGGGCGCCGAGGTGGGCCCCACGTGTCAGCTCGAGACCCGTTGGGGGGCATGTCTCACCGACCAGTCCAGTACGCACGGGGCTGGCTGCTGATCGCCAGGAGCGGCGGTTCCGTTCCCGCTGCTGAGGCCCAGGAGGCATTTTACACGGAGGACCTTTATTTTGCTGGTATTCACGCTTCATGCATGCTCGAGGTTTTTTTTAGAGCAAAGAGAGGCGTGAATCGGGCCTGCCAACCAACGATTTGTCGTTTCTACCAGCAGGAACATACCCCTTCCTTTGCTTCGTTGTGAAGAGACCCTGCTTTGAATTTATTAATTTGGTTGTTGGAGACGATGAAATCTAAGGCTTGCCTTTTGCACCTATTATTTGAAGTTCCTTAATTTTTCCCCATAGTCTTATAAAACTACGTACACGAGCCATGCATGAGATGAAGAGTCTATCACTATTTTTGTTGTTGTTTTAGCTTCTTAAAATGGGTCTTCGGTAGCACTTAATAGCTAGTTGGCCAATTGTCCACTCCATAGCCAGCTATTAGATTAGATATTCTCAAAAAAAGCTATTAGATTAGATACGTATTATATGGATGCGAGAGCTAATGTCGATGTATTTATGATTCTTTTGTCTATAAACTTTTAGAGGCTATTAGCAGAGCATATAGATATAGACATAGATACATGGGATGTAAAGTAAATCTATTAGCAAAGCAGATATAGATATAAATATAGATATATAGTAGAGTAAAAATATCTTTTGCATTTATTAGCTGATATTAGTAAAATTAGATAGTTGTTAGCTAGGTGCCTAATTAACAATTAGTTGGTCCATTAGTGGTGCCTATTTAGATCTGTATTAGCTAATAAGTTTTAGCAACTAATTATAAGCTGAGTAAACCTAGACATGAACCATGGCAAGATATAAAAATATTTTATTGTATTTATTAGCTGATACTAGCAGGATTAGGTAGTTGTTAGATAGTTTTTAGCTAAGTGCCTAACTAACAATTAGATGGTCTATATTAGTGGCGCCAATTTGGATCCATCATAGCTAACAAATTTTTAGCAGCTAATTATTAGCTGTGTAAACCCAAACAGGAACCATGACAGCATATACCTCGCTTACTCATATATTTGCAAGACCATGATCATGGTCATCAGGACAACAAAACCACCATTTTTTTAGTGCTTTGAGTTTCAACAAAATATATTAAGATAGCTTACCGAGTATAATCTTTTTCTCTTAAAAAAGTGAGTATTATATAGGTTTTTACATATACTTCTCTGTTCTAAAACATAAACATTCTTAATCTAGTTTTGTTCTAGGTCGTCAAACTACACTAAGTTTATCAATTTTTAAGGAAAAAATAATTATGTTGACAATATGACATATGTAGCATTAAATTTATTATGAAAAATATTTCCATAGTTTACCTTTTAATACAATAGGTCTTTGTACTTTTCTCTTTAGACTTTAGTGGACTTAAAAATTTGGCTTACAAAACCAAAACAACAATATTTTAAATACCATCGTCCTATTTCTATCAATGCCTACTCGATTACGCAAAGTAAGACTCTATATAATTCAAAATTTAATCTCGAAAAGAAAACATATGTTAGAACCATTTAGCATTGCAATGGTCTTATATGACACTATTTGACATTGTTCATCAATGTTTTAGGAAACATTATTACAAGGGAGTTTTGGTTCCCGCAAGCTAGGGTTATCCATGTTTTGCCGTTCGATCCTAAGGCTACGACCTCCTTTCCATCACCTACCCGTGGGCTAGGGCTATCCACGTCCTGCCGTTCGATCCTAATTAATAAGGCCCTCTGCTCCTTCACCGAGCAAGCTCACCCCGAGCAAATATTTAGTCGCTCTTCTCATCCACTCCGTCTCATCTCCCCTTCCTTTCTCCCCTCTCGCTCTCTCCCTCTCTTTAGATCTAGCGAGTGCACTGCAGGGCTCGTGTAGTGCCCGCCTCCTACACGGTGACGCGATGAGCCGACAACCGCTATCCCCTCCCTCTGTGCGGCACGAACACATCTTTATGTCCCCCCTTTGTCTCTTCTTTCCCTACCTCCCTCTCTGCGATCGGTGCCAGAGAGACGAGAAGGAATGTGCAGGCCTCGCTGTGGCCAGCCCCCGTGTGGTGCTACATCGAGGTGGTCACGTGCGCCCCCCTCCTCTCCTTCCCCGGGGCGGGATCACGGTGACCTATGTTGCGGAGCTTGTGCCATAGGGCCCCGGCGTGGCCGCGGTGACCTCCACTTTGTGCGCTAGCCAGGCGCGGCGCCGTGGCGCGTTAGCCCCGGCAGATGCACCCTTAGAGATCGTCGATGGTAGCACGCCATAGGTAGGTCATCCCCTTTTACTCGACTTCCTATCGTGGCGTAAAAGCCCACATCGAGTACATCTCATGCCTAGGTTCCGCCGCCGCCGCCCGGTTCCTCCTTTTTTTTTGGTGATCCACTAGATCCTAGAGTTGCCCTCACTGATGGGCATCGTGGTCACTCGCGCTGGACCTATGTTTGCTCTCCAAGTTGACATAGACGCGCTCCACATCCAGGTTGTGCCTCGTTTAGATGAATTGCTTCATCATTAATATATCCTAAATAACCATATAGTACTATCTTTTTTCGTGGTATATAGAAATGCACCGTATTGTGTAGTACTAGGTACTATGTGACTCTTGAGCTTCCTCCGATGAAGGTTGGTTTGTACCGCGTAGTTACTGTACACCGTGGAGCTGTCCACCACGGCCAAAGTGGGAGTAATGAATTCGCCCATGAACACCCAGGTGGCTGTCCATTTCCGAAATAACGCGACAACGACAGGGGTGAACCCGCAAAAAAGGCACCCCCGTCCCGTCCTCCCAAAGCTCCCCACTCACATCTCTCACTCCCCTTAACGGACGCTCCAGCAGCCAGCGCAGTGGGCGAGCGAGCCAGTGGAGCCAGACGAACCGCCGCCGCCGCCACTCGCCGGCGCCGGGTACCGCCGTCCACCCGCCGACGGTGAGTCCACGCTCCATTCTCGATCTCCCGGTCCGTCGATCTCGCCCAATTGTAAGCAACTCGCGTAGGCCACCGGGGCTTCGCTGAGCTCTGACGGGCCGCGCCACACCATCTTCTTCTTCTTGCCTCGCCGTCGCCGTCGTCGTCGTCGTCGTTCTCGTGCCCGACCAGCGCTCCCGCCGCCCACCGCCACCCTCCCTTAGTCTGCAGTCTGCACGACGTGCTCCCCCTGCCCCGGCTGCGCCCACAGGCCGCATCCGCCCCACCCACCAACCCACCGCCGGGCCGGCCTCCTGCCGGGGATTGGAGGTCTGGGGAAGAGATCAGCCCCAGGGGCCCAAGCACCCCACCACTAACCCTGCGGCAGGGGCTCGCACTGTGCCTTCAACGCGCAACGGGACGCGTTTTAGACTTTCTGCTAGCGGAATGTTGGATGCGGCGGCCGAGATCTCACGGCCGGGCGGGCTCTGTCGGTAGGGGCGAGGTGGAGGAGGGCTTTGATTTTTGGCCGTTTCTGTGTGATCATGACCGACGGTGGGTGTTGGTGCGGGTGTCACTGGAACTGTGCCGGAGTGGAGCGGTTTAGGGAGGAGATGGTTGGGATTCAGGAGGGGGAAGGCGCAACTCTGCAGGAATTTTGTAGCTAGCGGTAGCAAAGGGGTATTTGTTTTGAAGGTGTCTGTCGGTGCTCTTGTCTAAGGGAATGTACAAATCTTTTTCCTTGGGTAGTTAGAATGTTACAATCTGCGGAACAGAAATACAGAAGGGAAGAGTCCATGATGGTTGATGGATGCTGCTGCTGCCTTCTGGCCTCATGAATTTGGGCGAGTGAGGGCTCGAGATTGCTGCCTCTCAAGAATTGTGGGGGTGGGGTTGGGGTGGGGGTGGGGGTGGGGGGATTGGCACTGTCATAGTCATAGGTGCTCTTGAAGTTCAGGTATATAGGAGGAAGTGTTGGCTGTCGAATCAGTAGCTTCGTTAATGAACATCTAACTACCTATAGTTCGATACTTCTCATCCACATACCTTCTGTCCCATAAATATCTAACACTCTACTTGAAAGGACTGTCTTGGAGGAAGCTTTGGGGCTTGTGCTTCTCATCTCCTTAACTTGCGAGTGCTGCTACATGTGGAAACATTTGAGTACAACTCATGTGCAAGTCATGATCCAATTGTATCAGAGGCTCTAGATGCATGATTGTACTATTGCACGCAAAAATGGTTGCGTGTGACTCATTTTCTCAACCATGCAATGGTGGGCTTGTTGGTGGCTGTGATACAACCTATGATGTAATCTACCAGTCGACCATGTGTGAAATTTCGTTTGATGCCTCCATTTCGCATATTTTTTTGGTTATTGTGTATGTTCTCATGTTTCATGTGTTCAACTGCTTTCCCGGTAACCATTTCCTGTAAAAGCAAGTAAGCAACTACATCTCATTGTAAAAAAAAAGATTTTGTGAAACTTGATGATTGGAGTTAAAAAGAACATTTTATTCATGTTTTACAAGGACCAAAATTAATACATTTCTAGGTGAGATTGAAGATCTTGTAGAAGATTTCCATTGAAATTTTTAGCCATGGTCACAAGCATACTTGTCAATACCGTTCTGGCAGCTATTCCGGTTTGCTTACTTGAATGGAACGAACAATAAATCAAGTAACAAATATATTTAGAACTAATAATAACATGTACATGATATAAGCATGTATTCTGATACCATCATGGGAGCCGTGGATTGCAAGCAACAAGCCTATAAATCAGAAAACTAATGAAACTATAACAGGAGGTCCCGGGTGTAGATTGCACAGATACATCCTGCAGTCCTGCAGTACAGACTACAGAGCCTTGAGTAGTAAGTAACACTAACACAGCGGCAGTGTGTGTGGAAAAAGATGCAGGGAGAGAAAAAGTAGGCCTTTGCTGCCTTTCCTCATTTGGTGGAGGGAGTGCGCTGCAGGAGTATCGGACAACCGACAGGGGTCAGTGTACGTTTCAAGAGATGCTGTGTCAGGGCGGTATCGAAATCAAGAAACTGAAGATTCCACCCGGAACGGGAATTGTCCGGGATTCTGGCTGGTATGGGATACAGCCTTGGCTGTGCCGGTCTCTTCACGGGTAAGAGGCATTCCTGCCGGAACTGCCGGTACCTGAACGGTATTTACAACCATGGTCACAAGAGAGATCGTTGGTTCAACCTTGATTTTTGTAGTATTTCCTTGAACTATATTTAAGCTGTGGTACTACTCTCTCCTTTTTTTATTTTTTGAGAGGGTCTACTATCTCCTTTTGTTCTGCTAGAATTGGACCTGACTGTGCTATGATGCATTAATGCATTATTCCACAGGATCTGTCTGCATGCTTTAAAACGGTCATTAATTCGTTATTCTCTTGGTAATTGCACGATTAAGTGGAAACACCTTTTTTTTTTTTCCTTTTGCTTCCTTCTTTCTCCTTTATATCAATGCAAAAATGACACTGGCTGGCACTATTATTTATTATGCTAATTACTTTCATTTTTATCCTGTAGGAACTATAAAACAATTCAAGGTGTAAAGGTGGTAGAGATCTAATCATGGAAAATTTCAACTCGTCAGAACCTCGAGACTCTAGAGAACCAACTTCACCTGCACCATCAACATCATCTTCTCTATCAAGGTATAACATATCCCTGTTTTAACCTGTTACTCATTTACAATGTTTTGAAATAGCTTACTCATGAGTACCTATCAGCTGACTAATTGTAGTTAGTCATCATCAGGTCCATTTAGTTGGTGGCTAGTCGTCTAAGTATAGTCATCCTGCCTACTTGCCCTGCTACCAGGATGTATATGGTACAACTGTATAAATCATAATTTGTTAAGTAAGACTATAGCACCACACACTGCACGTCAATATTATCATAAATTGTTAAACAAAGCATACACCAAGCATGGTGGGACAAAAAAAAAAACCAGTGTCAAGTGCCCCCAGGTCCAGACGACTAGACGACTAATTGTGATTACTGAGTAGTTATCGATTATTTTCTCAAAGAACGTTGCTTTGCACAATTAGCTTAGCTGGCTGTTCCTGTTTTGTTTTCATCTTACATCTTCTTGTATTTGTCTGAAGCCTCGCCATCTCACATTTTTCCTTATTTCCTTCTTTGCCAGAATCACAGCTAGCAAACATGCAACCTATAGTATATAACTTTTTTGTGAACATTAACTATAGTAGATAATAACTCGTTACTTATTTGTTGTTCTACAGGGAAAAAGGTGACCTGGCAGAAGTTGATGATCCTGAAAGTGCAATGTCCACTGTTGCTCGATTGTTGGAAGACCTCCATGCTAGCATGGTATCTCCATCGGGGAAGGAAGCTACAACCAGAAGGTTACTTGAACTGGCAAGAGCAAAAAAGGAGGCAAGGATTTTGATAGGTAGTCATTCTCAGGCAATGCCACTACTTATATCTACCCTTAGAGTTGGGCCATCTGCAGCAAAAGTAAATGCTGCAGCTCTACTTAGTGCACTCTGCAAGGAAGAGGACCTGCGTGTGAGGGTCCTCTTAGGAGGCTGTATACCACCCTTAATCTCTCTTTTGAAGTCTGAATCTGCTGAAGCAAAGAAGGCTGCTGCTGAAGCTATTTATGAAGTGTCGTCTGGCGGGCTTTCAGATGATCACATAGGCAGGAAAATATTTGTGACTGAAGGTGTTGTGCCAACTCTGTGGGACTTGCTTAATCCTAGGTCTCGCCAAGATAGAGTAGTTGAGGGCTTTGTGACTGGGGCTTTAAGGAATCTCTGTGGGGATAAAGATGGTTATTGGAAGGCCACACTTGAAGCTGGAGGTGTTGAAATTATTACTGGTCTTCTTTCATCCAAGAATACTGCTTCACAGTCGAATGCTGCCTCTCTATTGGCACGGTTTATCTCTGCTTTTGGTGATAGCATTCCCAAAGTTATAGATGCTGGGGCTGTTAAGGCTCTCCTTCACCTTCTAAATAGAGATAATATCATTTCTGTTCGTGAAAGTGCTGCTGATGCTTTGGAGGCCTTGTCTTCCAAGTCTAGTATTGCAAAGAAAGCTGTGGTGGATGCAGGAGGCCTTCCTATTCTGATTGGAGCTGTTGTAGCGCCCTCAAAAGAATGCATGCAGGGCGAGACATGCCATTCTCTACAAAGCCATGCTGTCCGTGCTTTATCAAATATTTGTGGGGGAACAACTTCTCTGTTGCTTTACCTTGGTGAGCTCTGCCAAGCACCCCGGTCACCTGTTCCCCTTGCTGACATTCTTGGAGCACTTGCTTATTCCTTGATGGTTTTTGATGGCTCTGATGGTAAATCCTTTGACCCAGTTGAAATTGAAAATACTTTGGTTGTGCTCCTAAAATCTCATGACAGTAAGCTTGATCGTATTCTTGAGGCTTTAGCAAGTCTATATGGGAATGATTGTCTCTCTGACAGGCTTGATCACTCTAATTCTAAGAAGGTTCTTGTTGGGCTGATTACCATGGCTCCTGCTGATGTTCAAGAACATCTTGTTCGTGCCTTAACTAGCTTGTGTTGTGATAGTGTTGGGATATGGGAGGCTCTTGGAAAGAGAGAAGGGGTTCAGTTGCTAATATCATTACTTGGGCTTTCCAGTGAGCAGCAGCAGGAATATGCAGTTTCCTTATTGACTATCTTGAGTGATGAAGTAGATGACAGCAAGTGGGCAATAACAGCTGCTGGAGGTATCCCTCCACTTGTTCAGCTACTAGAAACTGGATCTCAAAAAGCAAAGGAGGATGCAGCTTACATCATGTGGAACATGTGCTCTGACAGTGATGATATCAGGGCATGTATTGAGAGTGCTGGGGCTGTTCTGGCACTAATTTGGCTTCTAAAGAGTGGTAGCCCTCGTGGACAGGAGGCATCAGTTAAAGCACTCAAGAAGCTGATACGATCAGCAGATTCTGCTACGATCAATCAGTTACTAGCATTACTGCTCAGTGACTCATTGAGCTCAAAGGTCCATGTCATTACAGTTCTTGGGCATGTCCTTGCGCTGGCACCTCAGAGAGCACTTATCCAGAGTGGATCCCCAGCTAATAAAGGCCTTAGGTCACTGGTTCTTGTTCTTGAATCATCAAATGAAGTAACACAGGAGATTGCTGCAACTGTGTTGGCTGATATTTTCACTATGCGTCAGGATATTTGTGATATCTTGGCAATTGATGAAATTGTCCAGCCATGCATGAAGCTTTTGACAAGTGGAAACCAAGTGATTGCCACACAATCTGCCAGAGCTTTAGGAGCACTTTCATGTTCAGCTAGTTCCATGTCAAAAAACAAAATGTCTTGCTTAACTGAAGGTGATGTGCGACCTCTTATAGAGATGGCAAAGACATCATCTATTGATGTTGCAGAAACAGCATTTGCTGCATTAGCAAATCTCCTATCAGATGCACAGATTGCTAAAGAAGCGTTAGATGACAATATTGTCTTGGCTTTGACTAGAGTGCTCAAGGAGGGGAGTTTAGAAGGCAAGATTAGTGCTTCGCGGTCACTTCGTCAGTTGGTCAACCAGTTTCCCCTCAATGAAGTTCTCCCAGATTACTCGCAGTGCTGTTTTATAATTCATGCATTGTTGGTATGTCTATCTGGCATCAATTTAGACAATGTTACAAGTGTGGAACCCCTTGATGTGCTTACATTGATGGCTACAACAAAGGAGGGTTCACATTATAGCCCCCCTCTATGCACTGGTTTTCTTGAAGTTCCAGAAAGCTTAGAACCTTTAGTTCGTTGTGTTAGTATTGGGCTTCCACCTGTTCAAGATAAGTCCATTCAAATTCTTGCAAGTCTCTGTCAGGGCCGACCTTCTCTACTTGGTGAATATTTAAACAGAAGTCAAGGATGCATCACTTCTCTTGCTAGTAGAGTTATAGAGTCAAATGACATGGAAATAAGAATCAGCAGTGCAATCATCCTCATATCTGCAATGAGGGACAACAGAGAACAGTCGATCGATGCTCTTGAAGCGTCAAAACTTCTGAAGAACCTGATATCTGCACTCATTGATATGCTGAAGCAACGTTCCTCTTTAACATCCCTAGACATTGAAATTTGGAAACCTTGCACGGAAAAAAGTTCACTTAATTATGAGCAGGATGTTTTGAGTGTGCCTGAACTTGGAAAGGTTTCTGAAGAAACTGTTGCACTATGGTTGCTCTCACTGATTTGTTCTCATCATGGAAGGAGTAAATATACTGTTATGGAGCTGAATGGTGTTGATGCAGTATCTGATAGACTTGCTAGCTATACTGCTAACCGACAGGTGCATGTTTCACATTTATTTATTTTTTCTGTTTTCATAGGACTCACTCTAGCTGAGTAACTTGTAGCTAAACTCGAGATATTTTCTGCTTCAAATTGCTGTACTGCTGTGTTGAGTAATCTAGATGTACCGGTAATGTGAAAATCTTAGATCCCTTTTGAATTGTCATTGTGACTAGCATGCAAACAGTGTCAGGTCAAAGTTTTCCTGTATATTTACATACTCGTTTTGAGTAATGCTGGATAAGAAAGATAGGTCACTTCATATGTCCATCCACTTTCCATGTTTTTAACTCAAGTCTAAAGGACTTGTTTACTCTGAATTGGTTCCTGTAACAGACTGCTTGTTGATTAACTTTAGGTGGCCTGCTGACAAGTGACACCAGCTATATGGTGTCACTAGTCTTTCATGTTACGTATTAAAAAGAAAACTAATGGCCATTCTAGACTAGTGACAACTTTTAAATTTTGGACTATTGGTTATTAAAACATTTAGTTGACAAATTCTACGAAGAGTTGAAATGATTTCCCCATGCTGTTTATGATTCCACCCAAAGTTCCTCTATACATAAAAAAACATCATGCTAAGTTCTTACCTAGAAACAGAAGTTCACTCATACACCCACAGATAAAAAGTTATATTTTGCAAGATGAAAGCATTTGGTTGGTCTGCTTGTCTGTTTCATTTTTATGTGCCAACTTGCCTAGTAAATTGTTGGAGACTCTAGACGCCAGATTCACACCCTTTGTTCTTGTAACTCCATTTCTTAGACTACTTTCAAAAAACTCCATTTCTTAGATCCCAGATGTAGATGTTCATAAATGTTATTAGACATACTAATTTTAGTATTCAGTTGGTGCTGACTTCTGAGAACAGAACAAACAAGCATAACAATCGTGGCGGTCTACTTACCATAGATCAGATAACTTCCATTCTTTGTTGCATTACTTGTCTTTTCATATGTTACTGTTTCTACTGCTATGCCTGTTTCCAAGCTGTAATAGCTGCTCCATGTTACAGGAACAGTATGAAGACTCAGAAAATATATGGACTTGCGCACTTCTGTTGGCTACTCTGTTTCAGGATCCAGTGGTTGTTCAATCTTCTGAAATAACACGAACAATACCTTCTTTGGCATCCTTGCTAAAATCTGATGATATCATCGATAAATACTTTGCTGCTCAAGCACTGGGTAGCCTTGTTTCCACTGGGAGCAGAGGTATACATCTTGCTATTGCAAATTCTGGTGCAGTTTTGGGTGCTGTAGCATTGATCGGACAGGTAGAATCTGATATGCCAAACCTTGTTACAATGGCTAAAGAATTCAAGCTGGCAGACAATCCAAGTCAATTAATATTGAGAAACCTTTTTGAGCTTGAAGATGTCTGCACTGGTGCTTCTGCTCGAAGGTCCATACACTTGCTAGTGGATCTACTTAAACCAATGCCAGACAGGCCAGGTGCACCTCTGATTGCTTTGCACCTTCTGACTCAACTAGCGGAGGGTAGTGAGGCAAATAAAATTGCTATGGCAGAGGCTGGAGCTTTAGATGCCTTGACTAAGTATCTATCTTTAAGCCCTCAAGACTCAACTGAAACTACTATAACCAATTTGTTAGGGATTTTATACAGTAATCCTGATCTTATTTACCATGAATCATCACGCAGCACTTCAAATCAGCTGGTAGCTATCTTACGTTTAGGCTCGAGAAGTTCTAGGCTTAGTGCAGTAAGGACGTTGCAGAAACTCTTTGATGCAGAGAATATAAGGGACACCGAAGTGGCCCGGCAAGCTATTCAACCACTACTTGACATGCTTGAGTCAGGAACTGAAATAGAACAGCATGCAGCACTTGGTGCACTTATCAAGCTTTCTGCTGGGAATATCTCTAAGGATTCTGCTATGTTTGATGTAGAAGGCAACACACTTGAAAATCTTTACAAAATTCTGTCCTTCAGTTCGTCATTGGAGCTTAAGCAAGAGGCTGCTCAACTCTGCTATATTTTATTTGAGAACTCAACTGTACGCGCATCACCAATTGCAACAGAATGTCTTCAACCCCTGATATCACTGATGACATCAGGATCTAGTTTGGCTATTGAACCAGCAGTTTGTGCTCTAAACAGATTACTGGATGAGGACTACAATGCAGAGGTTGCTGCAACTAGTGAAGTTATTGATCTTCTTGTCAGTTTTGTTCCTGGTACGAACTATCAGTTGTCTGAAGCATGTATCGGTGCCCTCATAAAGTTGGGCAAGGACCGTCCAAACTGCAAGCTTGACATGGTTAAAGCTGGTATCATTGAGCATGCACTTGATATGATTCTTGATGTTCCTGTATCTGTTAGTTCATCCATTGCTGAATTGCTTCGCATTTTGACAAACAACAGTGGCATTGCTAAAAGTTCTGCTGCTGCAAAAATGGTGGAGCCACTTTTCCTGCTTTTACGTCGCCCGGATGTTACTATGTGGGACCAGCACAGTGCCTTGCAAGCACTTGTAAATGTTCTGGAGAAACCTCAGAGTCTAGCAGCATTGAAGTTGACTCCCAGTCAAATAATTGAGCCTTTAATATCATTTCTTGAGTCTCCCTCTCAAGCAATTCAGCAACTTGGCACTGAGGTGCTCTCCCATCTTCTAGAACAGGAACATTTTCAACAGGATATCACCACCAAAAATGCAGTTGTTCCTCTGGTGCAGCTTGCTGGTATTGGAATCTTGAGCTTACAACAAACTGCAGTTAAAGCACTTGAAAACATCTCACAGAGTTGGCCCAAGGCAGTAGCCGATGCAGGTGGAATTTTTGAACTTTCAAAGGTAATTGTCCAGGATGATCCTCAGCCAAGTCCAGCATTATGGGAATCTGCAGCACTTGTGTTATGCAATGTTTTGCGTTATAATTCTGACAACTATGTCAAAGTCTCAATGGCTGTACTTGTAAGATTGCTGAACTCCACCATGGAGAGTACTGTCACGATAGCTCTCAGTGCTCTACTTGTTCAAGAGAAAAGTAGCTCACGCTGTGCTGTGGCCATGGCTGAGGCTGGGGCAGTACGTGCACTCTTGGAGCTCCTGAAGAGCCATCGATGTGAGGAATCTGCAGCAAGATTGCTTGAAGCGCTGATAAACAATTCAAGGGTCCGTGAAACAAAAGTTGCCAAGTATGCTATTGCTCCTCTCTCACAGTACCTATTAGATCCTCAGTCTAAGAATCAGTCAGCAAAGTTTCTGGTGACTCTTGCACTAGGTGACATTTTCCAGCATGAAGCACTTGCAAGGGCAAGTGACTCTGTGTCTGCCTGCCGTGCTCTTGTAAGCCTACTTGAGGACCAGCCTACTGATGACATGACAACAGTTGCTATTTGTGCACTGCAAAGCTTAGTGATGCACAGCAGGACAAATAGGCATGCTGTTGCTGAAGCTGGGGGCATTTTAGTTGTGCAAGAATTGCTTCTTTCACCAAATGTGGATATTTCAGGACAGGCTGCTCTCCTAATCAAGTACCTATTTTCAAATCACACACTGCAAGAATACGTGTCCAACGAGCTTATCCGATCTCTCACTGGTGAGTTGGCAATCTTTATGGTGAAGTGTGTCCATGATGTTTTATTTCAAATGTATATTTCTTCATGTTCATGAGCGAAGATTCATTTGCCTTTTTGTCTTTGATACTCTAGACATGGATATATCTAATAAAAACGAATGTATTAAGTTAAGAAATGATTGAATTGCAAATGCTTTCTGGGGGCTATCCTTGCTTACTGATCTATTGATTTGATTATTTTCTAATGTCAAATGCAATTTGTCGCAGCTGCTTTAGAGAGAGAGCTGCTCTCTACGTCAACTATCAATGAAGTTATTCTGAAGACCATATATGTGATATTCAGCAACTTTAAAAAGGTGCGGTTTTCTGAGGCAGCAACCTTGTGCATACCGCACCTGGTTTGTGCTCTAAAGGATGGAAATGAGGCTGCCCAGGAGAGTGTGCTTGACACCCTTTGCTTGCTTAAAGAATCTTGGCCGCAAATGAATGAAGATATCGCCAAAGCCCAGTCCCTGATTTCAGCTGAAGCCATACCTGTACTACAAATGCTTATGAAGACATGTCCTCCCAGTTTTCATGAGAGAGCTGATAGTTTGCTACATTGCTTGCCTGGTTGCTTGACAGTGACCATCATTCGTGGGAATAATTTGAAACAGACAATGGGGGGTACAAATGCATTTTGTTGCCTGCAAATAGGAAATGGTCCTCCGAGGCAAACTAAGGTAATTCTTGTAGATAATTCTAAATATATTTCATTTGTAGCGCAGTTGGTGTCCCTCTGAAATCCAGTGTTGCCAGATCTACCTTGCAACACTGGGATCGCTGCTCTCCTGCATGTTGTATTTAGTTAACATCTTTTTTTTTTTTTGTCTGTGGCTACTAATTTGTGCTGAACATCAGGTGGTAAACCACAGCATCTGCCCAGCTTGGAACGAGGGTTTCACTTGGTTATTTGACGTCGCCCCTAAAGGGCAGAAGCTCTACATCATATGCAAAAGCAAAAATACATTTGGAAAGGTATGTTCATAATTCAATAAGCATTGCATTCTTCTCTTGGTTCTTGGCTTCTTGCCTGTGATTGTTTTGTATTATTTGCTCAAATGCTGATACTTTCCCTGCAGTCAACCCTTGGAAGAGTGACCATCCAGATCGACAAGGTTGTCACGGAGGGCGTCTACAGCGGGTTCTTCAGCCTCAGCCACGACGGTGGCAAGGACGGCTCAAGAACCCTAGAGATAGAAATCGTATGGTCAAATAGGCCATCCAACGACAGTATGTAGCATAGGGCTGATTTACCTGAAGCCGATCTTATACTCCTGGCTTCCATGTAAATCAGCCCCCCTATAATCATCAAAATTCATTTATTTATATGTTGAAAAAGTTATGACGCTTTAGATAACCCGCGCCATCATTCAATTATTATTGAGGTCGTCTCGGGATTGTTAGCCTTGCTGCCGTAACAGATTTTGGACCCGGGTAATATTTTTTGTACAGGTGAATTTATTTAATGTAATTATATCTTAGTGTTTAGATTGGCGTGAGTACTGACAAACAGCACTGAGTACTGACAGTAACATTCTGTGTGCGATCTGTGGCGTGATATTTGTCCGTTCTCGTGCGTGTCATGTGTGTTTTCCGTTGCGCACCGTTTTGGGGGGGAAAATTAGGTGAGCCAATTGCATTGATTTTTAATCCACAGCTTCTTTTAGGTGGTAATCGGATTGTTTTTAGTTTTTAGACTATCTGCATTCATGAACCTCAATATGCAACGTCTAAAAGGAATATTCTAGCGTTGTCACCGAGATTCTTTTCTCAATTCTTCCGCACCCATCCATACTCAATCTCAACATCTATACCAAAGTAGGGCCACTAGTCTAGATTTTTCCTTTTTTTTTCTTTTTTTCTTTTTTCTCTTCCCTTTTCTTTTCCCCTCTCCTCCTTTATCCATTCCACCGCAGCATGACCGCCCTACTCTTGCACCACCACTCGCACCCCCCCGGCTCTCCCTGTCCTCCCCCTCCGTCTCCGGCGAGGGCGCGCGGCGGCGCCCCGGCGTCCCGGCGTCTCTCCCCCGAGAGCAGGGCAGCCGCACCCCCTTCTTCCACCGACATCGCGCCACGCCCGGCCTCCAGCTGCCTCTCCTCCGCCGCCACCACCGCTGAGGCTGGGCCCTCCTACTCCTCGCCGCCGCCACCGCCACCGCAGGCGGCTCTACCGGAGGAGCTCGCCCAAGGAGCAGCAGCACCGGCCAAAGGACGGGGAGGCCCGCGAGGAGCAGCAGCAGCGGTGATGGCGGCTGTCGTTCCTCCCCTCGCCGGCGAGTCTCAACTTGGCCGTTCGCGACCGCCTTCCTCCTCACGGGCGGTCTCTGTGCTCGCGGCTCCGGCCCCCGTCCCCTTCCGGCGAGCCGCCCCGTCCCCATTCGACGAGCATGCGGCGGCTGTCCGGGCTCGACCTTGTTCCTCCTCGGCGGCCGTCCGAGACCGCGAAGCTCCCCTACGCCTCCTCTCCGAGCGGCGGGCGACCTCCTTCCTCACCGGAGATCCCGAAGCCGGTTTCTCCCCTTCTCCCATGGCTTCTCTCTCCCCGTCGTCTCTCTCCACAGCTCAGCCCCGTCCTTCTCTCTCCTTGTCGGGCCCCGTAGCGTCCTTTACCGTGCCGTCCGTACGCATGCCATAGTTTGCGTTCAGAGGCCGGTGCGTAGCCTTTACGTTCGGCTTTGCAGTACCCGCTACGGGGTTTCAGCCTCTATACGCTTTTGCGTTCGACTTTGCAGTAGCCGCTGCGGGTAGTCTTACCCACATGGCAATATTATGCCCATCGTTTCAGCTCTTGACTTTTGTTCGAATCATGGCTCAGCCGGGGCAGGCCATGTGCCGTCTGATGTGTTGTCGCGCCTGTTCAGTAGTAGTATCATCGTTTATGTTTGCCGTGTGGCAGCTGGCCTGACTCATCTCATCTGTACCCGTGTGGCAGCTGGCCTGACTCATCTCACCTGTACTGGCTTTGCTTTCTCGTTCTCATGCAAACGTCTCTCGGGTCTGTTTGCTACTTTCTCAGGCATGTTTATAAGTAGCGTCTTTGGTTTCTAGAAACGCCAAACTTTTTACATCCTCTTCTCAATTTTTTTTTTATTTTTTACATCCAGTTTATCTCACATGCCATAGCCGCAACTAGCGGTATGAGGAAGCTGAAGTAGTACCTCTTTCCTTCCGCCGGCCAATTACCCTTAGCTACGCGCATAGAAATTGAATAAAACTGATTTCTTTTAGTACTCGCAAAGACTTCATTTTAAGCACAGTAAATAAAATAGCCACGCGCTTGAAGTTACGTCATGTGGAGCTGTGGACAAAAGAATGCTGGGAAGAAGCCATGTTAGCTGAAATTGGACACCGCGTATTGCTTGGGAAGTTGGGATCCTGCCGTGTGGACCAACAATTCCACGCTTCCACTTGCTGATGTCAAGTGTCTAATTGGCAGCCAAGTTTTTTTTTCAAAATTAATAAAACAAATCAGCTACCATTTATATTAAAATAGAGAAAACATATGAACAATTTACAACAAAGATACATATTAATATTCACCGATATACCTATGGAGTAAGAATATATTACCCATCCAAACATATATGTAGGGAAATACTAGACTAATGGCTCAACGACCTAGTACTTACATATGAGCATTCAATACGGAAGCTAATAGGTAACGTCATGACTCATGACGAGCGTCAATAGTTCCGAACCTTCAATAGCTTAACGCGCTCCTCCATCTTGTTTCTTTTAATGGAACTGATCGTGACTTGACTCTCTCGATCACATGCAGCTCAAAGTCTTCAGTCTCGTCGAGCAGAACAAGCAACGTAATTCTCCACACGCGTTGTGCCAAAAATCCTAGTCCAACTAAGACAATCTGTTGAGTCACGTGTTGAGCTAATATATAACAAAGAAATTAATGCTACATATGTATGCAGAGGTCATCAGGTGCGAAGCTAGCGTTGAATTGACAGTGATGCACGCTACAAGGATATGGTGCTAATATTTTTTTTCTAGAACACGCCAAGGCGCGAGTATTGCAATATGGTGCTAATATAATAGGCAGTAGCAATTTTTTTACGACCCTGGTGGATTTGGCAAAAGTTATTTTAGTTGAACCCATAGTGATCTACTTCCTCGGTCGCAAATATGAGCTATGCATGTTGGTTCTAATTGAGAGAAACTTTTTCTTTGTTGATGCCCTAAAGTGTCATGCATAATCAAAACAGGAATTGATGAGCTTTTCTATGTTGATTATGGATATCCCAAAATGGGGAGCTTAATAAGGTTTACACACTGATTATGTACAAAAAAATTATCACACATCAATGCAAGAAACAGATTTTTGGATGGCCACGCTTTTTTTGCTTTACTTAATGGACGTTTCTCTTCTCTTTCTCAATTAATGTCGCCACTCTGAGCATCATCTTTTGATTGTTAGATACTGCAGCTGATAGTTTTTGCAGCTCATAAGATGGCTGCCACTGTCTTTTTGTGAGAGGAAAACATTATACACCACGACTGATATGTTGAAGCGAATAGATTGGTCTGGCTGCTAGAGTGTTATGCAACCAATTAATGAATCCATTTTGAAAGTTGGTTGCATTTGGTTCAGAGACAGGAAGGGATGGAAGGAGTGTGATGGACATTGATAACCCTGAATTATGTTTGGTAGGACGGATGAGAATGGATTGCATGTATGGCAATTTTTGATCCCTTTACCCCTGTTAACTAGGCCCTAATTGCCAGTGTCCTTCCTTTCACCCGACTTAATCTTCTTCCTTTTCGCCTGGCCTTTGTTCGTTTGATTTGCTTGACCATCGCCATCCTTGCCATGCCCCTTTGCGGCTGTGCCCCCACCCTATCCATCCAACCAGCCCGCCGCCCGCCCATCCATTGTGTTCCTAAACGGTAGGCGCTAAATTATTCCAAACAACTATATCTGGACCGTTACGATATAGTGGTAAGGGCTGCAATAGCAATTGTGGCTACTACTATTGCTATTTAATACTACCTTGCTAATAAGGAAAAATATATTTTTCTCCTCTATCTTTTCTCCCTCCGTGTCCACCTGTCCATGCGCTGTTTCTACCATCTGGTGTGGCACCATGCCAAGTGCTTCCTGACTTGCAGAGCCAATTTTCGGTGCTCTGACTCCTGATACCAAAACGGCTTTGGCACACGGAAGGGCAAAACCACTCTTTTGAGCGACATTGTTTGATAGGGCTTTACCGCTCTGATACTGAAGAAGCAAACGGATTCGGTGCTAGAGGCACACCAAATAGGTCCTCAGTTTTGGTTGTCATTTCTTATATCCCATCTTATTACTTGCATACATATAATAAAATTTGAACAAGTCATAGGTATTAGTCATAGAGACTGGTTTTGGAATTTAAAATTTAGAATATTTATAATTAGAATCCCTCCTGCTCAGGATACCTCGGAGTGATACACGAGCAGCGCCACGAGCACTTCGTGACAGCGTACCATATTCCAGAAATCCCAGCAAGCATCACAAAATTCCAAGACCCAAAACCGAGGTGCAGAATCCTTGTTATCATAAAATATAATATCTATCTGTAAATAAAAATAAATAAAAGTGCAGTGAAAAAAACAAAAAGAATTTGCAGAGAAGCTTCCAATCGCGTGCTCTTCTGTGCCGTCCCCTTCTCCCCCACGCTGCCGCTATAAATAACGCCCCCGCGTTTCTTTCTCCCTCTGTTCTCTCACCACCGGCACGAGAGCAAGAAAACCACAGCCGCTTCAGGCGGGCCGCGGGCGCTCACCCTGCTCCTCGCCTCCTCTTCCTCGCCTCGCCATGGCGGCGGCTTCCAGCAGGTGGACTCCGGCGGCCGGCGTCCTGCTGCTTCTCCTGGTCCTGCTCCCGCTCGCCGCCACCCCGTCTCGCGGCGCCACGCCGGCGAGGGCGCCAGCGGCGGCGTCCACCGCCGTGTTCCAGCTCCACGGCGACGTCTACCCGACCGGGTACGCTGGCCGACCCTCATCCCCTCCCTTCCCATGCCCTGATCAAGGTCGATTGTAGTATAGAGTCGAATCAGCACGTACGGGTGCGCGCGGCTGCGAGGAGGGAAGGGATTACGCCGCTCAATTCGAGCTCTTGCCGTTCGATTAAATGTGAGATTCGGACCTTTTTTTTTCCCTTAAGAACTCGCTGTGGCTTCTGCTTAATCAGTTACGGCCGCGCCTGGCGATTTGGGTTCTTTCTCGCGGAATGCACGGCATCGTCGCCTCCGTCGCGCCGCGGGCGTTGGCTGGCCTTGTGTGAGTCTGACCAAGTCGCCGGTGGAATCGCGAATTTAACTTTTGACTGCGCCCCTTTCTTGCCTGTCTCTATACAATCCTAGGGGGTTTTCTCCTATCTCTGTCTCTCACTTTTCATTGCTGGCTTCGAGCTTCTCCAATACTTCAGAGTTCAGAGCATCACAGGTGGTGACCATTCTCGGAGATTGTAAACTTTTCTGATTTCACTTAACGAAGCACATGCCAAGCCACGCTTTTGGAAAAAAAAGAGCATCACAAGTGTGGTCTTTTCGAAGTTCGAACTACTTTCAGGTTGTTGGGAGCTTTTTTTTTTTAATCGGCATTGACGTTTACCCCAACCGAGATTTCCTCGTTTGCTCTGTTCTTGCTCTTATTATGTGTTCCCATTTCCCCTACCTTTGCTTGCTCATACCGAAAATTTCTCGTTTCCTCTGTTCTTGCTCTTATATGCTCTCCTGCCTTTGCTTGCTCCTTTTGTTCCTCTGTATCTGTAACTCCAAATTCTCCACTCTTCTGTGATGAAAGAGAAGGGAGAAAATCCTCTGCTTCGTTTTTTCCCTCCAAGTTTATCAGGCTTTGAGAATCCACTTGACTTTTGTGTACAATCCTTGACATTTTTCCTCTTCATCTGCAGCCACTACTATGTCACGATGAACATTGGGAACCCGGCCAAGCCCTACTTCCTGGACGTGGACACCGGCAGCGATCTCACGTGGCTGCAGTGTGACGCACCCTGTCGGAGTTGCAACAAGGTACCGTTGACTCAATGCTGCATATGCATTCTTCAGGGTTGTGTCATAATTCTAGTCCTGGTTACTGGACGCATTGTGTTTCGCTGAAATCCTCGTGATCTTCGTGTTCATGACAGAATGAACTCTGTGCCAGTGTTGAAAAGAACATTATCCGTTTCAGGTTAAATTTTTTTCTTTACATCAAGCACGCTTCAGGTGTAAACTGTAAATATGACTTGTCTAGTTGTGTGTGTTTTCCAACTTCCAAGATGGCCAGTTTGGTTTGGCCTAGGAATTGGTATCAGTTTTGCTTCAAATCACCTCACATTGACTGACTGCTCCTCGTTCAGTGATGACATTATCTCATTTGTATATGTAGAAGAATCTTGCCTTGGTCCTTGATGCTGCATTACTGATTTCTGTTGCAGGTGCCACATCCCTTATATCGACCAACAGCAAACAGCCTTGTGCCGTGTGCAAACGCACTCTGCACTGCACTTCACAGTGGACAGGGCTCTAATAACAAATGCCGTGCACCAAAACAATGCGACTATCAGATAAAGTACACTGATAGTGCATCTTCTCAAGGTGTGCTGATCAACGACAGCTTCTCACTGCCCATAAGATCCTCCAACATTCGTCCTGGCCTCACATTTGGGTATAACACTTAACGTTGTCTGATGAATGCCACTGGGTTCAACTGTTAACGATTAATTTTCTTTGTGCAGCTGTGGATATGACCAGCAAGTGGGGAAAAATGGTGCTGTGCAGGCAACAACTGACGGCATGCTTGGGCTTGGGAGGGGTTCAGTTAGCCTTGTTTAACAGCTCAAGCAGCAAGGGATCACCAAGAATGTCGTTGGCCATTGCCTCAGCACGAATGGAGGGGGATTCCTCTTCTTTGGGGATGATATTGTGCCTTCACGTGTTACTTGGGTACCGATGGCTCAGAGGACATCTGGGTAAGCATCCTTACAGATTCTGTTTGTATCGCTATTACATTGTATTTGTCATGGATGCTTCTTAATTTTTGACAGGGATCAAGAAAAGACATAGTTTATCCATATTCGTATTTGATTGCTGCAAGTTTGTTAGCATTCTATGACAAAAAAGTTATGGTCTTAAGGTCAATATAGACCTTTGTAGGATTAGTTTATATTATCATCCTTTTTGCCCCTTTGGATTGAAAGGCCAAGTTTCTGCGTCAGTTTCCTTGATAGCTGCCTGATGTTATTAGTTTGCGAACAATTTATACTCTTGTTTGTCATTTCCAGTCTATTTAAAGATTTTGATGGAATGGCCATTCTCTAAAAAATACATAATGATCTCAAGCTAAGTTTACCTCCTAGAGTGAATAATGAGAATTTCATATCTCCATCATGGATGATCCATACGAACAAGTACATCTTTAAGTTCACTTTCCTTTTTTCATTTTGTTTGATGCATTATACACATTTGTAGGAACTACTACTCACCTGGCTCAGGAACACTGTACTTCGATAAACGTTCAAATGGAGGTGGTATTTGACAGTGGTAGCACATATACCTATTTTACTGCTCAGCCATACCAAGCTGTCATTTCTGCGGTATATTTCGACCATGATTTGTTCTGATGTCCATAATTTTTTCAAGAAACAAACACTGAACTATTGATAGTCTGGCCTTGCAGCTCAAAGGTGGTCTCAGCAAGTCACTTGAACAGGTGTCAGATCCCAGTCTGCCTCTGTGCTGGAAAGGCCAGAAAGCATTCAAATCTGTGTTTGATGTCAAGAAGGAATTCAAATCACTGTTTCTGAGCTTTGCCAGTGCCAAGAATGCCGTCATGGAGATCCCTCCTGAAAACTACCTCATCGTCACTGTAAACTCTTGACACTCAATTGACTAACCAGAGGTTGAACCACATTTATTTTGAAAACATAATGATGGCTAAGTTGTCCTCTTACATGTTTGTACCAGAAAAATGGAAATGTGTGCCTGGGCATCCTTGATGGAACGGCTGCCAAGCTGAGTTTCAACATAATTGGAGGTACAGACTCCAGTCATACAGTACCAAGTTTCTGAGATTTGGATGCAGCGCATATTTGTGTACTAACTTGTCTTAACTTTTCTTTTGTAGACATCGCGATGCAGGATCAGATGGTGATCTATGACAATGAGAAGTCGCAGCTGGGATGGGCGCGCGGGGCATGCGCTAGGACCGCCAAGTCTATTCTGTCTTCCTTTCCCTGAACTCAGTTCTATGTACTTCTGATGATGAGTTTGGGAGAAAACCAATATATCAAAACTCCTCGGAATGCATGATTTTCCTAACTGAAGAGTGCCAGCTTATGTCGAAAGGAATAAATATTAGTTTGGATTACTATCCAGGGCGATGACTGATGAAAGGCAGGTTTCTTAAAAAAAATTGAGACTATAGGAGTGAAGTTTAGATAGGAAGATGGGAAGTTACTAACAGTGGCTGTATGCTCCTCCTGTTCATATTGAGGTGCTGTCCATAATTTGTAAGGCTGATCTGTGTTGTTCTCCATATGCTATTAACTGGAAGCCTCTCTAGAGCTCCATTTTGAAATAATGATACATGAGAGCTGCTTGTTTCATTATTACAATGCTTTAACCACATAATATGCACATCAAAAGCAAAGAAACTGAAAGTATAGCAAAGATCACTGAAAATCTAAATTTTCTGTGCACAAGCACATGGAGGTGAGCTGAGACAGGGGGTGGAGGATTGTTCTGTGAGGAACTGAGAATTGGGAAGCAACCATTAACGAAACGAAGCAGTGTCACCGAACGAACTCACCAACAAGAATGGAAATTGAATAAGAGTCTGGGATAGAGTAGCAAGGAGGGCACGACTGAACCCGCGAGGAAGAAGACAGGCTGGGGATTCACAATTCTGTTCTCCGATGTCCCTTTCACCTTTTCTTTTTGAAACTGATGTCCCCTTCACTTACGAGAAACTGATGTCCCCCTTCACTTACATCAGCTACAGATCGAACCAGCCCAACACAGCTTTTACCACAGAAGTCAGCCCAAGGCCCAGGACTTGATCTCTTCCTATGTCTAATCTTGCCTCGCCATCTTCTAACATGACAAGCAGCAACTTGCATTCAGGGACAGCCGGAGAATCTCCATATACAGTACAAATATATGGAGTACTGGAGACGTACTCTTCTGCTACTGAATGGCATATGCCTTACAGCCAACCTCGGATCCTCGTGTACATGGCCAGGGGATTAAACTTAATGCAGGAGTTAAACAGAGTATGAGAAAACGAACATACAGATAAATGCAGTTTGGTGGGAGCTTGGTGAGTGCTTAAACTTTTCCTGTCAGATGGAATGCTACTGAAGAGGGAACTGCAGTCTGAATAAGTGAAGTCTGACATGTTCCAGGGCCAACTCAAGAGATCGGGCATAGCAGGAGGTGAAAAATTTGGATGAAGGAATGTCTTTATTCTGGCTTTGTGAGTGTCGGCCCTGGTGGAAAAAAATATTGTTTGCGCTGCTTTCTTTTGTACTGATTTCTAGAGACTACCGAGGTTGTCCATTTTCTGCCTATTGTGGAACATATGGGTGGCGATTGCTTAAACGCCTGTACAAAAGGGTTACCAATTGAATGTACAAATGTTTTTTTTTTTGGTAGCACAACTGTCGTTTGAGTGGAAATGCCGTTATTTTACTAAAACGGGACCATCATACTCACATGCTCTTTCATGCATGTTTCTTATCAATTGGATAGCTACGCACACAATGATTAAAGCATGTAACTTGCAAACATGTTATACATTTTTGCATCACATATCGACCTAAAAAAACAAAAAGAAGTGTGGTGACTTAGTGCGCTTGCATTGGCATAATTTACATCTATTGTTTTCTAATCTGTGGTAACATATATATTTAGAATCCAATTTATGCATCCTTTTGAGTTTATCAATCATCCAATGATACTGTTCATACAGAGGAATATTGTGCACAACTATTTATCTCAATTCTCAACTGAGTGGATGTATACGGCTAGTAGCGATGGAGAAGCAACCAACAAATTCAGATTTACATCCAATGATCCGAAATCCAAAATAGTAGATACTTAATTCTAGAAACCCACAACTGTACATTCCTGAATATGCATGTACAGCTTGAAAAAATTGACTATGATGGATTCTATATGTATTTCTCCACTTAATAATTATTTTTATTCATTGGCCCATTTAGTGTACGTTTTAGATTATATAAATATTTTTAAATATAATATTATTTAATTTGCAGGACTCCATAGTGATAGATATAACATTATTTTCACTATCGTAGCATAATAAAAAAAATCAAAATATGCAGGAAAATATATGGAATTGGCATTTGAGTTTTTTTTAACAAAATTATGGCCACTTGCAGTTTTGCAGAGTTTTTTTTCCCAAACAAGTAATTGTGGGACTCACCTTGTTGACTTCACAATTAATAATTTTTTAGAACATAACTATCAGATGACAGATATGGTTGTGAGTGGATTGTTGAAACTTCCTATGTGCACTTTTTGGAAGATAACTTTTGTGTGATCAAGATCTATCGTTCCAAATCTGCATTTTCCATTTGAGCTTGTTTGGTTGTACATGTATCTAACCCAATCTACTTATGTTGAAGTGGTTGGGAGTGAAAAATTAATTAATTTTCACTTCAATCCACCATAATACATGTAGATTGAGGTAGATACAAGTGTAGCCAAACAAGGCCTGATGGATATTTTTTTCTACATGCAAGTTTCATGTGATATCTTAATAATATAAATATTTTTTAATTATTAGTAGTCCACTAGTATAGCTTTATCATCTAGATACTAAATGACAGAAAGAATATAAAAATTTCAATCTTAATTATTTTGGATTGAAGAAAATGGAGCAACCTTGTAGAATAGGAGAACCACCTCTCCTTATTGACAAAGATAGAACTCTGATATTTTTCCCTACTGGAATAAACAATCATGTCAAATAGACATTGGCAGGATCCATCATGTAGCGTGTGTCCTCATCAGGAAGGGACATTATGTGAGTGTGATTGCTGTAATGGCCCAATTCTAAGCTTGGGATAAAAAATAGTTAGGAGGTTAGTGAGGCAGCTGAGGCCCTAAAGAATGTGCAAAAAAACACAGCTATTCTAGAGCACAAGAAAATGTTTGTGATTTATACACATCATTACTACAATAGCGTGCTCATATATTATATCTTAACACAGATATCACCTCTATCAGCATTTCCTTGTAAGCAAGCCATTCAGTTGGGCAAACATATGATTTTAGAAGGTTACTAGTGCATGTGACGTGCTTCTGACTTGGTTGGTGGGTCAGTGATGCAGCTGGGGCCATTAAGGATGCGAAAAAAGTGTGGACACACTTTTGTAGACATGTTGCAATGTGTGATGTATACACATTATCACTTCCCAAATATCTTTTTGTCCTTATTGTCTAGCACATGGATGAGATCCGCTGGTGCTCAAAGTCAATATTGCACAGCACTCGGTTGAGCAAAATTTTAGAAGTTAACTACTACTAGTAGTAGATGCGCTTATAAGTGGGTTGTTGAAACTTCCTGTATGCATTGTTTTAGAAGATAACTTGCGTGTGATAGCTGGCTATATGTTCTGTTCCCTCCCTCCAGATGTATGTAAGTAGGAAGGCACAATAGTCATTTCTATCCCCAAACTATGCCCGGTACTTAATTTGGTCCCTAAACCTTTAAATTGTACACATTAGTCCTTCAACAATGTACTTGTAGCTTAATTTCCTCCATCTCCTTCATGTCTCGCCACATGGCTAGAATGGCATGCAAAATGTCACTCCTACCCCTTGCTCCTTCCTTTACCCACTGGTTAGGCTCAAGTGAGAAGCACATATGTATGTAATTGTTAGGCTCTTTTGAATAGGGCAGCACAAGCATGTTTGCATGAAATCCAAGAGCCTTGGCAGTACCTACATGAGCATGTCTTGTTTTTTAGGTCTACTATTAATCTTACATTTTTTCTCTCCCACTACAAATCCAGCATCACCATTCCACAAGACATGACAATACTGTCCTACCTAATCTTATTTAATTTTCTGATAATGTTAGGACACACTGTCATTGTCCACCTCTCACTATTAATCCCATTTTCTTGGATCCTTGTAGTCACCTGTAAACATCGTGGAGCCTGGGCAGCTAGTAAAGTGGGAGCGAGGGGTAGGAGTGGCATATATTTCACATGCAGTGCTGTGCTTATGTGGCTATACATGAAGGGTTATGGACGAGATTGCGCTACAAATCCATTGTTTAATGACTAAAGTGGACATTTTGAAAGTTTAGACCAAACTAAGTCTTTGACAATAGTTTAGGGATGAAAATGATTATTTTTCGAATAAGAAATGAATCTCTGTGCACTTTTTTAGAACATGACTTGTGTGCGAGTACATTTTAGAAGGTTACCAGATCTGTAACATTTTCTACTCACATGCATTGTATGCGGAGAATAGAGCGACATATAGCTGGCTATAGTAAAGCATGATTTGCATCATACATAGGTAATAGAACAAAAGGAGTTACAATGCTGTTCATTTAATGATTAAATTTAAGATTCCATTCAATTAGTAGACAACTATACTTTCTAACGTGTAGTTAATAGCCTACTTGAAATTTGATCTTTCCTCCAGTGAGTCAATATTTTCCAAAATTGTCATGTTTGGGAACCATATGAGGATCGGTGGATATATAGAGCCTCTTATTTCTAGGGGCCCACAATTAGTTTGAAAAGATATTGTCTAAAGTTTATTTTAGATTGTATCTATATATCTCCCACAATTAATGGATAATTATCTGTACGCAAGTTTTATGAATTATCATTAGAGATAATATCTTGTTGTATATCGTAACTCATTCATTGCAAATTATATGTCACTTTAGTTTTGACCAAGAAAAATACGCTGACATCTACAACCACAAACTAGTTTTTTACTTTTCTATGAAATATGTTTTTATAATGCATTCATTTGAACTTGTAGATGTTAATGTAAAACCTTGATCAAAATTTAAAGAAATGTGACTTAGGACAAAGCAAAAGTGAGAGCTATAATTTAGAACATATGGAGCGTGATACAATATTTGTTCCATTGTTGTAGTCCAACCTTTGAATATGGCATAAAAGGATATATATATATATAAACCCTAAACCCTAAACCCTAAACCCTAATACCACAAATATTCGTGGCTAATATTCGAAACTCAAATTTAAATTTCAAAATTCATGAGTTACTATTCACTACACTATTCAAATTTGTTGTACTATTCAAATTCGTTGTACTATTCAAATTCGGAATATGAATAGTATACGAGCACTTCACTCGTGTTGCACGCTTTATATAAAATATTCAAAGCACACACTATTTGGATACTATGTAGGATATTTAAATATTCAAAGGCAATAGGCCAGCGCAACAGCCAGCGCAAAAGGAATATACAGTGAATAGAATAAAATATTCTGAATGTCCCAAATCCATCAGAGAAAGCATCAATTATCGAAGACGAAGTCGTTGTCATGCTTCAAGAAGATAATTGAAGACGCAGGCGTTCGTTATCCTCAGAAGACAATGCGACGTTGGCAGGTCACCAACCGGCAACAGTAGAAGCCGATAATTGAAGACGGTGCGCCATCCAGCTGTGAAGATGATAAACTCGAAGGACAGCCAGATAAGCGCGGAGGACACTCCAGAAGGCTCTCTGAGCTCTTTAAAAGGAGATGCTGAGCGCTTGCATTCAGCATCGATCGATCAATCGGAGCATCGATCGCCAGAACCACGACGACCACCACCTTCATCCTCACCCTCAACCGCACATCACTCACTCCACGAAGACTCCACTCCACACCATGAAGCCATGATCTCAGAAGCACTCTGAGAAATTATACACCATTGTAGTAACCATCCACTACAACTGTACAATACCACCTTTGTAAATTAGAGAATAAGGAAGATCACCGACTTTTCGTGCTTGTAAGGTAATTAAGGTTTGTGCTAAGTGCTTGGGGTTTTCCGAAAGAAAAAGCCGTATGTAAGCTTGCCTTGTAAAAATGGATTAAGCTTTTCTGTTTTAATCCCAGTTGTCCTTTAAGCTTGTTCATATGGGACGATGTCTCTATGCTAGGGACCCTAGAGGAGAAACCTCTGCGTTGAGTTGTTCTCGTGTTAGCCCATGTAGCGGCGTTGTAGAGAACCCTGTGTCCGCAGAGAAGTGTTCCCTTCGGGTGGAACTGCCTGGGGAGACGATAGTGCCTGAGTCCTGTGTGTCCATGGCTGAGGATAGCGAGGGAGAAGAACAGGTTAGCCTGGTTCTGTAGCGAGCTAGGTGATGCATACGGTGAGTACCGAGTAGGACTGACACAAGCATAGTCACACAACCGGCTGAAAGTTTGGTCTCGCCAGCCTTGCGAAGATCCTGAGAATATATAATTCCGCATACATAATCCGCATTATGCATAATTAATTGCTCACTTAATAATCACTCGTGCTAATTAATCACGCACGTCGCTATCGCTCACGCATTTTATATTCGTGCGCACAGTTTCGTTGAATATTTATATTATTTGCATAGTAGTGAATACTATTGCCTTTGAATATTTAAATATCCTGCATAGTATCCAAATAGTGTGCTTTGAATATTTTATAACAAGTGTGCAACACGAGTGAAGTGCTCGTACACTATTTATATTCCGAATTTGAATAGTACAACGAATTTAAATAGTATAACGAATTTGAATAGTGTCAAATTTTAAAATTTAAATTTGAGTCTCGAATATTAGCCACGAATATTTGTGGTATCAGAGCCTGGTTAATAAAATTTGAATTTTGGTTGATAAAACTTGAATTTTGGTTAATAAAATTTGAATTTTGGTTAATAAAATTTGAATTTTGGTTAATAAAATTTGAACTTAAGGGATTTACTAAAAGTGTAATAATGGAAGATATAGATAGCCAAATTAAATCTTATGAACAAAAGATTAGAAAAAATGCTGATAAATATTTTAGAACTGGTATAAGTGAATGGAATGCTATAAGAGAAAGAAATCTATTTTAGGAGAATGATTTATAGTCTTAATAAAATCAAGGAGGAAAGAGCTTTAGAAAATAAATATCTTAAAACATCTACTGTGAAAGTAGTTGTGTTGAATAAAGACACAGAATATTATGATGTTGATGAAGCTGTGCAGAGCAATAATATTGAATATAATATAGATAAAGATGAGCAGTTGAATATTAATCAGCAGCTTTTATTAGAAAGCTACGATGAAGAAGAAGAAGATAATGCTCAAAGTTATAAAGATTTTATAGACACATTATGTGATGAAGAATTGTGCAATTTAGATAATGCTATGGAAAGATTAGATATTATATCTAATAATACTAAAAATTTAATAGAAGCAAATATTGAATTTATGGATCAAGATGGTTGTGAACATGATTGAATAAAAGGAAGAGGTGACTATAATATAAAATATATATTTTGCATATACTACCCTAGTCAAGAAAATAGAGCCACACGTAGTAATTGTTTAAAACAAGCATGTGTTTCTTGTTTAAAGACAAATAATCAGAAATGAAGACAAGAGATAGAATTAGAACAAGAAGATAAAATATTGACAAGTAGAGTCAGAAATTTAGAAAATAGAGTAAATACTTTGGAAGCAGAATTAGAAGAATTAAGAGCTAGAATTGAACTTAATGAAGAATGTAAGAATGATAGAAATATTATCACTAATACTGAGTTAAAAGAGCAGACTATAATAAATAGAAAAGATGATAAAGCTACACAACTAAAAGATGCCATAATAAATTTTGGTAGCAAATATATAGTTAGGTTACCATTCAAAGATATAGTAGGTATAAGAATACCTGTAAAATTAAACTTAACTCCAAATATCTCTTATAAAACATTAGCGTTGATAGATACTGGTTGCACAAAGAATATTATACATGATAAATATTTTGCAAGATGCCCAGAAATAGTTCATACAATAGATCAAAATAAAGCAGAAATATCTACTGATATGTCTGGAACACAAAGACCTCATAATCAATTAGCTTATAATATAGAAATACAAATAAATAATACAAAATATATAATAGATGAAATTACAATAAGAGATTTATCTATGATAAGTGTTGATATGTTACTAGGTTTAAGATTTTTATAATTTTCAGTACAAACAACAATTATACATGAGCAAGGAATTACTTTTATCCCTCATCAAGATAATATTCCATACATAATAGAAATACAAAGAAATATAAATTCTAATTTAGATAGGTCTAATCTAAAAATTGAAGGGTCTGATAATTATAGAAATGAAGAGTTGAGCGAAAATATAGAAGAATTTCATGTAGCAAATTCAAGTATAGAAGGCATTAGTCTACAATCACTAGCGCCAAACTGGTATAGGGACATAAAGTCCAAAAAAGATATAGACAAAATAGTCCAAAGACTAGAAGATATTCAAATAATTGGAGAAATACCAATGAAACAATGGGATAAGAATGGTATAGTATGTATAATTAATATAATAAATCCAGAATATATAATTAAGACAAGTCCTATAGAAGCAACACCTAAAGATATAGAAGAATTTAAAATGCATATAGAAGAATTGTTAAAACTTAGAGCTATAAGAGAAAGCCGAAGTCCTCACAGATCAGCAGCATTTATAGTTAGAAATCATGCTGAAATAGCCAGAGAAAAATCAAGAATGGTTATTAATTATAAAAGACTAAATGATAATACTATAGATGATGCATATAATATCCCAAATAAGCAAGAATGGATAAATAGGATACAAGGTTGTAAATATTTTTTAAAATTTGATCTAAAAGCTGGTTTTTGGCAAGTAAAAATGGCAGAAGAATCAATAGAATGGACTGCTTTCACATGTCCTCAAGGTCATTACGAATGGATAGTAATGCCTTTAGGTTTAAAAAATGCCCCTGCCTTATTTTAAAGAAAAATGCAGAATATCTTTAATGAAAATCAAGAATTCATGCTAGTTTATATTGATGATCTTCTAATCTTTTCAAAATCTTACAAAGAGCACATAGCTTATTTAGAAACATTTTTTAGAAAGGTAGAGCAATATGGGTTAATACTT
>CM041633.1:16000473-16073596 GCA_023333625.1 Bothriochloa decipiens
GTTATTAGCATATTCTCATTCATATCACCTTCTAAAAATCCTAATGCTGCTTTATTTATTGAATCTCATCTCTTGTCTAACAAAGTTATTAAGACCTTTGTCCCTAATTTATTTCTTGTCATACCTTTAATTCCTATGATATACATTCCTTGATGTATATATTTATATCCAGAATATTTCAACCCATTTTCAATTTGCTTATTAACTATGCTTAGCTGAACAGGATCAGCTAGAACACTTAATTCAATTTCTCTAGATATTCTGTATAATCCGTTTTTATTTTCAAACCAACCCATTTGATATATTTGTTGGGGTCTTATCTTTCTTAAAGTATCTTTCTGATATCTTTTAAGATCTCTTTCCACATCTATCATCTCTTCCAGAGTCTCTATATCATCGCATCTACCTTTTATTTTATCCATTAAACCTAAAGGTCTTATATCTCTATTCACTATTTGGAGTGACTTGTCTCTTCTAGAGTGGCCTTCAGATACTGCCATTTTTCTGAATTTAATGATCTATTAGATTCAGCTATTTCTGCAGATGATAACACAATTTCTTTGTTATGACCAATGATATTAGTATTCTCAAATTTTTTGTCTAGATAAGTTATATCGTTTTTAATATAGTCACTATTTTGGCTAATTCTTCCTAAAGAAACTAAATTCTTTCTAAAGAAACTTTACTTTCTTCCAAAGCTTGCAAAGCTATTTCTAACTTATTATTGATATTTAAATATTGATCTTTTAATTGCTTATGATTTTTATGAAGACTCTCAAATTTTAATTCCAAATCGTCTTGTCTTTTACCCCAAGATATATAGAAGTTATGTATTAAGTCTACTGCTAAATTTAACTGCCCGTGTGAAGTATGCCAAGTATGTTCTTCGAAACTATTTAGTCTGCACTTGATATTTATATTCTCTTTAGTCTTGATAGACTTTCTTGTATTAACTTCTAAATTTAGATAATGTAACTTTTCAATTTTCACTATTTAGTAAATCCCTTTAAATTCCAATTTTATCGACCAGAATTCAAATTTTATTAACCAAAATTCAAATTTTATTAACCAGACTCCGATACCACAAATATTCGTGACTAATATTCGAAACTCAAATTTAAATTTCAAAATTCATGAGTTACTATTCACTACACTATTTAAATTCGTTGTATTATTCAAATTCGTTGTACTATTTAAATTCATAATATGAATAGTGCACGAGCACTTCACTCGTGTTGCACACTTATTATAAAATATTCAAAGCACACACTATTTGGATACTATGCAGGATATTTAAATATTCAAAGGCAATAGTATTCACTACTATGCAAACAATATAAATATTCAACGAGACTGTGCGCACGAATATTATATGCATGAGCGATAGCGACGTGCGTGATTAATTAGCACGAGTTATTATTAAGTGAGTAATTAATTATGCGTAATGCGGATTATGTATGCGGAATTATGTATTCTCAGGATCTTTGCAGGGCTGGCGAGACCAAACTTTCAGCCGGTCGTGTGACTATGCTTGTGTCTATCCTACTCGGTACTCATCGTATGCATCACCTAGCTCGCTACAGAACCAGGCTAACCTATTCTTCTCCCTCGCTATCCCCAGCCATGGTACGGTATGTATGGTCTAACCTGTTCAGGGGGTATGTATGGTCTACCGTACCATGGCTGGGGATAGCGAGGGAGAAGAACAGATTAGCCTGGTTCTATAGCGAGCTAGGTGATGCATACGGTGAGTACCGAGTAGGACAGACACAAGCATAGTCGCACGACCAGCTGAAAGTTTGGTCTCGCCAGCCCTGCAAAGATCCTGAGAATATATAATTCCGCATACATAATCCGCATTACGCATAATTAATTGCTCACTTAATAATCACTCGTGCTAATTAATCACACACGTCGCTATCGCTCACGCATATAATATTCGTACGCACAGTCTCGTTGAATATTTATTTATTTGCATAGTAGTGAATACTATTGCCTTTGAATATTTAAATATCCTGCATAGTATCCAAATAGTATGTGCTTTGAATATTTTATATAAAGCGTGCAACACGAGTGAAGTGCTCGTGCACTATTCATATTCTGAATTTGAATAGTACAACGAATTTGAATAGTACAACGAATCTAAATAGTATAGTGAATAGTAACTCATGAATTTTGAAATTTAAATTTGAGTTTCGAATATTAGCCACGATATATATATATATATATATATATATATAGCATGTGTGATAAAAATAAGAAGGTCAAGTTTCTAGAGATCATAGAAACTGAAGTGATTCCATTGTTATCTGAATATATATTGTGCTTGTTATCTGAATACAGATGAGAACACCTGGATAGGAATTCCATATTGTCCTCAAGTCAATTATATTATATTATAGCATTCAGTTAAGCAACCCTACAATTGTAGGTGGTAACTAGTCCACGACCATGTGCTTCTGAGTTGGTTGTTGAAACTTCCATATGCTGGTTTGTTTTGTGTGATCAAAATATATTCCAGGGCCTACCATATTTACTTACTGCCCTGACTTTATCCCTTAGCCTGTTTGAAACACGGGAATTTTGCACGAACCATGCAAGAATTTCACAGGAAATCAATTCAATTTTACATGAAAAATGTTGGAACGTGGAAAATTTCCTGTATTCCAAACAGGCCTCTAAAGAATCCTCAAAGCTTCTTTCTAAAAAAATGATTGTGTACACGAAGCATCTCAAAAGCACACTATATCCATACTTTATGTTAAATTTGGGAGTTCTCAAATTCGACAATCCCTGTATGAAAGGGCGTGTTAATGATGTAGTTGAGGGCCTTAGAATGTGAAAAAGGTGCGTAGTCACTTTTGTAGCAAATGAATCAGTTATCCTCTGCTGTATGTTCAATTCAACTGAGCAGACTTAAAATTTTAGAAGGTAACTAGTACATGCACATGTGCTTCTGAGTTTCTTGTTCATACTTCCTGTGTGTACATATTTGAAGGTGTACTGTGATGTGTGATCAAAATTTAAGGTGCTACCATATTTTAAGGTAATTTGATCTCTGTAACTGTCTAGGAATCCTCATAGTTTCACGAAAAAATGTTCTTATACACACATAAAACATCACACAAACAAACTACAATGCAAATTTTTTGGATGAAAGTTTTCAAATCCAATAACACACAAGCAAAGCTCATTACCTGTTCATAAAAAAACAGATATTTAATCCCAGAACCATCCAAATGCAAAACAACACTAAAAAGAAAAGAAAATTGAACAGGCTGGACAAAGCTCCACCAGCCCCCCCAGCCCCCAAGCCAACAACGCCTATAAATACCTCGCATCGCCCTCTCACTCTCCATCCCACCAAAGAGAGGTCTGAGTTTCATCAAGAGGGAACTACACCGCCATGGCTGGCAGCTGTCAGACGATGGTGACCGGCATTCTGCTCCTGCTTCCACTCCTTCCGTTGGCCTCCTCGTCTATGGTGTTCAAGCTCGACGGCAGCGTCTATCCTGATGGGTATGTATAGTGTAGTATAATCTACACGATGCCCTTATCCTCTGTCGATCGAACTAGCATGGCCTTGATATATGCCAACCGGAAAGCTGTAGATAAAATGGAAATAAAGTACCGCCGTCGTTGTTGTTTACTGCATATCATATATTATCATCGGGGTTTCTAATTTGTTGTTTACTGCACCTTGTTTGACGATATTTCCATGGCCGTCGTCCACTTGTGCGTGCAGCCACTTCTGGGCGACCATGGACATCGGGGAGCCGAAGAAGCCCTACTACCTGGACATCGACACCGGCAGCAGCCTCACCTGGCTCGAGTGCCACGCAAAACCTGATAGTCCCTGCGAAACGTGCAACAAGGTACGATTTTTATATATATCAGTGCCGCAGAACTCACCTTTATTTTCATATTCACTGGAAGTTTTATTGCAAAAGTGATAATATCGGTACGAAAAACCTTGTTGATGACGATGCACACAAAAATTGCCATGAAGTGCACTATGTTGAGTTGAGTCGTCGTTGACAAAATGTCTCTATGGAGGCTGCTGGGTGCCTGGGTGTTTTATGCTATATATCTCGGTGATCCTTGTCCCTGCAGGTGCACAGATCCTCTCTGCGACGCACTGCACAAAGACCTGGGTACAACCAAGAAGTGCACAGCTGCACGGAAGCCATTCCACTACAAAGTGAATTACATAGAGGGGTCGTCATCTCTTGGTGTGCTCCTCCTTGAAAAGTTCTCGTTGCCTAGGGGCAGTGCGCCCAACATCGCCTTTGGGTATGTACGCAACGGAACGCATGGATATTACATTCTCTTTGCATTGCTCACTGAATATGTTCATGACAGTTTTTGTGGTTTTCTTATTTTTTTTGATAACATTGTGGTTTTCTTATTTAATTTCTGCATGCAGCTGTGGGTATGATAAGATGCAGGGCTCCAAGAAGAAGACCCCCCAAGGAGGTGCCGGTCGACGGCATCCTTGGCCTTGGAAGGGGTTCGGTAGACCTGGCCTCGCAGCTGAAGCACATCAGAGCCGTCCCCAAGAATGTGATAGGCCATTGTCTTAAGCTCAAAGCGAGGCGGCTACCCCTTCATTGGCGAAGAGAATGTGCCCTCTTCAGTAACCTGGGTCCCCATGGCTCCAACAACACCCAGGTACGCACTATACTAGTACTGCTTATATTTTCATGCAAAGTGCTTGGTTGTTCACGATGATGGCCTGAGATGGCTGTTAGTTTGTTGTGGATTTCGTTGCTTCATTATAATTATAATTATAATTCAAGCATGCATACACAATATTAGCCCTATGTAACAGCACTGATTCCTGCACAGCTGCATATCATATACATATACTGCATTTCCAGATAATAATCACCATTTAACAGGATACACTTTTTTTTTATTGATGTCCCCCTTTTGTTTGTCAATCTTGTAAAAGGGGAAAATAGAAATATAATAATGGAAACTAGTTGAGAAGGATACTATACTACTGAACTTTCTTTTCTCTTGGCTTTGTTTCAACGTGTTTCCAGGGAACCTCACTACTCGCCGGGCCAAGCAACACCTACTTGCCTGAGAATCTACATGTGTAGAGTGTTGCTGCATGCAGCTGAAGGACTCTCTCAGAAACAAGTCTGTCATTACTCAAAGAGGTGTCTGATCCTGCACTGCCTCTATGCTGGAAAGGATCTAAAACTGTGCACGACACCGCGAAAGAATTCAAGGCAATAATGGTGTCTATGATATTTGACCACGGAGTCACCTTTACTATCCCTCCTGAAAACTACGTCATTATTACACCTGCTGCTGGGATGAAAGATTGAAGAAGTTGAAGAAGAGAATAAAGAAATATTAAGGAAAGAACTCTGCTATGAACAAGAGACCTGTGTGTGTACCTCATGATCAGTGATCATGATCATAGTAAAGCATGTTCTTGGCCTAAGATATTTTTTTCCCTTTTGCGAATGCACCTGAGATGTTCTTTGTGCTGTCATAAATTTGATTGTGCAGTCGATATATATATGCCTTTTTCATTTAAAAAGAAACAATTTCTTCGAAGCTATGTTTTACCTGCCAATGTAGAATAGGAAAACCACCGTACCTCTCCTTATTGACAAAGGCAGTAGAACTCTAATATTTTTTTTTTCTACTGTGAATAAACGATCATGACAAAAATACATTGGCAGGATACATTGGCCACGTCACCTGCTATTATATGAACCCTCGGATCTAAAACCAACGGCATCAGGCATATGAACGTGGCAACTGACGCCCGGCCGGTTCCAATGCCGTCCCGAAGCCTCGGGAAGTCCCGGGCGGAAGATAAAGCGTCTTTATCTCCAGCTCCACCCCCCCTCCTCGCCTGATGCTGTTCATCCCATCCCTATCGCCGCCGTCACAAGCACCGAAGAAATCCCGCCTCAACGGAAAAAGGTACACTATCCTCTTCTCTCTCTAGGTGAATCGGAATCTTGCAGCCCATGACGGTTTCACTTTTCTGTTTGAAAAATCTTGCCTGGCCAATGGTCCCCATAAACCCTAGCGCACATGTGCGATGTCCTCTTGCGCCGCATCCTTCTCTGCGTATACCCCTGCTCCTCCCCACGGCTCCACATGGGGCAGCTGATAGCGATGCCTAGCACGCCGCCACAGCCGCACCATGACCCGCCGGCTGGATGACCCTGGGCTAGCTGGCTCAAGGCCAAGCGCCGCCGCGCCGTGCTGGTCCAAGACCGGGATGAGCCTGTATGCACGTCATCTCCGTCCCATCCACGCCTCCTGACCTGCTACCACCACAGCCGTTCTTGCGCCCAGGCAGCCAGACAGGAAGGCCGCACGTTCTCTCAAAATTTGCCGCACGTTCTCTGTTCTTGCTCAAAATTTGATTATAGTAACATTTGCATACTTAATTTTTTTTATTATGTTATCAATGCAGTGAAAAAATAATAATAATATTTGAACCTATATTTAATTTCCTATAAATTTCACAAGTTCGTACATGTATTAGTACCAATGTGCAAGCTCTTATTAGCCTTTTCGTATTAGCTTTTACTGTTCACCCTCTTGTCGCAGCGGCAAAAGCATAGGTAGAAACTGTGATTCTCCTGCACATAAACCAAAAAGCCCTTGTATTCTATCCCTGCCACTCAGATAACTATATGTGATGATATACTACTATATCTATCAGAAATTTACCATTTATTCTCAGGAACCATCACGAAGAACTGATCCCAAAAAATTAAAGACTAAGGAGTAAAAAAAAAAGGGTATGTAACAGAAACCGACCAGTATTGTTTACCAACTCATATTAACATTAAAATATAAGAAGAACCCATGTGTTCCTTTGTAGAATAACAAAAAGTTCACATGTGAATTGTCTAATTATTCGTGGTGACTAGAACATTGTTTTTTTAGCATGTATATGTTACCTAATTGTTTTTTTCCTAGCTACAAAATTTTTATTTTCGTCCTATTTTACCTTGAGTTACTAACTTATCCTAATTTTTTCAGTTCTAAATATAAAAGATATCTTTTTGGTCTGTATATTTTCTGTGCACATATATCTATATATCTAAACACACACACACACATATAAGTCTATATATACCCAAATATACATATATAAGGATATATAAATATATATACACAATTGTGAAGGAATATTATCCTACACAAATATAGACATCGCCAAAATCATAGCTCCATATGGTCCGTACAAAGAGAAAGGACCAACCTATTGCTACCATAGATATTCAGCCACAATGTAAAAAGATTAGGCAAGAAAAAAATATCATCACTGCAAATAAAGAAAAGGAAACAAAACAATGAATCTCATGAAGAAAAAACAATTCAAAGAAAATATGCTCGGAAATTACTTCTAATAAAGGAATGGTATCGTATACACCAGAATATATTCAACACTTAAAAGAGTCATACAGTAAACGATCATATTTAGGCGAACCAAATTACAAGTGTAAACACTGTGGAGCTATATTCTGGTATAATGAACGTAACCAGACAGAGAGCCGACACAGTAGAAAAATTATATACACAAATTGCTGCAAAAATGGGAAAATAAAGATACCGCCATATAAAGACCCTCCTGAGTTTCTATCACGGTTAATTAACGATAGAGAAAGCACCGAATCAAAACATTTCTTACAAAGAATAAGGCAATACAATAGCCTTTTTGCATTCACCTCAATGGGAGCAAATATAATAAAAGACATTAACAAAGGAGAAGGTCCATATATATTTCGTATCAATGGGCAGATACATCACCGTATAGGATTATTGCTTCCAGAACCAGGTCAACCACCACAATATGCTGAACTGTATATTTTTGATACACAAAACGAAATTGAAAATAGAATTTGCACAACGAAGAGCATCAAGAAACAGATATAGATCCAAATATAGTACGAGAGCTTAAAAATATGCTTGACAAATGTAACCCATTGGTGAAAAAAAATTTCGTCATGCCTGTGATCTACTAGAAGAACATAACGGAATAGATGTAAGCATACGTATAGTAGGTGCTCAAAAGGGATATCCTATACAATATGAGATGCCCCACACCGAAGATTTAGCAATGCTAATAGTTGGTGATCTCAATCTAGAAAATTACAAGAGAGATATTATTGTTAGTAGTATAAACAAAGGCCTTAAACATATAACTATTTTGCATCCAGCATATATGGCTCTACAATATCCACTACTTTTCCCTTATGGTGAAAGAGGATTCCAACTTGGTATACCATATCATGACAATGAAATGTATAAAAAAAGATAGAAAAAGAAATACTGTTACAATGCATGAATATTATAAATACCACATGCATTATAGACCAAATCAACCAAATCCATTTTTGTGCTATGGTAGACTATCCATGCAAGCCATAGTAGATGCTAGGGCAATGGTGGATGAAGATAGATTGGCATATATTGTTAGAAACCAGGACAAATTAAGAGTTGAATATTTATAAGGAATTTTTGAAGCCATAGAAAAAGGATTAACGGAAAGTAATCAAATTGGTAAAAGAACGTTACTACCATCAAGTCACACAGGTTCTAAACGCTATGCTATACAAAACTATCATGATGACATTGCTATTTGTCGTGTATACGGGCCTCCTGACCTTTTCATAACATTTACATGCAATCCAAAATGGCAAGAGATAGTTCAGACCTTAAGACATGGTGAACAACCCAGTGATAGATCAGATATTTTAATAAGAGTATTCCATATGAAACTACAAGAATTGATAGAGGATATTTGGTCCGGTCAACTATTTGGTCCAATATTAGCTATCTTATATTCAATTGAATTCCAAAAAAGAGGATTGCCCCATGTTCACATCATATTATGGATAGATAAAAAAGATTTGGTTATCAACGGTGAAGTAATAGACTCATGGATATCAGCTGAGATTCCTAATCCAAAAGATGATCCTTTAGCTTATGTCCTTGTATCTGAACATATGATGCATGGGCCATGTGGTGACAAAAATTAAAAATTTCCTTGCATGAAAAAAGGGAAATGCTCAAAATTTTATCCAAAAGATTTTACCGAAGAGACCACATTCACAGATAATGGATTCACTCTATATCGTAGATGGGTAGTTCCGGAGAGAAAACCACAACTTCGATAATAGATGGGTAGTTCCATACAATATTAATCTACTTAAAAAGTACCAAGCACATATAAACGTTGAATATGTAAACAAAAGTAAATTATTAAAATATCTATAGACGTCGATAAATTTTCAATTTGTGATATAAAAAAGGAACAAAATTAGCGGATCTCATTCTTAACACAGATCTCATTATTTGGGATGAAGCACTAATGACGAATAAGCAATGCTTCGAGGCTCTTGACAGATCACTTAGAGATATAAATTCTGATAATGAACCAAAATTACGAGATGTAACATTTGGAGGAAATGTTGTAGTAATAGGAGGAGACCCAAAACAAATATTACCAGTAATCGAAAATGCTACAAGAGCACAAATAATTAGCACATCAATATTTCGATCATATTTATGGAAATACACAAAAAACTTTATTTACATGAAAACATGCGATTAAAAAAAATTGAGACAGACACATCAGAGTACAAACAATTAAACGAATTCAGTCAATGGATACTAAGTATAGGAAATGGAGGCATAGGAAATAACTCTACATCTGACACAAATGATCTTTCAGATTGCATTGAAGTTGAAATCCCAGATGATTTATTGATAAAACAAGCAGAGGACAAGATAAAGGCTCTTGTAGAGTCAACATTCCCTAATTTTAGATCAAGCTACAACGATCCTGAGTATCTCAAAAATAGAGCAATATTAGCGACAACAAATGAAATAGTGGATGAAATAAATGAGTACATGCTTAATTTGTTACCTGGAAATGAAGTCGAATACTACAGTGTAGACTCAATATCCAAATGCACAGATACCTGTAATGATGCCGATATATTATACCCTATTGAATATTTAAACAGTCTAAGTGCAAACAATTTGCCAACCCATAAATTAAAATTGAAAATAGGAGTCCCAGTTATGCTCCTACGAAATCTTAACCAAAGCATAGGATTGTGCAATGGAACAAGATTAATAGTAACAAATCTTGGACAAAACGTCATAGAGGCGATAATTATAACAGGAACACATAGTGGACAAAAGGTCTACATACCTAGAATAAATCTAACCACGCAAGGCTGTCGTTGGCCATTTGTTCTATGTCGTCGGCAATTCCCAATCAAAATTTGCTATTCTATGACGATAAACAAAAGCCAAGGACAAACATTATCCCATGTAGGAGTCTACCTAAGAAAACCAGTGTTCACTCACGGGCAGCTGTATGTTGCAGTATCTCGAGTAAAGGATAAACAAGGCCTAAAATATTGATAGAAAATGAAGATGGAACATGTGGAAATAAAACTACAAATATAGTATATAAAGAAATACTGAACATGGTCTGAAACATACAAACAATTTGTTTAACTTTTTTTAAGAAAATATGCTTCAACCTATTTTTTTTATTATACTTCTTTACATTAACTGTTATGCTTCAATTTAACCTATTCTTTTTACACTTTGCAGGTTTCCTTGCATTGTTCAAGTAACAATGCAGGTAATGTCTCCACCTACATTACTGTTTTTACCACTTTGCAGATTCAATAGATATTAAGAATTTCCAGTAACCAAATTTCAGGGCAACATAACTCCATTATCAGAGCTCCTTCCCATAAGCACTTTGTACAGTATTCATGTTAGGGTGTCAAGGATATGGGAATATAGGGGTAAAAGTGAAAAGAATCCTCTGATCCATTTTGACATGGTGGTGATCGATCAAAAGGTATAACTGCATACTCCTCTCAAAGCAACTATAATCGCCTATATGGCCTTAGAAATCTGAACCTGTAATAGCCTATATTGCCTTATCAAAACCTGTACTGTAATGGCCACTTAAAATCTGTGCTCGCATTTTCTTATTTTGTATCTTTCTGATATCCTAAGACTCCTGATAACTTGCTACTCCAACTCTTGATAACTTGCTACTCCAACTATTGATAACTTGCTAGCAAGTTTATCAAGAGTTGGAGTAGCAAGTTATCAAGAGTTGAAGTAGCAAGTTATTAAGTTGCACATTTGGTCTAAATGACATATATTTGTGTTATATTCTTATTGCAATGACATATATATGGTACATGTGTTCTGGGAACAATTATTAGAAAATTTCTAGGAACATTCATTCATCCATCCAGGGAAATAATTCTGGGAACATTCATTGAGGCACTACAATTTTGGAATGGCATATATGGCCTTATGATATGTACTTGCCTATATGGCTTTACAATCTGAACCTGATCTGTATTGGCCTGAATGGCTCAATTCTGGGAACACTTATTCATTGTTTTTTTACACTTTATCTTAATATTACAAATTACAGGGTTATGCAATGTACTGTGAGGTACCTCCAGAAGTGTTGCCTGGCTTGAAACAATATTTAGAAGAAGGAAAGGTTCTCTACATACAGAAAGCATGTGTTCGAAGAGCTAAGCCAGGGTACAGAGTTGTAGATGCCCCTTACATGTTAAAACTGATCATGAGAACAGAAATCTCTGAAGGAAATAGCGATGACAAAAAGTTATGTATTTTCATTGACCCCAATTGAAATAGTACCACACTATGAAGAGAGGACAGATCGTTTCCTAGGTAACAAAAATATTTCTTGAATTCTATTTGATCTCACATATTCTTCTAATATACTATCAGCTATCCAAATATCATGAGTTCATGACTTATAGTCCTTTCTTACTGCAGATGTCATTGCAAAAATCACTGCCATCTCAAATGCAGCTGTAGCTCGTGACACATCTGGAGAGCTTATAATGTGCAGGCTAATAACACTTCAAGATCTTAAGTACTATTTAAATTAAGAAATATACATTATTTGTCAACTAACGTACTAATTTTGACAAACTTGAATGCTTGATTTCTCTTAATTGCTCGCAGAGGAAACACCGTTGATTTGTCACTCTCAGGACAGAGCTCTTGAATTCGATGCTGAGGCAGTCTTTAATATTGGACAAAATCATCACATCATAGCAATATTTGAAGGCACACTTTATAAAGTATATCGAGGGGACTGCAGATTTCTTAGTGGAACATCAGCATGCCGGTGGTACATAAATGAAAATGATATACCAGAAATGAGAACATTTCAGAGAGGGTACTATTTCAAGTTTTGAATTAAATACAAACACCTATATCTCATGCCTTTATTCATATTCTATTAATTATTATAACTTTCAAACAGGCTGCCATCTCAGGTGACACCGGTTCAAAAACTGCAACTCCAAAGTGAAGACTACATGGAGCAAGTTGTTGAAGAAAAAACTATGTTTGATCTCAAACAGATAGATCCTTTGAATGACAGGGTAAAAACACGATTCTTGCCATATACAAATAACAATTACTTCACTCTGTACATTGGCCATCACTCATTGTATTATTGTTTATTGCCTATACATATTCAGAACAAAAGATTTCAGTGAACAGTTACACTGACATCTTTAGCAGAAAAAGAACAATGGTGCTACAGAGCTTGCAGAATTTGCGACTCCACAATAATACTAGGCGATGATGGATATGCCTGCACAAAAGATGGCTGCCCATGCAAGCAATATGACTGGAAGTAAGTTAACTTCTCCACAACCAAACCTGGAACATAAATTCATCAATTGATCTCTAATGTGTTCTTTAATTGTATTTCACATATGGTTCAGGTACAAAGTATGTTTCAATGCAGCAGATGACACCTATAGCCTTCACTTCATGTTTTTTGAGTAAAAAGGACAAGAACTCTTTGGAAAAAGTGCAGAGGCCCTAAGGAAACAGTACGATCCAAGCTCTATTCCACCTGAGATATCATGATGGTTTGCTCATAAATTCACTTTCATAGTCAAAGTGCTCTTCAAAAGAAGTCTTAGAAGCATGGAGCCTTCTTTTGAGGTTGTGATGATCAAAGAAAGACATGGAAAACAAGCAACATTACCAAACACACACAATGTACCAAATGATGATCTCCCACCACTGATAACTATATCATCAAAGAAAAAGATTGACCAGGTACGGCAAACAAAAATATATTTTTCACTCCAATATTTTATTACATGTATTTCGGCTAATTATACAGTTGTTGCAGGCATTATCATCATACAGTCCTCAATTCACAGATATAAAAGATATGGACATAGACCACTATCAGTCTGAGTAAGTGTATTCTTACTATCTCATACACCTCTTATTCCCTGCTTCTAATAATATTTCAAATAATTACAGTGCTTGGGATACTACGGAGAAACATATTGAATCACAGGTAATCCTTTTTCTAATAACTAAAAAGACAATTACATAGAACTATAGAATATAATATCTAATCTTTTTCCGAGTCTTTTCCTAGAAAAATGACAATGATGAAAAAAGGCATGAGGAACAGGCAAAGAAGAAGCTAAAAGTTCAAGAGTGATCAAAGGCAAGTTACCACTACAATTTGTACCTGTATGCTTCAGCTCTTCCTACACCTGGATGCCTGCTAACTTAGTTTTCTTCTCTATGGCAGCGCAAGCCAACTAACAGTAAGGAAACGAGAAGGAAGGATATTTTGGTGTACAACAATGTGGACGGCTCCTTTTGCTTATAATTGTGGTTACAACTTTGTTAACTTTTGGTCGAAAACACACTTTCGACAACCCAAGAGAAGATTTGGGTTAACAACATAGATGATGCAATGATAGGTTATAAGAGACCTACCTTTTGAGAACAAATATTATATGTTCACCGCCTCTGCTGAGGCGTAACATATTAGCTTCCAAAATGCCAAGGTTGTAAGCACCTAAATTTGGCTATCTTCGACGGTACTTGTTTATCTAAGCACTGGCTCCTTGGCAATCAACAATGGCTATCTTCCTCTTGTTCTCTTTGTGTGAAAGGCAACATGATCCTTGATCTTCAATATATACTCACTTGGGTTTAATTTGCTCCAATCAAGTTAATTGATCGGAACAAACATGTATTACTAGAAAAGGATACTTATCCATACTCGACAAAACACAACAGCCCACGCACTGGCCATAAGCGGCAACGCCGCTCACATTTCTAGTTATATCTCAACACAGATATCACCTCTATCAGCATTCCCTTGTAGGCAAGGCATTCAGTTGGGCAAACCTATGATTTTAGAAGGTAACTAGTTCATGTACGTGCTTCTGACTTGGTTGGTGGGTCAGGGATGCAGCTGGGCCATTAAAGATGCGAAAAAATGTTGGACACATTTGTAGAGGATGATACAATGTGTGATTTATACACATTATCACTTCCCAAAATATCATATATTGTGCTTTTTGTTTATAACGTAGATCATGATCCCCTGGTGCTCAAGTCAACTGTAGCACTCAGTTGAGCAAACTTACAATTTTAGAAGATGTGCTTGTGAGTGGGTTGTTGAAACTTCTTGCATGCACTTCTTTAGAAGATTAACTTGTGTGTGATAGCAAGCTATATGCTCCGTTCTCTGCAGACACATGTGAGTAGGAAATCAATCTGCATGTGTGCACTCCTTTTGAAGATGACCTGTGTGATACATTTCCTACTCACATGCATCGTCTACGGAGAACAGAGCAACACATAGTGCATCATACATAGCTAACTAGAACACAAGAAGTTACAATGATGTTCTTTTATTAATTAAATTTACCAATCAATTAGTAGACAACTATAAATTCTAATGTTCAGTAACCTACATGAAATTTATACATATCAATCTTTGCTCCAGTGACTCAATATTTTTCAATGTTGTCATGTTTGAGAACCATATATATGAGGACTGGACATACGGAGCTACCAAATATATGGATGTCATGGTTCTTATTTCTACCATCTACAAGATAATAACTCATTGTGTAGTCATGGCCATTAACAAAATAGTTCACTTCTAGAGCTCTACCTTCCGTCAGGTTATCAAACAAAGGAGATCGATGAAGAACATTGATGTCACTATGAGATCCGGGGATTCCAAAGAAGGCATGCCATATCCAAAGGTCGTTCGAAGCAACAACCTCCAAAATGATAGTGAGCTTGTCCACATGCCCCTTATACTGACCCCTTTTTTCATATGGACAGTTCTTCTATGCCCAATGCATGCAATCGATGGACCCTAACATTCCTGGAGAGCCTTTTTGCTCACCGATTGCTAGTAAGCATGATGTGTCCGCCTCATTGGGATATCTGAGGTATTCATCTCCAAAATTTTCATTAACTGCATCAACAAACCTACGTAGGCTCTCAAGTGCAGTACTTTCGCCAATACAAACATACTCATCTATCGCATCAACTGGAACCCCATAAGTGAGCATACGCATTGCGGCAGTGACTTTTTGGAAGCAACTCAATCCAAGTATATTGGCCACATTTTCTTTCTGCACAAAGTAATCATCGTGTGCTTCAACAACATTCATTATGCATACAAAAAGCTCCCTAGACATCTGTACTTGAAGAAAACAAAACTAAAGTTTAACAACTCGAATAGTATTGAAGCACATACAACAAATCAATCTGTATTGAAAGAACAACAACCTTCGATGAAATATTTTCGGGCCATATGTTGGATTCACCGTCAAATAATCTTGAAACATCCTTTCGTGCCCGCCTTCTCTATCACGGTAAAGAACTCTATGACCTTGGATGGAGCCACCTTGTGTTCCTTTGGCATTGGAAAAGGTTTGCACAATTCGAGCAGTCGATAATATCAAAGAGTCATTGTCATCGGATGATCAATCATCCAAATGTCTTCGAAGAAGGTATCTCTTCCTAGGCATGGTTCTTGACCGACAAGTGTTGAGGATCAAGATTCAAGAACAACCTAGAATACCTGGAGTTTGATGGGAGGTGAAGCTGACCTGATGGGATGAGGAGATGGGAGCCTTGGTGGACGAGATGGCCAGCTAGATGAGAGGAACCGCGACAGAGGAGATGGGTGCCATGACAAAGAGAGAGGGACCATGGCGGTGGCGTGCTGCACGCACACGAACAGGAGGATCGCGGCACAACGGGAACAAGTTGTGGTTCCAACGGTTGGGTCGGGTAGGATGTGGGCATCCTTTTTTAGTTTTACCAAGTCACAATGGTAAACTATTGGAGAGTCTATTTCTTCACTTCACATATAACTTTGGAAGTTGCCAAATCACAAGATTTGCCAAACAAATTTTGACAAACTCTTGGAGATGCTCTAACACCCCAAATTTTGCACCTTTCAAAAATAGAGTGAAATGACTTTGAATTTTTGTGCTCATGAAAACCTAGGGAAAATAATATTTTTCATTATATTAAAATTTATCATAGGCTAGCAACTTGTTTGTGCATACATGCTGGTGCATTTGATATATTGTGTTGTGGTTTTGACCAAAATTCCAAATGAGTTCAAATGGTTTTCAAAAGGCTCTGAAATAAAAGAAAACTAAAGAAAAAGAGAACCTTTCCTTCCTCTCTCTTGCCTCGAAGGCCTAGTCCCCTGTCGACCCACCTACCCTCACTTTCTCCCTCTCTTTCTCTTTTGGCCCAGTTGTCCTCCTTTTCTCCTTCTCGGCCCGCTAGCCAAACCAACCGGCCCAGCTTCCTCTTTCTGCGGGCCGTGATAGCAGGCCGGCCCAGTAGAAGCAATCAATGTGTCCCTCCATTCTGGCTAACAATGCGACCCCATTTTCCATCCCGCTAACGCGTTGGGCCTGCAGGTCAGCTGCATCCCCTACCTCCCGTCGAGCAGGACTCTGCTCTGAGTCAGTTTTGGCCACCGTGCTGGCTTCATACTGTGCACGCGCGCCACACCACTTGGCCCCTTAAATAGGAGCTCCTCTACTGCGCTGCCCCCTTCCCCAAACCCAAGCGTAGCTCCCTTGCCTCATATCAAGCGGCACCACCAAACCCTAGCCACTGTCTCCCGAGCTCAATCTGCCGTCTCGCAGCCTTCTCCGTCCTTGTAAGTAAGATGAGAGCATCGTCTTGAGTTCACGAAGTCAATGCGATCCTTTTCTTCTTTGTTTCTTGCTCTCGGTTCCTCTCTAACCACCGCCGTCATGTGCAGGACCTTGCCACACGCTCTCCTTATTCCATTTGGCGTCAGTCCCATATTTTTTTGTGAACCATAATGTCCAAACCAAGTTCGTCGGTTAGCTTTCTCGTCGATGGTAATGGCCGCCATCGTGCTATGTCCAGATCTAATCCAAGCCATCCATCTTGGATCGGATGGCTCAGTCACACCGTACCCCTTCGTCTGTCAATTTTACAAAAAATATCTCACACTTCTTCTCGTTTGATTAGGAGTCCTTAGTGATTTAACTGATTATGCTTTCTCCTCTAGGAAGCATAGTTCCTATTATCTGATTCAAATTACGCTTTATCCTATTTACATGTTTGCCATCCATCTTAATTTGTTTATAAAATCTTCATTTTAGCTCCAAATTGATTCGTTCAAGTTGTGTTAGATCTGTTATCTCATGATCTACCTTTTAGTTTCATTAGTAACACTATTTACAACATTTAAAATTTGAGCTTACAATTAATTCATTATTTGACAATAGGAAATCTCTATAAATCCATAACCTTTTCATTTTAGCTTAGATAAGATTACTTTTTGCGTCTGTGTGATCATAATATTGTGTAGATTAGTTTTACAAACTTTTCAATTTGTTTTACTCACGTGGTGTAATGTTCTAACTTAGTTCCATTTTATGCTTCGTGTATGATTGCCTTGATGCTTGTGTGGTGTTCTATGATCGTGTCCAGACAGCCAGGTTTGCGTTTGTAATCAAGAAGAAGTTCGAGATCAAGAAGTGATTCTACAAAGGTTTGGGCTAGAAGAAGGATTTAAGTTTAAGGCAACTATAGCATAGGATCATCCTTGCTACCTATTCATTATAATCATTAAATTTATGTGCATATGTCCACCTTGATTACCTTTAAGGACTTCCTAGATGTTGTTATCAAAAACCTTGACACCCTTGGGTTATTATGTTGGGTAGTATTTTGCTAGCACTTAATCTAAACCATGATTTTGTAATTTGACTAATGGTATATGCAATGAAAGTTAAAAGATGCTTTTTATCAACGTGGAAACTAAGGGGGTTAGATCATAGTTTTTGTGATGCTTTAAATTCCTCTCTGTAAGGACTTATATGTACGTGATCATCCGAGACTTACTGTACAGCTGTGAGGGCTACATGACTTTAGCTCTAGTCATTCATAGGACCTTTTCTAGCTTGTTAGAGATTTGCGAGTTGGGTATAGGACGGCCTGTCCTTCTATATATAGCTGTTCCTTATGTGTATAGCCACGAGAGAATTATGCCATATTGGAATGGGGGTTTTCCTACACCTGATGACCTTGCGGTCCTAACTAGTTAGATGAACATTTGAATGGCTTTATATGGTTTTAAATGTTTTGGGAGTCATGACCCCGGGCATTTGAAATAATGACTTACAGTGAAAGTATACACCTCTACACATAGTTTAATAGATTGTTATAACAACCATGCTCATGGACACAAGCGGCCTTGGAGACTTACAAAATACAAGATCACATTTGAATTATGATAATTGTTTATTTATTCTACTCATGTGCTATCCACTATTCATGTTCACATGATCATGTGGTTACGGGAATACTACTACCTTGATGTTATTAATTGTTAAACTTGACCTACACTTAAAAAGCTAACCGTAGTTAAACCGGAGTTAGCTTTTTGATGAGACTCATAAACCCCGTGTCATATTTGCTGAGTTTGACATGGACTCACTATTTCTATTCCCCCACACCACAGGAGAAGTTTAGGCTTGTAATCAACCAGTCGGTTGGATCCAGTGGAGACGAGTCCTTACCTGAAGATCAAAGTTTTCTTTTCTGTTGATTGCTATCTAAGGGTATATCTATCTTATACTAAGTACGTTAAATGTTAAGTATTGTTTAATAATAATACCCTTTACTTGTAGCTATATGTGGGAATTAACTCCTAGGACTCACATATGTTGTATATTTGGTTTTGTCCTTAAACCAGATATTAGATGACTCCATGGATCAAGAACCAAAATTTCTATTGTGATTGTTGTACTGGCTGAAACTTCATGAGTTGTGACTATAAGACCACCTTAGTAACCCTGGCTCCATGGATCAAGAACCAACAGTCCTATTGTGATTGATGTATTCGCTGAAATTGCCTGAGTTATAACTTTAAGACCCTAGTAATCCTGACTCCATGGATCAAGAACCAACACCTCTATTGTGAATGTTGTATTGGCTGAAACTAACTTCCTGAGCTATGATTGTAAGACCACCCTAGTAACCATGGTTCCATTGATCAAGAACCAGCAGTTCAATGGCTGAAATTGTTCCAGTTATGGCTGTAAGACCCTAGTAACCATGACTCCATGAATCAAGAACTAGCTTCTATTGTGATTGTTGTACTATCTAAAACTTCTCTAGTTATGATCGTAAGACCCTAGTAACCATGACTCCATGAGTCAAGAACTAGCAACTCTATACTATGATTGTTGTATTGGCTGGATTGTTTGATGATTGCTTCCCATGATTTCCTCATGGTGTAATGGTTGAATTGTAACTGTAAGACCCTATATATTTCACAGCAAATGACATAAGTACATATTGATCAAATAATGTTTTGTGATCAATTTCTCCTATTTTTTGACTGGGAAGTTTCATTCACTATTATCTTCATTATCATTATTTGCAGAATGGTTGAAAATTCTGCTTAGAGGTTCAGCAGATGGTTAGGAATCTACAAGTGTCAGCTTGTCCAAGCTTAGCAACAAAAGATGTGGGGTTCTTCATCTGTCTACAGCCTTGGTGATGCTGAAGCTTGTGAATTGCTCATCGCACACATGCAGCATGATGTGAATAGTCTAATTTGTGGTAATGCAAAAATAGTTTCTAAAACCATTTTCTCATCAACTATTTGAATGCAAGTGCATTGCTAGTAAATATATGTGGAATCCCGTTATTAAAAATTTCACATTGACTTATTGGGGATCAGTCTATTCAAACTTCCAAATTTCCCCAATTACTGGTGTATAGTTGCAATAAGTTGGAAATCTTCTGCTCTGTTTCATAACAGTTTGGTGAGGTACATAACCTTGAAGCAATTTTTTAATCAAAACAAAACTTAATTTTTGATATATGGAGCATAGAAATTAAAATAACTGTATCGATATATTTCCATAATAATTCTTGCTTGTCTTGGCTATTACTTTAAATTGTCAGTAAGGTCACTATACAATGTCTAGTTTCAACTTCAAGACCTATTAATACATGGTTTAAGGAAACTAACACTTTTACTTACCTTTGTTAGGTGCTACACCTTTGATTTTGCAATTGAAGGAAAAGCTTTAGTCGATGTTGTTAAGTTATTGCTTAACAAATATGCTAATTCTAATATTACTGATGCTTATAGAAAATTTCCAATAGAAATGGCCACATCAAAAGGAATTAAAGACTGCATTGAGATCTTGTTTTTTTCTATGCTTCCACTATCTCGATATACCACATGTAGTGTTGATGAAATAATTGAACAAGTTAACATTGTAAGTTCTGAGAGCCTTATTGTGTTGTTGTGTATTGATTTTCATGTTGTTGTGTTGATTCCATATTTGGTGTATTTAAAGATGGAAATGTTGCTTTACCTATTTGTCTAAAAAGATAAAATATTTGCCTATCTAAATTGCTTATTTTTTGTTGTTGTATGCCCAAGGGGAAGAGTTCTTTGATGTACCTATGGAAGGACAAGATGCATGAGACTCAAGAGGACAAAGAAAAGAGCGACAACATTAGGATGGGTTCAATGAACATCAACACAAATGACCAAGATCAGACTGACGAACAACCAATTGATGCTAGAAAAGCTGAAAATAGAGTTAAGGTATTGTTATTGTGATTCTGAGGCCGGTAGTTAGTTATAGCATCCATGATTTACTTCTTTTTTTACAGGCGAACACTAACTTTCTCTTTGTACACATGGATATGATTCCAACATTGTTGCTATCGACTTGTTTGATGGGTATAGGTGCTATGCATAGCAACATAATCATGATGCCACATTTTAGTTTCTTTGTGCTGGTGCTTCAGTTGTTGTTGCTAGTGTTGGGGCATGGCATTATCTTTGACATTTGGCCTCAACATGCGTTGTCCTAGATCCATGCTAGCTAGCTATGTGCCTTGCCTATTCTAATTATGAATTTCATAGATTTAGTTGTGTGAAAGATAAAAAACAATTTGCTAGGGGAGTCTCAACCATTTTATCTCTGTTTGGTTAATGAATTCCACAGATGAGCTTCCAACTTTGCTCTTGTCGACATTTTTGATGGGCATAGGTGCTGACAATGGAAACATAATTGATATCAATTCAATGACCATTCATTTAGTTTCTGTGTGTTGGTGCCTTAGTCATTGTAGCTAGTTGTGCTTCCTTGTTTAGACATATGGCCTACTATAGAGTGGGTTCGGGACTAAGGGATTCAAACTCTCTAGTTCCTAGACCAATAAGCTAATGGAAGAGATGGCTAGTTGGAGCAGTGTCCTTTCTTATTCGTAGGCCTATTACACATTCCCAATAAGCCCTAAGATATTTAGACTGAACCACTTAACCATAGGGGCACAATGGTCTATATTGATATGTAGGCATTCAACGGCCATGAGCTCTTCACATTGCTTCTCCTTGATGCAAGCTTCACGTTGATGCCACAACCTACCTCTTGATCCCGTCAGAACTCCAACCAGGTTTTGAGGCCCAAACCAAAAAAATCGTTTGTTAGTGGTTTTGAGGCGCGAACTGCTTGGAGAGAAGTGTATTCACTGCACCTCCTCCACGATTTTGACATGTGCCACTATCGTCGTTGATCGCACAGTCAATAAGTCCTCATGTGCCTTCACTTAGTCAAACACTATCTTGATTTGGTAAAAATGGTCTACTCCTCATGTGTTCTTGCTTGTTGATGTCCCCAAGTCAGCCACCATGGTCAGCCTTCTAGCTATCTTGGTCCCTTGGTCTAAGCCTAACGTTAGTCCTTCACCACCCCTGGTCCATCGGCAAGTGTACTTGGCCTTCACCATGGCCGTCAACCATCTTAGTGTGCTACACACTGACACAACAAAGAGACATGTTGCACACACACTCAAGCAATGGCTTATCTCCAAACTCAACCAAAGCCTTGATCATCTTCGACAGTCACTCATCACAGACTCAACACACAAGTGCACATATCATCCTTGTGTTCACAACTCTCTTGTTGTCAAGTGACCCCTCTCTATTTTGATGATCGAATTGAATGAGGGTTATTGATGGGTATCATGCACCCTAGATCCTGGTGGACCCGCTCTAGGTCTCACACAATTGGTTGACATCTATAGCTTCGGCATGCTTCTCCTAGAGCTACTAACAGGGAAGGTGTCGATGGACGTGGTGTTGTACGATAGGGGCATGGACCTCTGATGGAGGGTGTACTCCATGGTGAAGGAGGACTGGACCTCACTCAGCGTGGAGGAGATGATAGCCATGGACCATGAATGGAGCCTACCCCAAACCAACGGCTAGTGATGCCCGAGATTATGGTGCGTATTAAGGGGCTCGACGACATGGTGTCAGTATTGATGGCACCACCTCCTGAGCTAAATATGAATATTGTATTGCATTTAGGGTCCTCTAGAGAATTTAGCACAAGTAGAGTGTACACTAGTAAATTGATTTATTTTTGGTGTTCACTGATAAAGCAACCTCACTTTCATTGTCCACTAGAAAATTTTGCTAAATACATCTGTGAGACAACAAAAGTTTGTGTGTATAAGTTATGTTACTCGAAAAAATTGTTATGATAAGTTTGTCCGCTAACAGTTATGAACAAAAGTTGAGTTACAAATGTCACATCAAAAAGTTGTCATGTCAAATTGTATAAAATCATGTAAAAACAATATAAAAAAGTGTTACAATAAGACATTCGGGTGATTACGTTTGTTCCATAAAATATTGTGTATAATAGTTTTGAGTATAACTTTAAAATTTCTAAGAAATTGTGATTATAAATTTTGTTCCCCAAAATTTTATATACAAAAGTTTAAGTATAACTTTGTTGATTTTCAAAATAGAAAGTTTGGAAATAACTTCGAGATTGTAGATTGTTGGCTGCTTTTTTGTGCAGTGAACTTTCGCTGATTATCAGAGTGCCAACCAACAAGTGCTTACACCTGACAATAGTCTAACAAAATTGCGGGCATGCTGTTGTTTTCTTTGGAGTAAATCAGGAAGGAGAGCTACTGATTATATTGATAAAAAGAAGCCCTAAGCTAGGTACTACAAAAACAACAATGTTGTAACAATCACAAACGGCTAAGACAACTCTACCAACAATAGTAGTGACAAACCAAACAACTAAATAAGACAACTCTAGCAACAACAACCCACTTGCAACATGAGCAAACAACGGTGAAGACAAACACCTAGAGAAAGGATAAAGAAACCTCTGGTACCATGTCCCAAAAGGCATGTTGTTATTAGTTGACTCTGTAATGGTGACCACTATATCTCTTCCACGAATCATATTCAATATGTTACATGAAAGTATGAAACAATGTTGATTTCTAAACCATTATAGTTGTCAATCTCGTAAAGATAACCCATAAATTTGACGCTATTAACTCAGAATCAGACATCTACATATAGCATTTTTATTCCAAGCAACCAAATTAGTACTCACCATGACAAGCAACACTGCATTTGGATGCAAAGTCGATTGGTGCGAACCCAATGCCGGTGATCCATGACAGTAGTAGCACCTACTTCAATTTGCCCAAGACTTTACATGAAACAATGTTGGTTTTAATATTCACATCACTCTATGTGGTTCTTGATTACTATCTAGGTTGATTTTTCTTTTGTTGCTTAACTTCATTGTCTAGAAAAAACCAATGCATTCTTTTTTAAAATGATTATTTTAGTGCAATCGTAACACTGGTTCACACTCAACTTGAAACTTATTTATGTATTAGTGTACGGAGATGTAAGAATAGAAGTACATTGCTTGCTGGATCACAAAGATGCATGTCATGTATTAGTTGGTAGCAGTTAGCACTAGCATAGAAAAAAAAGGAAAGGAGCAGAGCTAGAAAGGAAAAGGTATTTTGAGCTGATTTTAGATGATTCAATAGTATTCTGTGAGAGAGAATAATATGATTTCGACTTAAAATCCAGGTTGATAAGCTTTTTTTTTTAAAATCATGCTTAGCATGTGTTGCTTTAAGAGAAGTTAGAGAACCATTATGTGGCTTGTTGTGTCTAACGGCAAGTTGCCATAGACCCACACAAGCAAACACACTGTTACATAAATCACCGGCTCTAACGGTGGAACGCCGGGTGATGTACTAAAAGGGGAATGATTTTACTACTAATGTGGGAAAGAGGTAGAGCTAGGCCACACTGGAGAACAGTGGCGCCAAACTCCGGAAGCCGGCCACAATCCAAGAGTCACCCTCATCCCGGATGCGAGCAAATAACTGTATCATCATTGTGCTCTTACCGTCGAACATTTTGTGGTGGCGCACCTTCCTAACTCCCCACGAGACAAGCAACACGATGGAGTCGAAGCTGCATCGGAATGTCCTCGGCACCAGAACTCACTTGTGCAGCCACCAATCTACAAGGGACGCACCATTGCCTGGGCCGAGGTGTTGGAGGCCGACCAAGCTGAGAAGGCGGAAACAAACCTCACGACTGTAGAAGCAGGATGCTAGGAGATGGTTGGAGGTCTCGTCCTCCTGGCTGCAAAGTACGCAGTCTGCAGAGTGCTGTAGTTCGCGTCGTTTCCTGCGCTCTGCCATCCACATAGCCACATGATTGGCGAGCCAAAAGAAGAGCTACACCTTTGGCGGCGTCAAAACACGGTAGACCTCCTTAGCGCCTAGTAACGGCGTGGAGACGTTGAAGAAGGCGCGGTAGTCAGAAGAGCTCGTGCACTCGCCCCCCTGTTGTCCACTTTCATATGAAGCGGACTGGGGTGCCAGACAAAAGCTGGAAACTGTCCAGGTTGTCCCAAACTTATGTGAACTCGACTAGGACTAAAGCAGTATAAGCGCTAGTGATGCCTCTCGTCCACTGCCCATTGGCCAGACCGTCTCTGACTGAACGCCCCTTTTTGCGGCATCCAACCGCACGGAACAAGTTGGGGGCAAAGAAGTAGACGGCTCCATCTGGCAGCCAGGCGTCAGTCCAAAAGCGGGTGGTTGCACAATCGCCCACCTGGACACTAACATATATAGGCTCGAAACGTACCATCGAGCAAGGAAGCTTGGCCCAGGAGGCCTCTGAGTGTGCGCGATGGAGCCACTCCTAACATAGGTGTAGCGCGAAGCCAAGAGTCTTGAGTTCGGAGGTCCTAGGCCCCCGAGGTCTTTGGGGGAGTAGACCACGGTCAATACGGACCCCTTGACTACGTCCTGATCTAGGATGCTCAGCCACTCATGGCTGGTGGGCCATGTCGCACAGGCTATATATAGGAGGTTGGGGTCATGGCTCACTTCACGAGGTTGAATGCCGGCCACCCCTCACCTGCTTCCCTAGTCCTATAAGCGACGGGAAGCACCACCGACGTCACCACTGCATCCTCTTCCCCTACCGTCGCTTGCCCAACCTCATCAACAAATGAGTGAAGCCCAACTCTAACGATGGTATGGACTCCTGCTCATCTCCCCCTATCTGGATCTCTCTCAAGTCCCATCCCAGTTGCTAAAGTGCAACCCCACTGATCTACCCTAGACGATCCTCAGAGTCTAACACCGAGATTCATTTTTCTATTTGTGGAGCTCTATAAAATAGGCTCCTAGTCACATTTTTTTTTTGAAAAAACGAAGTATCCCGCATCCGGATCCAACATCGATTGTACGTAATATAACAATTAGTTTATTTGCCGTGATATTGCGGGACATCGTTGCCTCATTGGTCCTGATCTGTTGCATACTTTGCATTGCACGCAGTCCGCGTCCATGGAGACCGAGACTTCGGCGGCGGATGTACCCGACGACTTGCTCGCTATCATCCTCGGCCGTCTCCCAGCGCGTAGCCTCGCGATGTCGCGTGGAGTCTGCAAGGCATGGCGCGACCTCGTCGACGAGCGCAAGCTGCTGCTTCGTTTCCTCCTCCCGCACTCAGTGCGCGGCCTCTTCATCAACTACCAGAACCACGGCGTATCCCACTTCTACTCCCGGCCGACGTCGACGTCGTCGCCGGAATACCACGGCCCCCGCCGGGTCGACGTCAAGTTTGATTTCGTCCAGCGAGAAGGCGCTGACACCCATCCTCTTCATGGAAAACGATGACAATGTACTGCACGTGTGCAATCCGTGCCCTGCCACCGTGCCCTGCCTTCAACTATGATTCCTTGTTCGCGGCCTGCCGCCGTGCGTTCCTCGTGTTCGACCCTTTTGTGTCGTTGGAGTACAAGGTGTTGTTGATGCCCAAGGAGACATGGCACGACAACACATGGCGCCCGATGGAGTGGCCGCCTTCAGCATGGGCGACGTGGCATGAGTTCTCGTCAAGCACCGGGAGCTGGGTGGAGAAGGCCTTCGTTCGAGAAGGCGAGGCAGAAGGGACAGTTGTTGAATTGCTGATGAACCAATGTTGGGCCTTCGGTTATTTCGACCGCCAATGGCGCTATGCTGCCTACTGGCAGGGTGCACTCTACATACATTGCCGCGGTGAATATGTATCGAGGTAAAGAAGCTCAATCCACTCTTCCAAACATCAATGCTTATAGTAATTTTTTTATATGTGTATTATTTCCGTAGGTTGTCCTTGCTGGATGATAAATACAGAGTGATCAAATCGCCAATACAACTTGCTGAGTGTGAGAATGATAATGTACGGACTTTTCTAGGTAGATCGGAGAAGGGCGCGTACATTGCAGCTATTGCTGAAATTGGTTTGGATAAACTTCGAGTTTGGACTCTCAGCGAATCCGGTGGCCGTTTGGATTGGACGCCAAAGGATCAAAGCAACCTCAAGATCAATACTTCCTCATGGTGGTTGGAAAACAATAAATTTTATGAATAGAAATATTGGATTTTAGATGACGGTGATGGAAGGAAGAACCAAGATGTATCACTAGCAGATAAAAATGTTTGCTGGAACTCCGATGACGACAACATTGTCGACATCTCAGATGACAAACAAGATCTTCTCCCATATGTCATATTCCTTGGATTTCATCCCTACAAGGAAGTTATCTTCTTGTGTTGCGACTGTAATGTGGTGGCTTTTCATTTGAGCACCCGAAAGGTTCAGTATCTAGGAACAGTACACCTCAAACAAACCATTGCTCGTGGCATTCGCGAGTCATTTGTGTATACACCCTGCTTAATTGGAGATTAGCAGCAGACATTTGTCTGAGTGGTAAACCTTTTGTTGTTTTGCATAGTTCTTGCTTTCACTCGTGGTGATATCTATCAATCAAGTTTATTTATCCTTTGAGTCCTTCAATGTAATTGGTAACTGGAGCCCTACTCTGTCGTCGTCCGCCGTTGTTGTCCACCGTCAGCAGCAGCAGTCCTGGACGCACATCCTTGTCTGAGTTCTCGAAACCGCGCAAAAATGCAGCATCCCTGCCTCGCGACCTCACCGCTTCATCTCCTCTGCTCAGTGCTCACTTGAGGCGCTTCTTCTCGTGTGCATCTGTGTACGTCGTCGCCTTGGATCCACAATGGCGATCCCGGTTGCCCGTGCGTGCCATGTTGTAACGTTCCGGATCAGAACATGATTGGATAACTGGAATGGAAGGAATTTAGGTGAGAAAACAGCTGGGATTCAGGGCAGGCAGCAAGAATAGCACGAGGACAAGTCGGAGACGAAAAGCAGGGTCAGGGACGAGTTTAGGTTTCATGTTTGTTATTCGATACCAACACATTCACTTACACGGGGTTTATAACTGTCCCCCGACACCACCGTCTTCACAGCCCATAAGCTGAGGCCCAAACAAGACAAGCAAACACTAAAGCACATCTTCTACTGAATTAGCCACCAGAACGCCGTTGCCTCTGTTGTCGGAAAATGGTCAGGCTTCCTCTTCTTACCCGCGGTCCTGAGTCCTGACACATTCCGTGGCACACGCAGCTCTGTCAGCGCTGCTCCCGACCCCGTCCATGTGGAAGATGCTGCCAACACCAAGCGTGTGCATCGCCACCAGCCTCCCACTCGCAAAGCCGCTCACAGTCGCCAAGCCCAGCGTGTGCGCTGACTCCGACGGGAGGTGCCATGTGGCACGCGTGTTGTTCGAAGTCGTCGTATATGACGGGGAATGCCTACAAATCTCTGACGTGGTGGCGGTGAGCAATCTCAATGAATCCCTCGCCATGTTGGTTCTGAATGACCGCGACGATGGTGAGCCTACGCGACATGTTCTCGTGCACCGTGAGCAACTCTGCTCTGTGGAGGTGGGAGAAGGGAAGTAACGTCCTGGAGGTTCGATGAAACGGTGCAGAGGCGTCGCGCCAAATGTACTCACTGTTTCGTGCTTAGTTGTTGCTGGTCTGACAGAATGGATGTACAGTGTATATTTTATCTGAGATACAGATGCAGTATTGTGTCTGAGATCTTGAAGATCAGATCTGGAATGGCGATGTCCAGAAGGTAACAAACAATTAAATTGTGCAATCCGGAAGTGAAGAGAAAATTCAGAACACTCTGCTTTTCTGTCTGCATAGCTCAGTTTTGTAGTCTTTATGTAATTATATAAATTTCAGATTTCATCTTTTATTCAGAACATCAATAGCATCTATTATTATATATTGACATGTCCGAAACTGTCAAAAAGAAAAAGCTTCATGCTCTCCTGTGATGGTGCTGCCCAAGCTACAACTTGTGATGAAGAAATAAATACTGGCAGCTGATATGTCAAATCTTAAGGCTCTCCTAAAGAGGAAGCCAATAATCACGATCGATTCAGGAGTAAACTTATTCAAAGGATCTGGTCATCACATATTACTTGTCATTCGGTGATGTCCACATTTGAAGCCTTTATCAAAACCAAAAATTTAAAGTGAACCTTGTTAGGTACATTCACTTGGCATGCTGCATTTTCACACTCACCATGGGCTTGCAAGCTCACAGAAGCTGTAACATAACATTTGTTCTGTTACTACTCAGCTTACATAAATATTACGAGCCTCTCAATTCTCAAATTGGCAAACTGCAACAGTAACGCAGGTGCAAATCACTGAAGAAAACAGAACAAATCCACATGACATCACGTTCTAATCTCCTTCCACAACCAGAATCTTCCACCTATCAACAGTAACTTATTTGCAATATTCAATATCCGACCACCTCACAAGGATGGACCTGTGGCAAGCGGCTGCATTGCTGCTTCTTCAGTCCACAAAAGCTAAGGCGACGACAACTCCCAAGGTTTCTTCTGTCCATATGCAGGGAACAGACGTGCATTCCACCTGCAGGTTATGCGTTATATAGTCAGCAGTGCTTAATCGAATATTCGAAGTACTAGTAAGTAGTAACCACCACTGTATGTAGCAATAATAGTATTTCAGCAGCATACCTGATTATTACTCCATCCGTTGTTCCACATTGACAGGTTCTTCTTTGATTTCAACCCTTGAAATTTCCGCCACTTCATCCAACACCACTTCCGCCATTTTGTCCTCTGAAACGGCACATGCAATCAAGTGAGGAGATATTCAAAGGGCAAGAAAGGTACTCATGCAACGTAAGTTTTGTGTCAATTGACCTGAAGTGTGGCTGATGTTTGTCTTGAAGCTGAAAGGACCTCTAGTGTACCTCACGTACCACTTCCTTTTAATGTTATTCTCACCATCGTTTGAATATGCCTTCACCTGCTTGATGTGGCTGAACTTGTCCCACTCAGGGCGAGATTTCCCTTTAGCTATGGAAGCGAGCAGCGACAGGTTGCAGTCTAGATCGAAAAGCCTTGGGTTCACGTCCTGCAAGTATCCAGGGAGTGTTTCCATATCGTAGTCCTCGATCCAGAGTCTCTGAAGTGTAGGCAGACCCTCCAATAGCTTCAAAATTTGGCACGAGTGGATCTCGAGGTTCTGCAATTTTGGCAAATGACTGATCCTCTCGAGGCCACCACATCCAATCACCTTAATTTTCAAATCCTAACCTAAGTTCTCAGGATGCTGTCGTAGTAAGAATTCTGGCCCAACACGCTTGATGGCTGGGGCTCTTTCTATCTGTAGAAACTCCAAGTTAGGAAGCTGCCACAAGCCCTCAGATAGCTCCGAGCAATAAGGCAAGTGTTTTATCATTAGAATCCTCAAGTTTCCAAGGGCATCCACTTTGTAAGTTGTTGACTAAAGTAACCTTTGATTACAAGATGTTCTAAGCAAGGTGGTGGGCAGAGTTCGTCGAACACCTTCTTGATTTGTTGCTGCTCATCCTCCTTTACCAACCCGTAATCATCTCCTTGTCTGCTGGTGCAATTCAAGGACAGGTAGCTGAGGCACACCTTTTCACCAAGCCTGCCCTTTGTGGAAAATGAGGGACAATATACTTTCTTCAAGCCACTTATACTAAGCTCAATGAGATGGGAGAGAGGCCCAAGTTCTTCTAAGCTACACGATGAATCATCCTCGTTTGCTGGAAACCCATATAATTTCCTCAAATTAGTTAGACCACTAAACCCCCTAGGTATGCTATTTATACCTGTGCCATTAAGCACTAGGACCCTCAACTGCTGTAGTTTTCCAATGCCACATGGAAGATTCATCAAATTCTTACAATTATAAAAGCTAATGCACTGCAAGAGTTTCATCTTAGCAATGTTTTCTGGCAGTTTAGATGTTTCTGAGCCTCCTATGGACAGATACCTCAAGTGCTTGAGTTTGACCAAAGATTCACATAATGCATCAAAATTTCCATCTTGTATATGTAGGATCCTCAAACACGAAAAAGGTAACAGAGAATCACATGGGTTGATCTTTATTTGCCCAACTAAAATCAATGTCCGCAGAGATGTATGTGCTTGTAAGGAACTCCACCCTATATTATTGGACTCTCTTTCTTTGCTTTCTAATGACAACCGAATAACATTTGGCGAACTAAGTTTGTCAGTAAGGCCAACTTCACTTTTGTGAGCTATCGTCAGTGCTTCATCTCTAGCCACATACTGAGCAAATGAGCGAACAACATCATGCATACTGCAAACTGCCTGGTCCATGTACCTTAAATCTGGCTCTATAAGATTCCTAGCTATTAACTGGTAGTAATAGTTTTTTTCCTAATACTTATAAATCATCCGAGTTTCCATGAACGAATCCTTCACTAATCCACATGGCAACAATCAAAGTGTCCCAAAATACAGTGCCCTTTGGGAGAAGGGCGTAGTGCAGAAAGTATGGCTTTAAATTAGGATGCAAATCTTGGTAGCTAAGGTATACTGCATAATTTAGCTCTTCAGGCATTTGGACTGACCATATAGAATCTTCCAATCGCTTCGTCTTGCCTTTTTCTGGCGTAGGAGGCCTCCCATTACTTTAATAGCAAGTGGCAAACCATCACATTTTTCTATAATACCCATTCCAATGTCCTTTAGTGTATCAATCTTTGGTTCATCATTGTTTCCATTTCGTACCACCTGCAAGCACAGGCAATCCAGATAAAGGAATGGAACATGCACATACATTTTGTCATATTAAGATGCAAAATCAATTGAAAAAATAATACTATATGCAAAGGCAAAATCATGTATCATGTTGTCATCCTACGACTGACGTACAATTATTTGCTCCCTGCAGCCATGCTAAATTGAGTAAAAAATAACCCATTGCAACATGTTGTTATTGTGTCACATAAACATTTGCTTTGTTATCCTAAGATGTCCATGTTCACCTTTCCTTGGTATCAAACCAATGAAAACATCGAGGAATGCTGCAACCCCTTGGCACCACCAATAATTTCATTCTCTCCCATTATGTCTGCATGTTCTCTTTGCAGTTCATCGAAACTAATAGCATCATAGATCGGTAACAAAGTGTAAATAGTAGTAGATCCTTACGCTTCACCAATTCCAAATTACAAGACATTCTAGTACTATCTTAAGTCAAAGTTCATCCTAGATCATACCAAGCTGATGTAACTAAAATTTTCTTTTTTAGCTTCGCTTTTCTGTGGCTGGCATATTCTGACATGATCCACATCTAATTCTTAAGAAAATATGAACGTGTGCTTTAAAATAATTTCAAGAGACTTTCCTTCTGTATAGATAGGAATACAGATTTTGGTGAATAGAACCCTTTAAGTGCTTCTTTTTTTTTCGGGGAAAGTGCTTCTTCTGTTAGGTCTCCTAGTATTGCCATCCACTATTTATAGTTTCTCACAACCAAATATGGAGAGCGCGGAGATAGCTCTCTACAGTGCGCAAAAGATATATAAGCGAAGCTGGTGTAATGTGAAACGATAGAGAAAGAGATTTTTATTCAAAGGATTCTCTAAATGAGGATTTAGAGAGTGAGATAAAAACAACAGGATCGATTAATAAAAAGCAGGGAAAAACCTAGGCTAGGTTAAAAAGGAGCATGCTCGGTGGGCCAAAGGTTAAAAAGAGGGGTGTAGTGGGAGGCCTGTTTATCTGATTACAAAGGAAGAAAGATTTTCCCTTTTTCTTTCTTAGCAACCAAGGAGGGGTGGCGTGAGAGTTGGGCCTGTAGCCGTTGGGATATCCTAGCCGTTGCATATTGAATTTGAGCGGTGCCATGAATTCAACAAATTCTAGTTTGTTTGGAGAAATGATTTTGTTTGATAGACTTCTAGTCATGGTGATGACTTGGTCAATAGCATGACAAGAGGTTTTGTTGATGTGTATATATATACAAAATGTTGCCATAGCAGCGACAATATGCTAGTATTGTAGTAGTATAGAAATTACTTCAATTGCCAAATAAAGGTTTCGTTGCAAATGCATGCGCCGAACTTCTGGTTTCCAAGATGAGAGAACATCAGGTAAATCTTATAATTATGTTCAGAGTATCATATGTTGAAGTACTAAAATATAAAGGTAGGTTTTACTGATATTAACTGTTTTGTAGATAACTTGTCCTTGTGAGTATATCGTTATTAAATAGATCTGTTAAGGAAATTAATGTTGTAGAAGATGGAGCTTAGGCGTATGTATTTACTGTCAGATAATGAAGCAAACATGCACCCACGACAATGAAACATATCAAACACATGACTGAACTTATACTGACCTGCTTCTTGAGCAAACACCAGGCATCTTCTAGCTCTAGTTTGGTGACCTGATGGTAGGGCATCTCTGCCATCATACTTCGGGCAACCGTGTCATGTCTCGTGGTGACAAGGACACGACTACCTATAGCAAGTGAGTTTGTTAATGGAGGCTCAAGTACCATCTCCCATACATCATGGCTCCAAACATCATCCATCACTAATAAGGTCTTACACCCCTCCAAAGCATCCTTAAGAGTTCGCTCTAGTGCAGCTTTTGTGTTTCTGGATGCTTGATGATTCCCTCTTGCTTCAATGATAGCTCTCTCCAACAAATTAACATCACTAAAATCTTTATTGACACTCAACCATATTCTCTTTGGAACTGTTGATTCACGATGTCATTGTTGAAGATCCTTTTGGCAAGGATTGTTTTGCCAATCCCTCCAACTCCCACAATAGCAAAAACCAAAATTTTATTGTGTTCATTTATGATTTCTTCATTCCTTCTGAGTAACTCCACCAGATTTCTAGTGTCCTCCTCAATCTTCTCGCCAACAACATATAGCTCGACCTCCCTTGTTGTTTCGTGCCTAGCATAATGAGAGGATTCCGCCTTTTGTCTACCACCATCCACATAGGATGCAAGGTTTACATAGTTGAAGGCTTTGCTACGTTTCTCAATATCATCTAGCCTCTTGTTAAGGTTCTTGATGCGATTACCAATGTCATGAGCATAGAGAGGGTTCCTCATACAAAAGAGCAAGGGGTTGAAGCAACCTATGTTCAAACTTTGGCTGTGCTCCATGGCCTTGAGTTGGCATAGGTCGAGGATATCGGCTGCATCATACATGGCATTCCTAAGCTCTTTCACCCAAGACTCCACACTCTCATCACTTATGTTCCTCTTGTCAGCATCAGTAAGGAATCTCTTTAGGTCACCAAGCTTGTTGTCCATCTTTTTTATCTCATCAGGGACCCCCAACAACAGATGCATCTCTTCTTTGGCCATTTCCAACAACATGGTTTGGATATAGGATGCTAAAGCATCCAATACAACTGCCATCCCCGAAATGTTTCCTAGAACAACAAAATTAGGAAAAATGTCATATTTGCTAGTGTTCTTTATATGAAACAGAAGAGGCAATATTTATGCTACTTCAGAAGAAGCAAGATCACTATGTTATAGGTTCTTGGATTTATCCAGCACATATAACAAAGGAGCCGTTAACTTTTTTATCTATTTTCTTGCAATATTCTAGGAGCCGATGATACAAAGAACTGGAGCCATGAAAACAGAGCCGAGCCAGTGATACAAATAGATGGAGCCAAGCAAACAGAGCTTTGGATATATAATGTTTGTTTTTTTGAGATTACACAGTACACCACATAAAGACAAAGCCAAGTTGTGTACTTCATCTCCAAAAGAACCAGTAGCCAGGTGTTCCCCAGCGGCTAGTACTGTTCATTGCAGTTGGTACTGTTTATTAGCGGGTTGATGATGTTCTTTACGGATAGGTACTGTTCATGCGATCCCGTATTGTACTAGAAACGTTGTTAAAGTGATCCGTGCACAAGGAGCCATCCACAACTTTATGTCAGTATAGATATATAGATTATATATGTGTAACTTTTCATCAAAAATTTTGAATACTAAACTAAATACCCTAGAATCAAGGTGGGCCCACCCCTAAAAAGACTTTATTTAACGGATTTTATGATTTTTTCTTTCGCGACTATAGTTTGGGGCCTACCCCTGGAAAGATTTTATTTAACGGATTCTATGAATTTTTCTTCCGCGACTATAGTTTATACTATGAATTTAATTCCAAAATTTTTAAGGATCCAAACGGACCCTTATAATATAATAATCCAATAGATAATATATCCAACTTAGATATCACAACCGAATTGAAGTGTATACAACAAACAGGCAAGAAGGAAACGAGCCCGGCGGATGGCCATGGTGGTTGCTGTGGGCGTCGACTTGAAAAATCGACTACTTATGTAAAGAAGGAAACGAGGAGCCAGGAAAATGATCCACTGAAAATGATCCACGCATTATTTAAGTCTTCTCTTGGAACCTCTTGGAAAAATGTAGGAAAATTTTTAAGGATTGAGTTCTAGAGGAAAGGAATGGTATGCGCGTGATTATTCAGCTGAAGGAAATTACGCACTGAACCAATCGCGGCGGGCGGTGTCACTTTCGCACCGCGTGGATTGCCGTCTTGAAGCAAGATGCTACGGGAAAGGAACGGTACGCACGCGTTTCAAACGAAGGAAACCACACACGTCTTTCCGGAGCAAGTGCAGTTAAGGAAGTTCCAACGTTTGTACAAAAAAAAAAAAGAGGTCAAAGCCGAGGGAAATCTTCATACCGTGCTCGTATCTGTGCTATTATTAGGATAGGCGCTGTTTGGATCCGATCCTCTAAACTTTAGAGCTAAACCTTTAAAGAACTTTGGATCAGTTTTGAGATCTGAAGTTCTATTCAAACCACCAGCTTCGTTGTACCGTCAGGCACGTTGTCTTCCCTCGTAAACAGCACGTGCAGAATCAGCCGCATCCGCAAGCCGAGCTGCTCGACGACGACGGAAGCTGCGGGCCATGTACGCAGGACAAAGCTTCATCGTCACCGCGCCGGAGCCCAGCGGCCCAGCCCCAGCATGCTGCCCGTGCCAACAGCGCTCTTGGTTCACGTGTTGCATAGCGCTGCTCTGCACCAGTGCGTCAACTCAGCGGCTTAGGTACTTATCTTGGCCGAGACCTGCCGGAAAGCAGCCGAGGCCTAAAGAGTGGGTTGGGTCGGTAGATCGGCGCCGCACTGCACTTGTGTCTATTGCAGTTTTTACATTTTAGCGAGTCAAAAAATCAAAAGATAGAAAATATGTGTCTATTGCAGTTTGAAGCCCACGTTTAATTTTCTCTAGGCCCATGTAACGTTTTCAAACAAAGCCAGATCCGGATCCACAGCGAGTCGGACAGAAATATTTGTCTAAGATCTCGGAACATCGACGTTGCGCCTGATCGGTTCGTATGGATGAAAACGGATCGGATGTTTGTCCGTCTGTCCGTCCGAAGGCCTCGAATCCTAATACGGATTTGTTTGCCGGATATACACCTCCTTCACTCCCCACAAAAAAAAATATGGCATTCAAAAAAATATGCACCTCCTTCGTTCTTCTCGAATAAAAAAATGCGCCTCCTTTATGTTTCTCGAATCACTACAACACATGTTCCGGACAAATATTCGTAACCGATACTATCTGTATCTGTGTCCGACTTATCCCGTATTCGATATATATTTATTCGTATTCGTATCCATGACAATCCGTATCCATAGTTGTATCCGATAGCTATCCGTGTCCGAATTCGAATCCGAGACAAATATGAAAACAAATATGATATCGACGGTATCCGTTCGTATCCGATCCGTTTTCATCGGGAGTTGTATGCAGTGGACGTCTACACGGCGGTGGCGGTGGCGGCGGCGGCTCTATCCAACGACATGCTCATTGTCGTCCTTGGCCGTGTTCTGGGCTTCCGGCGCGCAGCCTCGCAGCGTCGCGTGGCGTCTTCAAGGCGTGGCACGACCTTATCGACGAGCACCACCAGTTGCTCCGGTTCCTCGTCCCCTACTTGGTGCGTGGCCTCTTCATCAACTACCAGGATTATTGCATGACCCACTTCTTGTCCCGGCCGACGTGCACATCGTTGCTGGAATACGACGGCCCCTGCCTAGCCTCGACAAATACGAGACTAGATGGGTATGGGAATTCATTTATTTATTATAATGCTCAATTCTGCATAATTTTTAATCATCTAGCTATTTTTTCACAGTCGCCGTCACACGGTGGTCAGCCTTGCTCCTAGTTCAAGGCATGGGATTTGGCCCAAAAGGCAAGGCGACGTCTGATGTCAACTACAACCCAGAGGGCCCACCCTCGGCATATAGCAACGTGACCGTCCACAGCTCCCTCAGTGAGTACACATCGATGGCAAGGGAGGTCCATGGGCCATATACGTGTGTTTTAACTCCGACACACAGCAAAGCCTCCTCCTTTGCCGTGTGTTTCGCCGTCAAGGCACTCGGCAAAGGCTCCGTCACTGTCTCCTCACCATCGCCTTAAATTTTTTTAGCTAAGGGTCCTCTCAGCTTATTGTTGAGTGCCTGGCAAAAAATACTTTGTCACAATCAACGCCATGTGACGTTTTTCGAGGGTGGCACACGGCAATGCCTTTGCTGGGTGTTTTGGGTGATTTTCCATGTGCCACGTGCACTTGGCAAAGAAGTTGTTTCACGTAGTGCCTGTGCTTGTAAGTTTGACATGATTAAAAGACAATGTCTCGTTGATATTGATCATTTTTGTTCGTAGTGCATGTTGGCCACTCTTTGGTCACATTTGACCTTGGATAGGCACAAATTCAGAAACAAGTTATTGTAGAAATGTAATTGTTGACAACCAAAATTGGCACCGTGCGGGATTTCGGGGTTACCGGGGAAAACCAGACTAGACTAGAACGGTTTTGGAAATCTTGTCAAACCTCAAATGAATATGTGGAACTCCTAATTTGGAGTGCAGATGAGGGAGATATGACCCTGTAAAGAATCACTTGAGAAAACAAACCACTCTAGTTTCGATACCGCTCCGGACCGGTTTTGCCTAGGCAGATCCAAAATCGAGTTTGAAACAGGATTTGCAAGAAGTTTGGACACCCAATCGAATCAAACACATATGCATCTACTCTTTTACTCCTAAACCCTGACGAGGTCCACACCCTGACGAGGTCCCTCCCAGGCAAGAGCTTCGATGGCCTTTGCTAGTTTTCTCATAAACTAATCGTTCTTCGCCATGTAATTGCGTTGATTATCCTTCGCCGGTTTGTATTGTAAATCTAGCCGTCTCCCAAGCACATAACCTCCTAGACCGGTTTCCGCTGGCTAATGGCGGCTCGGTCCGTTTACGACCCCGCTTGCTCTAGTGCGTCCTGTGTTTGACCAGATTTCACGTCAACAGTAACAAATAGACACACTAGTAGTTTTGATCCATACTTACAAGTCAAGTTCTGTAAACCATGGCATTTTAGCACAATATCAACACAACCAGCCAAGAGGTTCGATAACATCGAACATTAGATCCAGCTGTAGCTTATGCCAACTTACTTGGTAAAAAAAAAGACTTGTTTTTTTTATTGTTGTTGCTATTGCACAAATCGTAGTCAAATGGGTTTCGCAAAAAAAAAAAAGTCGCAGTAAATTGTTTCAGCCCTTAGTCTGAACGCTGAAAAAGGGAATATAGTACGATAGCCAAGCACCGAACCCCCACATGTACAACTAATCCAAAAAAAAAGTATCAAAAGGAAACTATCAGTATCCGTCCGCAATCGACCTTGCCTTTGACGGGCCTTCACATACAACCGCACCTGATTGGTCGTGGTCAATTTCAGTAATTGTTAACCCACCAATATGTAAGATTGCAATCCTGAAACGTTTAAACATATTTTCGGTCATACGTGCTTGACACTGAAGGAAGAGAAACAAATCCACTAGCAGCAGTTAAAGCGGAGGACATATGCTTCCGTTTGTAATTATACATCATAACAAATAGGGAGATACGTTAAGATACTTACTTTCTTGATCCCTTCAAACATGCTATACCCATTACTTCTCGGATGCCCCAGTTCAGTACTTGCATAAGGCTGAACGAGTATGGAGCACAAATCATTACTAGTATACACAGAAACCATAGCTGAATAGAATATAAGCAAATAACATCTCTAATGCATGCATACTTTATTGATAGACAAATTATGTCTGGTTAATCTATCCTAAAGAAAGATAATGTATGATAAAATAGTGAGCCAAGCATACACAAGGCTGGTCGATCACTTCAGACACAAGCTATTAGCCTACCTTCTGTTTACTCTCTCTCTCTCTCTCTCTCACACACACACACAAACACACACACACACACACACAAGACAAAACATTTATTGCCGTTACTATGGGGAAAACACAAGAAAAAACTGTTTGTTTGGTTGAAGAAAAGCGGATGGAGCCTCCAGGGACTCCAGGGCGTTGGGGCGCTCGCCATTTTCGTTCTTGCATTGCATTGGTAAGAACTAAGAAGTAGCGACGCTGGAGAAATAGAACATCAGTCCTGCGAATTGACCAACAGCCTATGATCTGGCAAACATGTGGAGGACACTAGATACAATGGAAGCCATTTAGCTGCAAGCACTTATATACAAGTGTAAAAGCAAGGTGGTGGAAAAATAGAAAAAAAACATTCTGAGGGAAACAGCAGCATGGGACATGGAAAGAAACGGAACGGCAAAGGTTGTTTCTCGTCTCTCAAAAACTCCTTCGCTATTCAAATTGCAGATGCTCGAAAGGGAGATTAGTACTTTAGTAGTACTGGAGCGGAGAGCATTTCATCCGTATCGGGTCTACAGATCGACAAAGCAACAGTACCCGGCATGCAAGTGAACAGAGCATGCAGCGATCGATATAGGGGTACAATAATACGTACCGGCGGATAGAAGCATACCTGAAAGTACTAGAGCTCCATAGATATACTGTTCCGTCAAATGAACTTGTAATCAGTATAGGAACTTCAGGGTGGGAGAATGCCACCCCAAAGTTATTACCTCCAAAGTTATTACCTGTGTTCACTTTCAGCGTTGCAACACAAGTCTGCTTGTGGTAATCCCATATCTGATTCATTGAAAAGAAATGAATTATTATTAGTTACATCAGCGTTTCATAAAGACGCCGTAGGAAGTGCCAACTAACTGTTCATTGAATGAACATTAATTCCTTACCGTGGCCTTCCTGCCTTCGTTTTCAGCAATGATCATGTGCAGCTCGCCATCTCGAGAAAAGAAATCCAAACATTGAGCATTTTTTGTCCCACACAATTCGGTTGCAGAATCGGGAGAACCTGTACTCCAGACCTATTTTATGGACACAAGAATTTATGCCAATGCATTTCATATCCTGTATCTTTTACAAGAACGCTGATGTTGAGGAACCAAACATTTGTTGTACCTTCACTCCAGAAGAAGAGATAGTAGCAAACATGTTTTTGTCCTTTGGGTTCCATTTTACTTCATATACATTCTCTTCCATGTCAAATGTGCAAACCAATTTCCAGCCCTTCTCCCAGTCCCACAGCTTTATCTTGTCCATTGGGCTCTCCCACATGTGGTACTCTCCCGGCCGGGAGGAAGTAGCTGCCGATAACACATAAGGCCCAGTTTGATGGATCTCCAGTGAGGTAACGCGACCATAAGCATGAGCTTGAAAACTCTTTATTTCAGAAAATAGAAGCGTCTTGGATCCCTCCAAATTTTGTCTTTCCATATAACTATATACTTTGATGTATCCAGAGGAACAACCAACTAATATCCACTTCTCTTGTGCAATAAACTTTGCTATCCAAGCTGTGGAACTATGTTTTTCGGAAACCATCGGACAGATCGATTCATTTTCCTTTGTGCTAGCAGGGAACCGCGCCATCTCCTACACAAAGATTGACATATCTTGCCTAAGTCTAAATGCATCGGAAAGTTTTTTCCCTTGGCATTGTAATAGCCATAGCAAAAGGAATACTTGAAAGTTTGCAAGCTATTTCTATAAAAAAATGGAAGGCCAACTTTATCGATGATAACAGAAAAAATTCAACATTTAGCACCACATTTGTTAAGTATTAAACATCATATGCTGGCATTATCAACCCTAACACGATCCAAGAACCGTATGTTCATATATTATGAATATGTATATATGTTAGACGAACTATTACTAGCTAGCTACCCTTTCGGGTCTGTCACGTGAATTCTCACAACACGCTAGATAAGAAGATGAATCCTAATTAAATTTTAAACAATGTTAAAACAACAGCAATCGATTCAGAAGACTTCGTTCACAATTTGGAACAGTAACTATATTGAATCTATTGTATTACCAAACCCTCTAGTACAGGATTCGCGCCTACTGGGTGCCTGGTAATTAAGGTACAAATTAGTACAAATATCATGTAAAACCAAGGCAGGATCCCACAATGCGCCAAGTCACACGATTTATGCGCATGTGTCGTGCGTGAGATTCATACCGAGCACCTCTTGCCTCATGTGTAGCTTCCTTACCATCTGACCTATATACCACATGCAACTAGGTAAGAGATACTTACCTTCTTTAAGTAACCTGTGGCGAACCCTTTTGTTTTGTGTCATATCAGTACTAATGGCTAGCTTTTACTCCCTCCATCCATTTATCTCCCTTCGTTCATTTTTTATTAATATCCTTTTACTTGATGTTTTGATAATCCTTGCAGCAATGGCGTAGCTACAGGGTATGACGGGTATGCCCGGCATATCCTGTTTTTCTGATGACACAAGGACCACATATACTTGTGTTTATACTAAAAAAAGAAGCAGCTATTAATGCTATAAGTAACAAGCATGAACGAGCGTCGTCGGATTACAGTGTCTGTGGTAGGCGATGATGGCGTCGTCAGATATCATATGCTCGTTGGAGACATCGCTTTTGGAAGATTCCATGGGTTGTCGGCTTTAATGCCGGCATCGTTTTGGTGGTGTCCCTTACACATGCACCAGGACCTTCGTACCGTTGCCAGATTACAATATCCAGAGTCTCCGATGGTGATCAGGGTCCTATGTTCTTTCAGTATCCTTTAGGTCTGATAAACGTGTTTTGGCATCGTTTTATTGACTTTGGTGATCATATCCAGGGCAAGTCAAAGTTCCTTATTGGAGATGTAATTTTTTATTAGTTTGTTTTAGTTGTACCAGTGTTCTCAGATGATATGGGTCTTACATGAATCATTGGATACCTTTTATAATAATTATGGCTTGATGTATCCTAACGAGAGGATGACTAAAGCCGAAAATATAATTTTCATTATTAGAAAAAAAAATGAACGAGCTTCAGCCGCCATTAGGCTCAGGCCCATGCGACCACGCCGCACGCGGCCCATGAGGCCAATACGGAATTACGGCCGAACCGCAAAGCCAATACCGAACTAGATCCATGAGACGCAGCACCTGCCGCGCAGCACATCGGCTCGACTTCGACAGTTCGAGTCGCCCTGCCCGTGCCCTACGCGCCGTCAGACGCACGATGCCGTACGCCAATAGGAAAAGATCAGAACAGTCGTCCACCGGTCCTCATGATCTCGTCTCTGATTCAGGTTTTAGGTGAGATTCGTGTTCTTTAGATTTCTTTTAGAAAAAAATCATTTGTACTTCAATTGCCAAGTTGATCTAATCTATTGTCCGTACATGTATCCTGTAAGTGATCCAACATCAGACTTGAACTGCAGCTACATAATTATATTGATGACATCATACATGATGATAGATTTCAAAGTTTAGAAAATATTGTTGATAAGTGTATCATATGGTTTATGAGCTTCTCAAATTGGTACGGCTTCTAGTGGCAACGTGAAGTGTTGAAAGAGAGTTTTATACAATGGTTTTAGGGAAAACAAAGCTACGAAATTAGATAGGAGATAGTCTTTTGGATGATTGTCTAGTCACTTTCATTGAGCGAGATATTTTCTTTGAAGTTGATGAAGATGATATAATTGAGATATTTATGTCCCTTCGAAAGCGTCGAATAAAATCGTCAACAAAACAGCATTGCAAGTCTCGGGTATTCTATAATGCATAGCTTTCAATTACCGATAAAGCTTTTAAAACTATTTAATTGTATTTAGTGCATTTAGTTTCCATTTAATCCATGAATTTAAGCCTTATTACCGAATTGGTAAATCGGTTTACCGAATTGTGTATGAAATATTTTGGGAGGCATACCCTGACCTAATATCCTAGATTTGCCACTGCCGGGCCCAATTTAGGCTTCAATGATTCTAGGGTACCCATCATTCTATGCTTTGAGTCATTTAGAGTGGGGCTAGTCGTCGTCATCGATGTGCTTGGTCTAGAACTAAGCACGCTCCGCCTCATATGTTGAAGCCATGAGATTGATGACATCTACCATGCCTCCGACTATTCAAAGATCAATCTAGAACATGATGCAAAAAGAACGCGTGGATGACATCCCACTCCATGATGCTTACGAACTTGTTGCAGTTGTCAAAAGAGTGATTTGTGCTGTCACGTAGACTTTGACCCTTCTGTTGATTGACCTAGTCAAGATCCCATTTGGAAGCAGGTTGGAAGTACGTGACCTGGTAGTTCTCGATGGAATTGCGAGAGGGAGGCCCTCAGGCCAGACCAACACTTTCATTCCCATCATCACTGGGAAGTAGGCGTCCGCTTGCTAGTTGGTGTTGTGAGTGGCCTTAACGACGATGTGGTAGGTCTTGAGCCAAAGCTTTCAGGCGAATGCCCATCATACTTTTCCACCATGGCTAGGTTGAGGGACTCAGGCCAGCAGATGGCGCGAAGCTTGGTAGTGCAGGTGGCGATGTTATCATAGTTGTAGTTGTCGTTGTCGACCTCTTCACACTGGTAGCGGGATAGTAGGCCAGGTAAGAGGATGAGACAGACAACCTTATATGGTGGCTGACGAGGACATCTATGATTAGGCTCACAATCGTATTGTTCTTCATTGGGATCGGCGTAGCGTGGATTGTACTGATAGCACTGTGCATGGCAGGCCACCTTATTTTCATTGTATTTGTTGGGTAGCTGGGCGCTATAATCAGGTCGCCGAACTCATGGTCGTAATGCTCATGGCGCTCCAGCTCGATGACATCCCTGTCATGGTGGCAGTTGTCAAGCCCATTGCATGAGTTACGCCCACTGGTGCATAAGTGATCACAGAGATCTGGTTGGCGGCCTATTGAGACTTTTTATCATATAAATTCTATAGTCAACCAACATGAGAAATGGACTAAAATGTAATTCAAACATAGATTTAGGGCTTGGACTTATAATTTCCATGAGTTTTGGTGAATTCATATATTTTCAAGAACTATACAGAAAAACTGTCGAGAGTCATCAAGCCATAAGAGTCAAGGACATGTCCTGAATGTATTAAAATTCCATACATAGAAAAGAAGACTCTAGAAGACACCATAAGGCAACACTTTCAAGCTTGGGCCCACCTGTCAGCCTCTCCTTCCTAGGTCAGTTCATAACCGCCATTGAGGTGCAATCTAAGTGCAATCTAAGCTGTCTATCAGGGTCAGTTTGATCCAAATGCTCTGGTGCATCGCTGTCAGCTATATAATGAAGATCCCCTAGCCCCTAGTGAAACCCTAATTCATTCTACTTCACACCAATCAAATCAAGTCATCATTATCCCAAGATCTAGAGTTCCACCATAATTTGAGCATTAGTTGTCTAGGCAAGTTCTGAAGGGAGGCACACTTGTCTTAAATCCCTGATTGTCTAGAAGTTGAGGAAGCAAGAGCTTCTCAAGGCTTCTCTCTTGTATCTATCCGTAAGTATTTGTTAGTTACAATTGTTATGACTTTGATCTATTTAATGATTATATTCATAGTTATATGGTTTAATGTTTATTATGATTATCTTTATATTGTCTTTATATTCAAACATGGAGTCGTATAGCTCTCATTCAATGGTACCTTGGGTGAGTGGTAACATAGTGTAAGCATGGTACTTATACCTTATTTTCCTGCGATTGCACCCTACATTCTGGATCATGTGGTAGATCGTGGATGTGACACTCCCATTGAGTCCATTGTAGTCCACTCCCTGAATGTAGGACTGGTTGAACTTTATTACTCTGGTAGACATGCTCTGTTCTTGGTCTTCCTTAGTAATGTTCACCATGTTTAGATATAATGCTCTCTTTCCATGATTACTAGGTATCTTGCACTAATCTGATTATGCATTAACATATGATTAGGAATAACTTAAGGATATTTCTCTATCTTACCTATACCACACTATTATTGCCTTTATGATACACTCTTAGTGGCTGCCATGACCTTTGATTTGACAAGTTATCATTTATTATAATTCTTTATTATATGACTTATCCCTATTATGAGTAATTAGATTGGTTATGGTTTACTCTACATTACAACACTGCAGAGTGAGATATTATTACACCCATAGCTATACCTTCCTTTTAGTAAAATATAAATAATGATACCTAGTTTACTCCCGGTTGAAGTACTACAATGGTATTTCTATCTGTGCGCAGATATTATCTTCTTTATATTATTATTAGATTACAAATGGCATATTCATGAATACTATCCACGCTTTCTCTGGCATTACCACTGGGGCGTGACAACCTAGTACTAAGTAATGGTAAGAAATGAGGTGGTTATATCTTGAGCATATCATGGGTGAGATTAACTCCATTCATGGTAATGATATTCGAGGAACACCTGATTCCCATTTCTGGCACCATTGCTAGAAGTGAGATTAACACCACTTTTAGTTGTGATGTTAGTATATACCAACACGGCCGTCATTGTCACACCTGTTGCAAGGGTGGAACCTCTCCCTTGCATCAGGGTCTTGGTGAGAGTGTTGATTTTGGTCCACTTCCTTGTCGATAACTAGTAGTAGGCCCCAAGGTCGGTGACAATCATATTACAATCTATCGCGAACAAACCGGCTATTAGTTGAGTGGCTGCATGAGTGACAGGAAGAGTTGGATCTACTAGAGTGGGGTCTGGATTAACGTGACTACTCTAGCTTCTCTTGAGTGGTGTTGGGTCAGATCCGGAGGCAATCAAGCTCTTCAGTGTGCGAAAGGTGCTCTACTACAACAATGGCCATGTCAATGTTGTCTTGTGTGGTGCAGAAAATTTGGGCATTGCCACACCTCTTGAAGACATTGATGAGGTTCTTGTGGTTAATGCACAACACCTTGGTCGGCCACTAGCACATCAGTGTCAGTGTCACTACCACCAAAGTTAGCAATGGCTCTGCCATCCTGAGTGGCGTTGTCTTCATCTTGGGGGGTGCCAAGCTCGCTTGGCATTGCATTGCAGATGTTGCGCCCTAATGGCATTGGTTTTTATATCCTGGAAGCATGAGTCCTCAGAGACAAAAACCACATGCAAGGAGGAATATGGTAAGTCATCACTTTTGTCTGCTTGGACGGTAGAAAGTGCAGATCCAATTTGGTCTGAGTAGTGGAGTGCATTAGTCTAAGTTGCAGCGCTATTGGCGAGTCCCATGGGGATGCGATTTGCTTGTCAACGTAGATATTGACTCGGAAAGGGCAAGGCACTCGGCAAGGGAGTCGCTGTGCTATCTAGCCTAGCTAGTGATAATCATGGGGCCAGATCGGGGATCTGGTCCCTGAGCGAGAGTCGACCAACTCGATTGGTGAGTGGCCTGATGGCACAGGGCGAAACCCCCATATCCGAAGCTACAAATTTGTCCTACGTTAAGTTGGCACCATTGGAGGAGCTACTGGTGGAGCCATCTTCAAGGTGGCAAGCAACAAACAAGTTGATGTTGGTGGGAGAGCCATTGTTGTTATGCATCAGGCCCTTGGGAAGATGACGGTGGGATGATCTACCATGGATCTAGCTGTGGGAAATACCACGATCACCCGTACCTAGTATACCAACTATTGACTTTATGCCCAGTAGTCCACAAGGGGGATACTTGAGTGGTAGATATGTACGAGGGAGGATTGTGAGACTTAGGAGCTCAAGGTAACATAAGAGACACAAAGAATTATATAGGTTCGTCCATGCGGTATAAAAGCCTACGTCCTGTGCTTGTTGGTGTTTGTATTCTTTTTGCATGGTGTTGACTACCATATCCCTCTGAGGATCTTCCTAGGCCACATTACATAGGACTAACAACCTAGGTTTACATGTCTGTTGAGATCTATATCTATCAATTTACATCAAGGAAACTAATCCAACAATGTAGTCGTATATTCTGTGTGATATGCGGATGACATTCGACTACCTAGCCATGCGCCTTGCGCTCTAAGTCTTCATTGGTCTTGTAGAGAAAGCATACTCTCGGTACAATGATTTTTACTGAAGCATTGTGAAGTTAGAAAACTTCCTCCTAATCCTCGTTGGAGACCCTTCTTAGGAAATTCCACTTCCATAGGGCAATGCTAAATAACTCCATGTATATCTTACGCGCTCTCCCCACATGCTACTGGGTCACATTTTCGCACTCTCCTGGATGGACATCACCTCTTCCTCTTGGTAGAGCTTTAGCAAATCGCACAGGGACTCTCAGTCTCACAACACATGGCAGCCATGCCACAAACATGATTGGAGGGTCAAGCAAGAGTTAAAAGACAGTCTTGGTGCGTGTAAGAACTAATACAAAGAAAGATTGCAAACTTGACCTAACTCTACATGAAACGCCACATCAATCCTCTGAGCAGGCTAAACTAGCACTAACCAAAGCCTAATTCTTGTGCCAACTACCCTAACTTCTATTTAGAACTTTGGTTGGAAGAATACTTGATTTAATGTACACTAACACCAAGAAACTTCTCCAAGCTCTTATGCACATCGAATGGATGGGCATTAGGGTATTTATAGCCCCAACCAACAAAACTAGTCGTTGCAACTTTTCTACGACCACCAATTAATTTAGTGGTGGCAGGCTATCAATGCTTCCATGGAAACTAGCCATTGTGCAAATGTCTCCTAGGCTCACTATGACCATCAACCGATTCGATGCACATTCCCATGGAATGACTTCATTTCTTGCCTTCAACACTAATTGTTGTGGTCCAAGTAATCATCACCAAATGACCACCGTATGGTTCGATGGAGTGCACATGGATATGATTGCTACATTCAACCATTGCAGAAAACTTGATCTTTCTAGCCGCCACCACTAATTGATTCGCCGGTGTCTTCAAGTTGGCATTGAAAGAGTCGGTGCTACAACTTCCTTTGCCCGCTAAACATTATCATCAATTACTATGGTGCTCTCTGGATCCATTTATTTGCTTCATTTTGTTCGAGGGTCCTTCTTTGGGATTCACTCGTATGATGTCTCGGATTTCTTTTAAGGTCTTCTAGTGTCTTGATCACATAATCTTGAACTATTTTTGAGATGTTTGATCACCCAAATCCACCACTTTGCATTCATGCGACTAAATCCTAGTATACTAGCAAATTCGTTAGTCCACATGGTTTTATATTGAATGCAATCACTACTATAGGAGGAGAGGACGTCGTGGATGCTGCCGCTACTAGTGCCCTCACATCGGCTCGCCGATCCGCCACCGCGCCTCCGATGCCGTGGATTGTCTGATAGTCACTGTAGCTTACTTGTGACTAGGTTCTTGCCATTCGTTTGCAGACGAAGGGACGAGATTGATCACTACAGTGCCCAGTGAAAAGTGTTCCTGCTACATTGAAAATCAACATAGTATTTTTTGCTACAGTGAATCAAAGCAAGGTACTGTTTGCATAGCCTTAGATTACTATGGAGCTTCCTGACTTGCCTTCAGCAAGTTAGGCCCCGTTTAGTTCCAAAAAGACTAGGGACTAGGGACTAATTTTTTAGTCCCTCCTAGTTTCTAAATTGCCAAATACGGAGACTAATAGTCCCTAGTCCATTAGTCTCTCTTGAGAGGCTAATTGGGACTAGTGTTGCATTCTAGTTCCTATTCGCTAGTCCCTATAACCAAACAGGCCCTTAGACAAGCTGCACCGCACCTTCAAGCTCAGCTGCCCGGGCCACCGTTGTGCACCACCTCTGTTTCCCCACCACCACCTCCATGCCCCATGCCCTTCCGTTGCAACCTCACCTCTGGTCCACTGCTGCCCCCCCACCTCCGCGCCCTACATCTCTGACCCCACACCCGGCTGCCCAGTCCGCCACTGCACCCCCACCTCCACGCCTGCCGCCTCACCGTCTACTTTGCAGTCTCATATGAGGGTCACGATGCCAGGACCTCCGCGCAAGGCGGACCGTGCAGGAGAAGGGAGGTGCCGGGGGCTAGGGAAGGGAGGGACCGGAGAAGGGAAGTGAGAAGGGGAAAGATGCAGGATAGAGAGGGATGCGGGTGAGAAGGGACGAAGGGGACGGATGCAAGAGAGGGGAGGTGTGATAGGAGAAAGGAAGAGGATAGGGTCGGTGGATGCAAAACTGTATTGAAGGATTTTTTTTTTCGGTCCTCGATTCAACAAATCACTGGCGGTTCCATTGATAATCTGGTTATCAGATTGCGTGCCCAATGAGCACATCTGCTTTGCAAACCGGCAGTGATATGTGATAAACCAGCAGTAAAAATTTGTTCTGTAGTATTTAATCATAAAAAAATTCCTAATATGCAAGAATATGAAACACGAGTTCACAAAATTTTGAGACACGTGACAGTTGTGGAGATGCAAGGTAGTCGGGCAAACAATAGTTATTAGGAGATGGGACTTGGACTCGGGATTAAAGCATACGCACAAAGTACTGCGTTTTGACAATTTTTTGTTACCGTTGGTGCATTCTTGTACTGTTCTACTTTCAACTGACAAAACCTTGGAACCGATATATAGCGTTAATGATCATTAACCTATAGCAGAATCCTATTCGATCGGCTTTATACCCTGAAGACAGTTTTCTTAATAACTAAGGACACCAGACTCATCTGCCCCCACGCCCCGCGGGCACACACCACCCCCGCCCCACCCACCCGGGTCTTACGTACGTGTAATAACGAGGCATGCATGGATCGGACAAAATACATTGTTAGAGTTAGATACTGAAGTGATTACTGAGAGCAGTCGCTTGCCTGTGAATTATAGTCCCAGATGGCAAATGAGGTCGAACTAGGACTGATCAGAATCCTGCAAATACAGGGAGCGACTCAATGCAAATAGGTCTTCACTGTTGGTAGAGACAAATAAATTAATGTGAAATGAACTGTAAATTCCTAAAAATATTTTTCACATTCCCATCTACGTTCATAAATTCTCAAAGTAATTATGAAGGTTATTAACCTTTTTATTGGTTGATTCTAAGTTTTCAACTAAGTTTTCTCCTAGTCTAATCATGGACCAAACTTAAAATAAACCAGTTAAAGTTGAAAGATCTGGACGATCACTTTAAGAATTCATGAACCTAGATGAGAATGCACGAACATTTTAGATGCATACGGTGCATTTTATTCCAACAGGACAGTCCCCTCACCATGGCTGCGTTGGATGGACATCTATGGCATTCGGAGCATTATCATCCATATCCAGGGGAATGACCTGATCCATGGGAAAACAAAGCCAAAAGCCAAAAAAGTTCAAGTTATTTCATAAATGGCGCACATAAAACATAAAGCAAAAAATAATACATATGTAATGGAAGCTACCCACCATGGTTTCAGGCTTGATTATATTGCCGGTTAGTATATATATCACACGGCCACATTGAAAGTCGAATTTGACAGGTAATGGAAGAAAATTGAAAGTCAGTATATTGCACCGGAAAAACAAACCTCAGCCAACAGTTTAGTACGAAAGTGAGTTCCTTATGTTTGAAAAAGTGGATCCAGTGGTGGTAAAATACAATGAGGATTTTGTATATATTATCTCTTCTGCTCATGGAATTTTTTATGCCACCTAATAATTATGACATGTGCATCTTCTTTCAATCTAAATATAATAGTAAATATTCAGGACCCACATTATCATACAATTTCCTCACCTCATTCATCCTCTTCATCAAAAACAATGTATCAAACAAACTTTGTGTTCTACACAAACAAGTTAATATCCACCATATTGTTGGATATCCTCCAAATTAAAATCCTCATCTGCGGTCCTATTGATACAAGAGCCAATTCCCTCAGTGCCACAAAAACGAACATGACTCCCTTGTATGCCATAGAATTTTGGAAATCCCCCTCGGTGCCATGAAAGCTACGAATTATCCCCATGTGCCATTTCTGTTAGGAATCCGTCTGTTTTTCACGGAATGGACATGGGAGAGGGATTGGTGTCATGTGAAATGTCTATTGTGCCCCTAATGAAGAAGTCGTTATCCATCTGTGCTTCTCTCCCTGCCGGTTTCTCTCCCCGCCAGCCTACCCAATTGTTCCTGTATCCATAGTCCAGGCGGAGGGGATCGCGGCCAGCCCACGTCCAGGACTCTGGTGGAGGGGAGGCAGTGGCGGCATCTAGCCGGGGTTCCTAGTATGTACCTTTCTCGGCATTTGCTCCCGGCGGGCATACTCCCTCAGTTCCAAATTAATAGTCGTTTTTGGTTTTTGTGCTACAAGTTTGACTCAGTTTGTATAAAATACTTGCAACATTTATATCTCCAAATAAATTTATTAAAAAAATAGATTCGAAGATCTTTTTAATGATACAAATTAAGTAATATAAATATAAATATTTTTTAATACATAAGCGCAAGCAACAAACATTTTCGAATAGGGGGAGTAGCTTGGAAAGGTGGTACACACTGAATTTGGGAGGGAGGAAAACGAGCAGTGGATTTTGCGATGGTGTCGTCCCGCTTCCTATTCTGAATTTTAATTTCTTGCCGAGACAAGATGTGTGGGGCTATAAGGTCCTTGAACTATGTGCGGTGTGTCGTGGGCAGGGTCACATTTCTGCCGCGCCCGACATGGATACAAATTCGACGAATGGAGGAGTGTGCTGTGAACATCCTATACATGCCACAAATTAAATGTTTGTGAACGTCCCACAGACAGAAATTCCTAATTACGATGAAGGAACTCTTTGTGCAGCACCTTGTCCCATTTGTTTTCATGGCCTTTATATATATTTTCTCTGCAATGGGGTTCTCTGTACCTACGTATACCCAATGTTGAATTCCTGCGTCCACCACTATTAGTCTATTATAGGGTGAATGTTATGCGTATATTTTCTATTGTGCTTAAACCATTATAAACACAAAAAATATGGTTAGTTATGGCAGGTTCAGTAGAAGCCCTCTGTGTTTCTTTATCTATGTACAGAAAACTCACCTCACTACCAACATAAACAAGAGGCAATTTTACCTCCTGCACCTGACGGCCCTTGTCTCTTGCTTTTGTGAAGAAACCGTGATGGTCCTTTTGTAAATTCCTGGAATTCACATTCTTTATGTCTTGATGAGTCGCTCTGGTAACCTCAAGTGTTAAGAACTGATCTTTGCTGGGCGGTGGATTTTGCTGGGAGCGCATTGTAACAGCAATAGTGTACCGGCACCTTGGGGGCACAAACTGAAATAATGGCCATATCAAGTACCGCGATAGAGTTTTTGACATTATCCGGAACGCGACATGTCCATCTGTGTTGTTGTTTAGGTGCAGAAAGCACGATGACCGACACCACTTTGGACATGCCAAGGGGATTTTGAGTTCGGTGGGCTGCACGCTGAGGAGATCTCTTACAACCTGCAGCTGTTAAACACGGCAGACCATGCAGTGAGTGGACAGAATAATGCAATAAAGTCAGTATTTATCAAAATTTGTATGTGATAAGATCTCTTGTTAATTTTTTCATCTCTTTAACAAATGAAGCATAGGTAAATTTCTAAAGAGCACGTTTGAATTAATCGGTTGGGATTTTATTTACCCCTGTAGATTATTGTTTGCACACCCTTTTCCATCCTGTGAATATATCACTTTGGGAATTAAAATGTCGTCAAGTTTATTGTGATGACCGTCTCTAGAGCTGTCACTGTGGCCTTCCGTTATGGTAATGATGATCTAATGATGTCTTATGACATAAATAGCACCTATGGTTTGGCCATCCGTGCAGACTTATGAAATGAAGCTAGAGATCACACCTGTTCATACATGCAGCCTGAATCATGTGAACTTCTATCAGCTTCACTATGAGAAAAAAATTGAAGTACATCCGTCGCGTTAGGCCTTCTAGCCTCATCAGTGTCGACACATTTTAAGGCTATATCAATCAGTTGCTCCAATTGATGGATATATACGTCAACTTCTGATGCACCGTTTGTTGATGCTTCAAATATTTTCTTCCACGTTCCAAGCACCTACACATTTGCATAGATGAGTAGAGCCTACACTGGTAAAGTATCCATGTATGCCAAACATATGACATATTATATTAATTCTTCTTACATTCTCGGTGAATTTCTTGAGCCTTTCTAGGGAACTGTTGCAGTTATTGATCTCATTTGAGTTCATGGAATGTGGAATGCTCCGGGGATTATTCCTACTACCAGTGATCATCTCAATGATTATGACACCCAGACTGAATATATCAGACTTTGGAGATATTTTGCCATTCATAATGTATTCTGGTGCCATGTAGCCGCTGCAGCATAATTAGAAAATTTTGAGACATTGGAGGAATAATTTGTTAATGAAGATAGTAAAAATGATGCAGTAGTTGGAGAGCTTACATTGATCCTGTGGCCATTTTGGTGTATGTTTTGGATTTATGTTCTCCCAATAGCCTTGCTACACCAAAATCTGCAATTTTTGGAACCATATCATCATCCATCAATATATTCCGTGGGTTTAGATCCAGATGAACAATGTTTTCCTGATGAAGGAAACACAAGCCTCTACAAATCCCCTCAATTATCGTGTATATCTTGTCCCAGCCAAGGTCCACGTGTTCCTCTGTTGAAACATTTTGATAAACAAGAAGAAATTAAATATTTGAATTGTGGTAGCTTAATAGGATCACCTTTTTAATGGGTGTGTAGTCTATATTCTTTCTTGTTATAATTGTAAACTAACCTAGACTTGTGCTGATAATTGAATGGCCTCTCCAATTAATAACAACATTATTAGCCATAAACGCTATTATAAAAAATACTTTATGAGCATAGTAGCTACTGCCAGTATATACTTTCAACCAACAGATCCGTACCATAGGACTTAATTAGATTGAGCCACGTCACATTAACCCTAATTTGATGTGGCTTAATCTCAAGCTTCCGGTGCTGATCTGATGGCAAAAAGTGTGCCACGCCACAGGGTGTGTACTGCAATTATGAAAATGAGCTATAACAGAAATGAGAGGGGATACTTAACTGGAAATATATTGTTGAAGGCACCCATTGCTAAGATACTCGAAGCAGAGAAACCGCCACGGCGTTTCGGCTACAACCGTCCTCCCACGCTCCTTAACCGTTTCCATCTTATCCTCGGCACAGTAACCTATGAGCTTTACTACGTTTGGATGCGTGATACCAATGACACGATTTAGCTCATCTGACCAGCAGTCCTTATCCATCGGAAACCGACTATAAATCCTTTTTACAGCAATGACCTTGCCACTCCGGAGAACACCCTTCAAAGCACATACCAGACGTTAGCCTTTCATTAGTTACGGCTGCTAAGATAGGAAGACTGAAATGGTTAAATACTTTTGGAGCATATATAGTCCAGCTCTCTTTTTTTTTTGAAAACTATATAAGCGAATGAGAAAATACTCATACCTTGTAAACCACTGCAAAGCCACCCCTGCCGATTTCACTGGAAAAATCGCTTGTGATGGCTCTAAGGAATTCAACTGACAGAGAAATTGCAGGTTCAAGTGGATCCTCAAGAATATCCTCGAGAGTCTTCTCGAATTTATCGTATATCCCTGCTAAACCGTCCATTCCTACTTCACAGAAGCTATGTTAAATTTGGAAAACCCATATCTGGTGGGAAGAAAATCAAAATTTAGAGATGGTTGGTGGTGGTGCATTAGCTGATCTTCCAACCGAAAGATGGACAGCTAATTATTATTTTGTTTGTTTTTTTTTGCAACCAGGACTTCATCCTTTTTCATTAAGAGGAATAAAGTTCAAAGATATAGAGAATCAAGTTAGTGATGACGGCGAGACGCCCACATTAAGAACTTGACCAAACGAACCGACCTAGCTACTGAATATCAAGTTATGTGCTACATAGTGACTGAATTTTGCGACACTAACAACCGACGATACACATGGCTAGCCGTCACCGGCGGCCAAACGCACCCGCTTCTTCGTCCCGTGAAAGAAGGCCTACATCGCCTCTTCTGCTTGCCCTGATAGCGCCACATGGAACGCCACCTCATGAAACTCCTCGAACGTTGCTTCATTGGGGCGTTGCGTCTCGACCTCGTACCCAAGCTTCCTCATGAGGACCATCCTTGCCTACGCGTCTAGCTTGTTGAACTTGTTCTTAGCGGCCAGGCAGTCACTACGCTTGGGCAGCCATTCCAGCGTGTCTTCACTGGGACCCGCCTTAGTGATCCTCGAGGTCGGTGTGGAGAGCAGCGACGGCGGCAACAACTTCATGAAGAGTTGATGAAGTGGTCGATGGATTCAACAGTGTCAGGCACTTGCTCAGAGGCCTTCCCATCCGCATTGGCGTGCCCCACTGTGGTGTCCTCCGCTGGGGCCTCAATGGCGTCGACGTCAACGCCCTGTCGGTAACAAGGAGCCCTCCAATGTTGTCGATCGGTAGGGGCTCGACGACTTTGACGACACATGGGGCAGTGGCGGCTACCACAGCCACAGAGCCAAAGGGACCTGAGTCCAGTTGTCACCGTTGGTCGCCGTGCCAAGTGAGGTGTCAGCAGCTGTCGCGCCAAGGCCATCCTCGACGGGGCCTGCAACAACCGGTGCAGCCTCCGCCGCATTCCTGCCTGCCTCCGCCTCTTCGTCCATGGGTCGAAATCCCTGCGTGGCGAAGTGTCTGCCGCGGGCTGGGAGGCCACTTGTGCCTGCTGACCCTTACAACCTCTGGCCACCCACATGGTCACCTCGAATTTCGAAACAAGGTACGCTAGGATCTCGTCCAGCGCGGCTGCGTCAGTAAGCGTGAGAAGAACAATAGGGAAATAGTCTCACCAGCCGGGGCAATGACACACTTGATGGCGGCGGCCTCGACCTTAGGGTGACTATGGGGGATATACCCCATATAACCTTACGGATAGACTTTGGGCTACTCGGTACAAGACGGCCTAGACCAGAAGACGAAGGCTGGTCCATCATCATCGTGATCGGTGGGCCGGATGACAAGACCGAGCCCGTGGTCTACTACTGACCAGGTCGGTGGGCTGCGCGGGCGCTGAAGGCTACTTGGCATGCAAGGAGTCTTAGTCAGTTAGATCTAGATGTGTACTTCAAGTATATGACTCAATGTAACCGACCACATCGAAAAACCCTAGATATGTAACCTTGCCTCCCACTATATAAGGTGGGCAAGGACCCACTAGAACGCATCTATTCATCTCATTGTACTCCGGTACTCATCAATATAGCATGACGCAGGACGTAGGGTATTATGCTTTCGAGCGGCCTGAACCTGGATAAACCCCGGTGTTCGTCTTGTGTCTCACATCCGGATTATAGGTCTTAGCATGCAATTCACCGCAATCTACTACCTCACGGCATCCCGTGGTAGACTGTCGATGAGGTTTCATCGACAGCGACTCACATCATCCATAGGTGGACAAAGTGGTGACGATGTAGCCGACGACGAAGACGGTGCAGACGGCAGCTGCCTCTGCAGAGGTGGGACGACTTGAGGTGTCACCCTCAGCGACTTGGACTCTGCCGAGTTGCGGCCCGCAGAGGGCATCCGACTGTGACCACACACCGGTGTCCTATGGGGCACCGCACGACCGCCTAATGCCACCATGCACGCCTTGGCCCGATGTCCGGCATTGCGGCAACGGAGGCAACGCGACGGGGAATGGCACTGAGCCGCAACGTGGCCATGGTTGAGGCAGTTGAAGCAGAGGCCTACCAACCCCCGCAGGACAGGACGTCGCATGGGCGCGGCCCTCCCCGGTCGGCGGGCGCGCCCCCTTCTGCCGGCTGACGTGGGCCGGGCCTCCTCCTACGGTGAGGGCGAGTGCAGTGGGAGCACCCACTGCCAACCCACGGCATCTGGTGCCATGGCGTGGCGATGGGAGCCAAGCCGCAGGTGAACCAGGCATCGCTCTGAGGCCGGTGGATCGATGGGGCCGTTGTCGGAGGCCATCTTCTTGCGACGGTGACACTGGTGGTGCCTCCTAGGTCACTCGGTGGTGTGAGCCCCAAGAGCGCGATGAGCCGCCTGCAGGTAGTCGAGCCTCGGGGCGCCCATCATCGGAGGGGTCAGAGTTGCAGTGCTGACGGTGGTAGTCACGGCAACGTTACCCACCAGCGTGGCGCTGTCACTCGGCGTGGCGCGGTCACTCAACACTCCACACGCTGGACCCCCCGAGGCGGTGCAGGAGGCAACCAACATGACATCAGCGGGCCCCTAGTCACCCACAGCATTGTGGAGGCCGAGCCCTGGCCCGACGACGTGGCCAGGGGCGACGGTCAGCCAAGGGGAGACGCTGCGGCGGGTAGGGAAGGGGGCGGGAGCTTGTCATCCTCCTGGTCCAAGCAATCTTTGACGGTGACCTCATCCCAGCGCTGCGCCTTCGATCTTCCAGATGGATAGAAAGAGGGGGCAGCAGGGGAGAGGCTCCTGCCACCGGTGCCCGGGGAGGTGGGAAGGCCGGAGGTGGCGTCCGACGGGCTGGAGGTGGTAGCCATAGCCAGAGCGGCCGGTGGCTGGCTAGTTAGGGCGCCATCGACGATGGCGGCGGCAGCCTCCATGCAACAGGGTGCTGGCGCGGTGCAGCTTGGCCCATCAGCGAGGGGAGTGCAGGGGTCGCCGACTCCGGAGGCGGCGGGGTGGCGGGGTCCGACGGCGTGGAGGGCAGCAGCACGGCACCGTGCCAGACGACGGCTGGGGCTGCATCGGCGCGCTCAGGACACACCGGCGGCAGAGGTAGGGATGATTGCAGCGGAGTCTCCGTGGTCGAGTCAGCGGGGCCGTCGCCAAGGGTGGGCACGGCAAGGTTCTTCGGTGGCGGAGGCCGGGACGGCAGCTGCCCCAGCGAAGGGGGCCATCCCACGGGCGGAGCTGCGGGATCCACGGGCGGCGCGATGGGCTCCCCAGGCGGTTACATGAGGATTGCTGCTTGCGTTCGAGGTCCTTCATCTCATCATTATTTCGTTTGTTGCAAGAAGTAAAAAGAAACTGCGGCAGAAATAATGACTAACTAGCTGCGTTTACTATTGTCTCTGATTGTAAGAAACAAATATGTCCTGGAAAGAGAAGTAGAATTACGCGTCTATTCTCATCATAAGAATAGGTTTTCTGGGACCAAAATTGGGCAGGCAAACTAGGGAAGTAACTGCAGTTGGCTGAAGATTCAATCTGCTTTCAGGCCTGCTTTCAAACTGATGATATATATAGAACACATGCAGAAGATTAAGGACCGAACCTGGTAAGGAAGAGAACTGCACTGCTGCTGTGTGCCCTTGAGGAGACTGCTGAGGAACGCCGGAACAACTGAGCTTCCGGCTGAAGATCGAGCTCAGATGGAGCTTGCTAGTCGTTGAGTGGAGATGTAGCCAACTACAGTACCACGGAGATGAGAAAAAGGGGACAGTGAGAGGAGTCTCCAGCGCGATTGGTGACCACAACTTTCCTCTTGGAATTTTCTTTGCACAATATCAGTTTGGTCCACAAGATGAGACCTGGTGTATGCAGTGAGAGTCCTGTCACATGTTAACATCGCCATCGTGTTTCGTGCCACGAACTATTATTAATTCTCTGCAGTTCCGGTATTAATCATTGTACCTCTCGCGCTAGCTGTGATTAGAGACTAGCTTCGCTTGGATCAGGCCAAATCTCATACCGTCCTTCGATTTTGGTGTTCCTTCTCTTTGACGAAGTCTAAAACGTTTCTGATGAAGGCCACTAGGCCAGGGCAAAGGGGACACAAGCTGTGTACAGATACTTTGTTGCGAACAATCTTCTGGCCAAGCTTTTGATCGACTTTGTAAATTAGATGAAGGAGGCCTTTGCTAACAGGGCCACACACTGACTCAAAGTACCTTTTGGATACCTGCTCCAACTTCATAAAGTAAATGCTCTGCTTTTAAGGTGCGGTTCAGCATATGAAGCCATACAGAAGGTTAAAACTTTTCACGTTAACGTGGACATAAAGGTTTTTCAAAGAGATGATTTTGTACGTTTTGTGCCGCCGAAGGAATGTAACAACTGTCTAATGGGAGTGAAAGAATTGACTAGATTAGAGATTATAGGTAGTATATTACCCGTGCTAACGCAACGGTGACATTTTAGGTGATGCAAATTAGCAACTAAATGTGCTATACAATAAAATATATTAAAGATGCAAAGAAAAAATAGTGATACAAACTTACAGCGTTATTATATTATTTATATTGTTGAATACAACAAGAATTAACCGTCCAACCTATGTCCACAAGATCATGTAACGTTCCAGAACCTAATAAACATATGTACAGGATAGCGTCGGCCCGAACAAGCTCCTGCACCAGTTGCATCACTTTCATCCCACTGGTCTCAAGATTCTGATGTAGGCCTGCCGTATGAATCATGGGAGCTAATCTGGTCCATGCTAAAATAAAAGTACAATATTTTTCTTTAAGATGAAATAAATAGTGAGATAGATTATATATGATTCGTGCCAAAATAGATTGTATCCATAAGCTCTATAAGAATTAAGAAATAAAGCCACAGGTACTACTTTGAGCCATTTCAACGAAAAATATTCATCGTCTTCAAAAGAAAGCTGCAAGTAGGTTACATAGACCTTCTGGCTGATCAACTAACCATCTGATAAGCTGTATAAGTACTACCGTTTTAAGATTGAACTTGTTGCAGAAGTTGAACAAGTCTTTGAGGCTTGGACCAAGAACATCAATGACCATGACATTGTACACCCACCACTCCAAACCACTTCAAATGAGGAATTCCAGTTCCGGCTCAAGTTTGGAAAAAGAAATGTACCCTAAATAGGTGAAATATATTGGTGCTTACTTCTCAGTTGGAGAAGCATGCACTTGTCCGATCTCTTTGTGGCACGGCCGGGCGCTCATCCTCGAGCGACGACCACGATGATGTCGCCGCCGCCGCCGTGTCGACCCTGAAGAGACGGGCACCGGCCGTCCTCGAGCGACCACGATGACGTCGCGTGGAGGGAAGGATCGTGTGTTGAAAAAGGAAAGGGCCGCACGGGACGCGCTGCTTTTGCGTCGTGCGTGCATGGTCCTTTGCCAGAGGCAGATGGGAGGGGATGAGGACCATACACGCAATCCTGATCGTCGAATTTGGGTGATTAAAGAGAGAAAAGGATGAAGAAGAAATCTGGATGGTTGATTTCTTATGAAATTGTTTTCCTAGATACAATTTTTTAGCGTACGGAGGAAGATCATCTCAGCGGGAAGGTTTTATTGGATAGATTAGCGTTGCTTATATTGATGCATTAATAGGGTAGATAGATAGGTAGATTGGTCCACGTTGTTGTGGTCGTAATCCGGGTCTTGGTCAGTCTTCGGACGATAACCTAATGCGTCTTTTGAGGCTGCATCATGCCAGCGTCCACAAATCATAGTTAACACGTCATGCCAGCTTTTGAGGCTGCATCATGCCAGCTTCGGATTATTTTATTAATAATTAGCAGCTGCCTGTGGTGTCAGCACCCATCCTGCTGCTGCTATTGACAAGGAGACCAGAAACCCAGGCGCTCGGCTCGGCCCAACCGGAAGGTCGCTGGGCCCAGAGTGGACAGCTTGAGTAGTATTTGATTCTGCCGAGAGGGAGAGGAGAGGGGTGAACATTTTTGTAATCGAATTCGAACCCGAACCTATCTTCCTCCCAACTTCTTCCCTGCTTTCGCCGTGGAGAACTCGTTCTCAAGGAATGACTCGTCCCTGGTCCTGGATTCCCATCCCCTGCCACAATCCATATACACTCGCCGACAGAAAACTCCTTGGTGTGATGGATCCCAACATCAAGCTCGTGCTCAACCAGCTGACCGGCCTCAACTGCCGCTTTGACCAGCGGGAGGAGGGTCTGACCCGGCGCTTTGCCGACCTGGAGCTCAGCCTCTCCGATTGTTCGCGCATCATCTTCACCTGCATCGCCGACCTATCTCGCTGCCTCTACGACCTAGTGGCCGCGTCTACCGATCCGCGCCTGCTGATCCACAAGTCACCGCGGTGGACGGACGACTCACGACGCTGGAGGCCAGCTTCACCGACCGTGGTGGTGACCTCGACTCCTGCCTCGCCGATCTAGAGTCCCTGCGCATATCAACGAGTGCATCGTGTGGGTGGAGTCGCTCGAAGCGGCCACATCGATGTTGTGCGACAGGCGCCCAAGCGTGGATGGAGTCCTCGACAACATCGTCACCACCGTTTGGAAGTTTGAGAAGTCGACTACTCACCAGGTGTTCGATGATTTGCCACCAGGCGTCGTCCTTTAGTCAACTTCGGTGGCTGCGTGCCCACCTACCAGATTCCTGACCAACTCGCTCATCATTGGGCACCCTGTCAAAACATATCCACGAAATCAGGGATCTAGGGTCGTCATGACCTGGATCCCCAGCCCGACCAATGGTACATTGCCTAAATCCCCTTCCCTATCTTCTGGTACCTCTTTCCTACCGCATCCACAGCCTCTTGTTCCACCTCCTCGCCCACAGCAGCCACCTCACCTGATCCCCCATGCCAAGCACCCCATATCATCCTCACCCACCTCATGACATTGATCATCCAGTTTTGATAGCTTACCCAACACCCTGCCCATCACCACCAGATTGCCATGACCACAAGAATCCCAACAATCCTAACGGGCGCCTGCCTAAGGTTCCCTTCCCAAAGTTCAATAGCGACAACCTATGCAGCTGGCCATCACGTGAGAAATATTTTCGCCTCTATTTTGGGGGGGAATCACTGTGGATTGAGTTGGTTGAGATGCATTTTGAGGGCCATGCTTCACTTTGGTACCAGTCCATTGAACACCAAATCCCTAGCCTATCCTGGTCTGATTTCTATGCCCTCATGCATGACCATTTGGATCATGTTCGCCATGAGACTTTGATCCGCCAGCTTTTCCACATTCACCAAACTTCCACAGTTATAGATTACCTGACCCATTCTACTGAGATCAACGATCAGTTGAAAGTTTACACTCCTCAGCACAATGAGCTCTCTTTCACCATGCATTTCATTGATGGATTGCGCCATGATATTAAGGCAGCTGTTATGCTGCATCAGCCAAAAATTGTTGATACTACCGTGTCTCTCGCCTAGTTGCATGAGGAGGTGTGCACGGTGCAACGATTAGTTCACCATGATGATTGGTGTTCTTCTTCACGTATAGTGGTGCCATCGAAACTACCCCTACCACTTCCTCCTCTGCCTCACGCGTCTTCAACTCCAGCTCATTTGCCTCCACCTATTGCAGCACCTGGTGTCACGGCCGACAACCACTTGGCCACTCTCAAGAAATATCACCACACTCAAGGCTTTTGTTTCAAGTGCGGTGCCAAGTGGTCCAAGGGCCACAAATGCAATCTAGAAGTGTTGTTGGTAGTGGAACCTCTCTGGCAATCTTTTGACATTGCTTCTTTAGTGGATCGACCAACTGATGATGAAGGCTATCAGTAAGGCTGCTCTGTTCTCAACTTCTGTTGGTCATGTTGTTCATTTTGCTGGAGACATTTAAGGTCGTCCAATGCTTGATTCTGGGAGTTCAGATTAATTTATCAACTCTAAATTGGCTTCATGTCTGAATGGTGTTTGAATGCAGCCCACTTCTAGCAAGGTTAGGGTGGCCGGTGGTGGTATTCTGTCTTGCTCTCAATTATTCAGCAATTGTAGTAGTCAATTGGGCAATATATGTATTATAGATAGTGGAACAACACATACTATCTTGAGGAATAAAATACATATTTCCTCTCTTACATTGCAAGATGCGGTTGTTCATACTATATCTAGAAGTGCTAAATTTATAGATGGCTCAGGAAGAGCCACGATATTGTTACCTTGTGGGAGAAAGCGCAGACATAAATAAAGCACTTTATTCCCCAAAGTCTCAAAGAAACTTATTGAGCTTTAAAGATATACACCAAAATGGCTATCATATAGAAACAATGTGTGAGGGTAATGTGGAATACCTCAACATTACAAAGATATCATAGGGGAAAAAGTATGTGTTGGATAAATTACCGGAATTTCATTCTGGTTTATATTATACAAGTCTCAAAGAGAATGAGTCATACATGGTGGTGGAACAAAAGTTCACCAACCATAGCAATTTTATTATTTGGCATTACCGACTAGGCCATCACAGATTAGTTATGATGCAAAAAAAATTAATAATAGCTCATGCAGGCATAAACTAAAGAATGAAAGGATTCTTCAATCCAATGACTTTTCATGCATTGCATGCTCTTAAGGGAAATTGATTGTGAGCCTATCACCGCCTAAAATTGGACATCAGTCCCTCACTTTTCTAGAGCGCATTCAAGGCAGTATATGTGGACCAATTCATCCACCAAGTGGACCATTTAGATATTTTACGGTTTTAATGGATGCATCAATGAGATGGTCACACGTCTCCTTACTATCAACTCACAACCTTGACTAGAACGATCAAGTTAAGAGCTCAGTTTTCAAATAATCTATATGCTTGGATAATGCTGGTGAATTTACATCAAAAAGTTTCAATGAATATTGCATGTCGACTAAAATAAGTGTTGAACATCCAGTTGCACATGTTTCATACACAAAATTGCCTTGCAGAGTCATTTATTAAACATCTCCAATTAATAGCGAGACCTTTACTTATGAAGTCAATAACTCCCAATGTCTGCATGGGGACATGATATTTTGCATGTTGCGGCATTGATTCGCATCAGGCCAACAAGTTATCATAGTACTTACCCTCTACGGTTGGTTTTTAGCAAAGAGACAGATATTTCCCATCTAAGAATTTTGGATGCACGGTGTATGTCCCAATTGCTCCACTAAGGCGCACAAAGATGGGACCTCAAAAAAGGTTGGTAATATATATTGTTAATGAATCCCCATCTATAATAAAGTATCTTGAACCATCAATGGAAGACATATTTATAGCAAGATTTGCTTATTGTCATTTTGATGAATCAGATTTCCCAACAACAATGGGAGAAAATAAACAGCTGAATAGAGAAATAAGCTGGAATGAATTATCGCTATCTCACTTTTATCCTTGTACAAAACAATCTAAGAAAGAAGTTCAAAGGATAATTCATTTACAATGTTCAGCAAATAATTTTCTAGGTGCTTTTACAGACTTAAAAAGAGTGACTAAGTCATATATTTCAGTATCTAATGCTCCTAAAAATATTAATGTCCAAGAGGTACAACCATCTATTGATTATAAATGGTGTCAAACTCATTGGTTATATATGGGTATTTGTTAGAAAATGAAATGAGAAAGGAGAAATCACAAGATATAAGGCACGATTGGTTTCCCAAGGATTCTCCCAAAGACTGAATTGATTATGAAGAAACATACTCTCCCATGATGGATGCAACTTTGGATACCTTATGAGTCTGGCAATGGAAGAGAATCTTGAATTGCGTCTTATGGATATTGTTACAGCATATTTGTATGGATCACTTGATAGTAACATATGTACAAAACTACCAGAAGGATTTAAACCGCCAAGAGGAGCAGGTTCTCAAGAACAATATTCAATTAAATTCAACAAGTCCCTATATGGGTTGAATCAACTTGGGAGAATGTGGTACAAACGTCTGAGTGAGTATTTGATAAAAGAAGGGTATGAGAATGACTCTATTTGTCCATGTATATTCATAAAAAGAGATAGATCTAAATTTGTGATCATAGCTATATATGTTGATGATCTAAACTTAATTGGTACTCCTCAATCACTAAGGTGAAATATTGTTTGAAGAAAGAATTTGAAATGAAGGATCTGGGGGAAACAAAGTTTTGCCTTGGTTTACAAATTGAACATTATAGAGCTGGAGTTCTTTTTCATCAAGCAACTTACACAGAGAAAATACTAAAGCAACTTTACATGGATAAAGCACATCCATTGAGTACCCCAATGGTTGTTAGATCCCTTGATGTCATCAAAGATCCTTTTCAACCTCCAAAATATGATAGTGAAATTCTTGGTCTTGAGGTGCTATATCTAAGTGCTATAGGAGCACTAATATATCTATCTACTCATACATGACCTGATATTGCATTTGTTGCTAATTTATTAGCAAGATATAGCTCTTGTCCTATTAGAAGACATTGGAATGGGATAAATCATAGAAGACATTAGAATGGGATAAATCATATACTCTATTATTTACAAGGTACAAAGGACATGGGTCTATATTTTCTAACAAATGCATGTAGGGGTTAGTTGGTTTTGCAGATGCAGGACATCTATCTGATCCACACAATGGTTATTCACAAATGGGATATGCATTTATGTGTCGTGGTGCATCTATCTTATGACGTTTAATGAAACAAACTACAGAAGCAAATTCATCTAACCATGCAGAAATCTTGGCTATTCATGAAGATAGCAGAGAATGTGTCTGGTTTAAATATGACACATCATATTCACAACTGTTGATGCAAAAAGGCAGATCTGCAAACACACCGGGCTAATACCCTAGTTCGATATCAAGGCGTGCTAGTCGATTTGACCTGTTAATCGACAAGGATGATAGATTTGAATAAAACCCGAATGAGACGACAGCGATACGCCCGGACGTCAAAGCTCAGGTGATACTCGATAACTGTTGAACAGATCAGACGAGACGACAGCGATACGCCCGGACGTCAAAGCCTGAATCTTGCTCGGTAAAAGCGGAACCTGCAAGGTCGCCAGAGATCAAGTTGATGCAGCCCGTCGATTCTTGAAAGAACTCGTTGAAAAAGGAAAAGGTACTGGTGACGAAGTCGTCAAAAAGTAAATTGCTGGAAAAGTAGATAAAAATAATAGATTTGTTGTATTTGATTGTGTATGTCTTTACATTGTATCTCGGTACATATTTATACCCTGGTACTAGGAGTCCTAGACAGACACGATGAGATATTATCTAAACAAGCCTTATTTCTAAGGAATAAAAAATAACGACTCGTACCAAGGTCGGACTCAAAAATAAACTATTAAAATAATGACATAAATATTGCCAGTTTCCTTATCCATTGCTCTACGATGAAACCTCTATCGGCAAGCTCCTCATCTCTGTAGATTTCATCGGCAAAATCCATCGATAATGACTTAGATCTGCTCCCCACATCCTTCAGCTCTGCTTTCCATCGGCAACTATACATCTCTCTCCATCGGCAACAATCCTCTGGTTTCATCGGCAACGTATGAGATCAACATATCTTTTATTGGCCATCATCCATCGGCAACTCAGAAGCAATATTCCCCTGCCGATCGGCATAGTCTCCGGCTTCTATTGACACGTGTCAAAAAAAGGTGTCAACACATGCCCCCCAATTTCGAAGTATAGAATACTTATGCACCGAAATTTCCTCCAAGTCATAATTGCCTAAACCGCTTGAACTTTTCCTCGAGAGTCGCACGTATAAGCACCATACCGATCCCGATCGCTTCACTTCACCCATCGGTAATGAGGAACAATTCTGAAATACCCATTTATTCCTGTATTTTACGCATCCATCCAAATACTGGGGTAATATTTCTTTAAATATTTTCCATTTAATGCTCTGGGAAATATAACTCCTTCGAGGGTTTCTAAGATGTATGCGTTACCAGGAGCAGACTGATTTATCTGATAAGGACCTTCCCAATTAGGGGACCACTTGCCGAATTTTGAACTCTTAATCCCAATCGGCAAAACCAATTTCCAGACTAAATCTCCATTCGTAAATTCTTTTATTTTCACCTTTTTATCATACCACCTGGCAACCCTCTTTTTATTTTCTTCGATGCTAATTAAAGCCTTTAACCGATGACCTGCTAAATCTTCTAATTCATCCTTCATAAGCATATCATACTCATCGATCGTCAACTGATCCTAAGAAAATACACGCCTAGAACCAGTCTTAATTTCCCAAGGTAAAACCGCATCATGCCCATATACCAACTGATATGGTGAAACCTTAGTGGCACCATGACACGCCATCCGATATGACCATAAGGCTTCATTTAAAAGAATGTGCCACCTCCTAGGATTTTCCTTAATTTTCCGTTTAATAAGCTTGATTATTCCTTTATTAGATGCCTCAGCCTGACCGTTAGCTTGAGCATAATAAGGGGAAGAATTTAGAATTTTAATCCCCATACCGAAGGCAAAGTCATCAAATTCTCCTCATGTGAACATAGTTCCTTGATCGGTAGTAATAGTTTGAGGAATACCAAATCGGTAAATAATATGCTCTTTTACAAAATCAATCATATTTGCCGATGATATTTTCTTTAAAGGAATCGCTTCAACCCACTTAGTGAAATAATCAGTAGCAACGAGTATGAATTTGTGTCCTTTACTCGACGGAGGGTAAATCTGACCGATGAGATCAATAGCCCATCCTCTAAACGGCCAAGGTTTGATTATAGGATTCATTACCGATGCGGGTGCTCTTTAAACATTACCGAATTTCTGACGTGACTGACACCCTTTGAAGTATTTAAAACAATCCTCAAGAATTGTCGGCCAATAATACCCATTCCTCCTAATCATCCATTTTATTTTAAATGCCGATTGATGTGCCCCACACACCCCTTCATGAATCTCACCCATTAGACTTTTCGATTCCTCTTCACTAAGGCATTTGAGTAAGACCCCATCTAAAGTGCGATAATATAATTCAGTATCAAGGAGCACATACTTGGTAGCTTGAAACCTTATACGTCTCTCCACTTTCTTAGACGGATCTTTTAAATAATCGGCAATATCCCTTCTCCAGTCATTGGCATCATCGGCAATATCCCTTCTACAGTCATCGGCATCAATTACCGATGTCAGCACTTCTCGGATCAATTGATATCCCGAAGCATTCTGTGCTAGCCTATTAGCTTCTTCATTGTGCAATCTGGGAATGTGTTCAAGGCGAAAATCCTTAAACTCCTTTAATATTTGCAAGCACTTTTCATGATAAGTAATCAAAACTTCACTTCGGCATTCATATGTTCCAATCAATTGATTAATGACTAGCATGGAATCCCCAAAGACTTCAACTGAATCGGCACGTATTTCTCTGAGTAACTCTAACCCTTTCAGTAAAGCTTGATATTCAGCCTGATTATTTGTTGAAGTGCCAGCAATCGGTAATGAAAATTCATATTTCTTCCCTCGAGGCGAAATTAACACAACACCGATTCCTGCTCCTTCACCGCAAGTAGACCCATCAAAGAAAAGTGTCCATGGAGCAATCTCAGCAAAATCTACCATACTGTAATGTTGAGTAACAAAATCGGCCATTACCTGTCCTTTAACCGCTTTAGCCGATTCATAACGCAAATCAAATTCTGATAATGCTAAGATCCACTTGCCGATTCTTCCTTTCAAAATTGGCATCGACAACATATGCTTAACTACATCGTCTTTGCATATGACAGTACATTCAGCCGATAACAAATAATGCCTTAATTTTGTGCAAGAGAAATATAAACACAGAAATAATTTCTCGATGGCCGAATACCTGGTCTCAGCGTCTATCAGTCTTCTGCTCAAATAATATATCACACGTTCTTCCCCTTCAAACTCTTGAATTAATACTGATCCGATAACATTATCATCGGCCGACAAGTACAATTTGAAAGGTTTCCCATGTTGAGGTGGAACCAATACTGGAGGGTTTACCAAATATTTTTTAATTTCTTCTAAGGCCAATTGTTGCTCTGTTCCCCATACAAACTCCTGATCGGCTTTTAATTTTAATAAAGGACTGAAAGCTTTGATTTTTCCCGATAGATTAGATATAAATCTTTGAATAAAATTAATCTTGCCGATCAAAGATTGCAACTCAGTCTTATCGGCAGGAGCAACAACCTTGTTAATTGCATCAATAGATTTCCTGCTGATTTCAACCCCTCTTTGATGTATCATGAAGCCTAAGAATTGACCTGCTGATACACCAAATGCACATTTAGTAGGATTCATCTTTAAACCTGGTGCACTCCAAGATTTTTTGCAGATCAGCAAGATGACTCTCAAAACCTTCAGATTTGACTACCACATCATCTATGTAGATCTCAACCAATGTGCTGATGTATTTATGGAAGATAAAATTCATAGCCCTCTGATAGGTAGCACCGGCATTCTTCAAGCCGAAGGTCATGACAATCCATTCGAATAAACCCACATGACCTGGACACCTAAAAACAGTCTTGGAAATATCCTCTTCAGCCATGAAAATTTGGTTATAACCAGCATTACCATCCATGAAGCTGATGATCCGATGTCCAGCTGCAGCATCAATCAATAAATCGGCAACAGGCATTGGATAGCCATCCATCGGTGTAGCTTTATTAAGATTCCTGAAATCAATACACACACGAAGTTTTCCATTTTTCTTATAAACAGGAACCACATTAGAAATCCATTCGGCATATCGACATTGCCGAATAAAGCCAGCCTCAATTAACTTCGTGATTTCGGCCTTAATATCAGGTAACACTTTAGGATTACATCGGCGTGCGGGCTGCTGATGAGGCCGAAATCCTGGCTTAATAGGCAACCGATGTTCAACTATTGACCGATCTAGTCCAGGCATCTCTGTATAATCCCAAGCAAAATAGTCTTTATACTCCTTCAAAATATCAGTCATTTGTTGTTTACATTGAGAATCTAACTTGGCACTAATAAAAGTTGGTCTCGGTTTATCACTATTACCAATATCTATTTCTACTAAGTCATCAGCCTATGTGAATCCATGACCAAGTTTTCCACCATCGGCAAACCGATCCATTAAAACTTATCTTCAAAACCAACTGCTTGGATCGGTGTGAGCTCATAGTCAGCAACCCTAAGAAATTCCGTATCCCATGTTTCTCCCGATATGCATCTGGTCCGTTCATAGGTCTCAGAATCAGCCGATGCGATTATATAAGAAGAATCACCAGGAATAACTTCAATTTTGTCTCCAACCCACTGTACAAGGCACTGATGCATCGTAGAAGGAACACAACAGTTGGCATGGATCCAATCCCTTCCTAGGAGCAAATTATAATTACCTTTGCCGTTAACGATAAAGAAGGTGGTCGGCAAAGTCTTGCTGCCGATAGTCAACTCAACACATACTGCCCCTTTAGCCGGAGACACATTGCCTTCAAAATCTTTAAGCATCATATCCGTCTTGGTTAAATCCTGGTCCCCTTTTCCAAGTCTTCGGAACATAACATATGGCATAATATTAATTGCCGCTCCTCCATCTATGAGTATTTTTGACACTGGCTGCCCATCAACCCTGCCTTTAACAAACAAAGCTTTGAGGTGTTGCCTTTCATCATCGGCGGGCTTTTCAAACACAGCCATCATTGGATCCAGAGTTAATTGTGCAGCCTCATTGGTAAAAACTGCTTGTTCCTTGTCATCTAGTGCCAAGAACTCCATCGGCAATATGAAGACCATGTTGACGTCTGCCGATGGATTTCCATCCTTGCGTTTTGGTTGCCATACTTGAGTTGTTACCTTTGGGACGCTCTCTTTCAGGCACTGTAAATCTTTTTGACGGGTACGTTGTACCCTTCTTTTTTGAGTTTTCGTCAATCCCTCAGGGCACCATTGGGGAAGCTTTGTTTTCCACACAGACTGATACTGCTTTGTGTTCTGCTCATGGAGGCCTATGTTTGGATCCCTGCAAAATATTCCTTCATCAGGAACCCTTTCGTTAGCCATCTCTTCAAGCTCTGCCTGACTCTTTGGAAAACAATCAATATATCTGCCAGGCCTGTCATGCATATTAACTCTGCCCCCCAGCCGATCAAATGCTGACACTTTTTCTTTGATCGGCTTATTGATGCGTACCCGTCGATTACTAGAGTGACGTTGTTTCTCTGCCCGATCATTTAAATAATAACCATTACATTCAGGGCTGGTATCGGCAGTGGGCAATTTAATGCCTTTTTCCCAACAATGAATGAAAAACGGGCAATTCCAGTGATCTTTATGCCGACGTAACTCTTCCTGTTGCTGCCGATACTGATCTTCACGTTGTTGCCAATATCGAACACTACATGGAGGCCCTAGTGGTCTTCTGAAGCTACTACCCTCATTAACAATTCGTTTCCCTTTAGTGCCATCGGCAGGTTCCTTTCCCTTTACGTCATCAACAGTTATTTGATTTTTAGGGTCTACCGATGCACTTCTTCTAGCAGCCTCCGATGTTAACACTTTGGTTTTGCCTTTAACCTCCACCATGTTTGCAGGGAACGGATGCTGATCAATTTTTGTCGGCTTTTGAGACTTTGAATTATCAAATATGATCTTCCTGGATTCGATAGCCGACTGCGACTGTTGCTCAAACAACTTGCCATCATTGGTACTGTGCGAGGTAACAATGTGCCCTTTGCAGTACCTAATCTTTTTCAACTCTTCTGCAATTTCATCAGTCCAGTATGCATCTTGATCTTGCCGAGGCACAGGCTGAACTTCTGCTGGAGGTGCTGGCCGATAGGCTTCGGTGTGGTCTTGTGACAAATGAGCCGGAGCAATTGGCACATTTATTATTGCTGGTCCACTAATTTGCTGTATAGGGTTCATCGGCCATGATGCCGATGTAAGATTCTGAATATCTGTTTGCATATATTGCTGTTGAACCTCTGCCATCTGATACTTAGGTTGAGCCAAGTACTGTTGAGCTGGCACTGGACCCGTCCTACTTGGATTAGACCTCATCGGCACATGACTTGCCGATGGTTGATAGACTGTAGCCACCTGTTGCTTTTGCGACTTTGGATGATGGACGGCATAATTCCTTTGATTTGTAGGAATTCCAGCTAGAGGAACCATTGATGCCACCGGTTGGTTTGCAGTTGAGAACCCTTGTTGCATCGGCAGAGGGTTTGCCGATGGACTTGTGTATGATGCCTGATAAAGCGACACGTGGAGTTTTCCTGATGGCAACTGTGCGGTTGTAGCATATTGCGTCATCTGGGTATTCTTTGCTGAATTTGACATCGTCGGCGGAGATTCAGCAGCAGGCAGATCTGTATAAGGAGTAGAAACCCCTGAAGCCACAACGGCTGTAGTAGCCGATGGAGCTGTAGAAGATAACATCCCAAACTGATGACATACTAGGCCAACATACTAGGCCAACATCCCAAACAAGCCTTATTTCTAAGGAATAAAAAATAACTGACTCGTACCAAGGTCGGACTCAAAAAATAAACTATTAAAATAATGGCATAAATATTGCCAGTTTCCTTATCCATTGCTCTACGATGAAACCTCTATCGGCAAGCTCCTCATCTCTGTAGATTTCATCGGCAAAATCCATCGATAATGACTCAGATCTGCTCCCCACATCCTTCAGCTCTGCTTTCCATCGGCAACTATACATCTCTCTCCATCGGCAACAATCCTCTGGTTTCATCGGCAATGTACGAGATCAACATGTCTTTTATCGGCCATCATCCATCGGCAACTCAGAAGCAATATTCCCCTGCCGATCGGCATAGTCTCCGGCTTCTATTGACACGTGTCAAAAAACGGTGTCAACAACAACGTATGCAATTTACTTTCGGAGAAGGAAGCACCAATGGTTATACATGAAGACAATGTAGCTTGTATAACTCAACTGACAGATGGGTACATAAAAGGAGATAGAGTGAAACCCATGTTGCCAAAGTTTTAAGATAGAGTGAAACACATCTCCCCAAAGTTTTTCTTCACTCATGAACTGCAAAAGGATGGTACTATAAAAGTCCAACAAATTCATTCAAGTGAGAATTTAGCAGACATGTTCACTAAGGCACTCCCTACTTTAGTATTCAAGAAATTGACACATGGTATCGGATTACAATGGCTGAAAGACATGAAGTGATGTTGTCATCAGGGGGAGTGAATATGCGTGTACTCTTTTTCCTTGGCCTTGGTTTTTTCCCACTGGATTTT
>CM041633.1:16073606-16106555 GCA_023333625.1 Bothriochloa decipiens
TGGACATCCATGGGGGAGTGTTATGAAATATTAATGTGGATGTCCATAACCCCTTACACCATCAAAGCTATAACCTTCTACATCAATGTTGTAAACTCTCTTAGCATCAATTCTTGTAACTTCACCCCACATGTGTATATATATATAGGATGGCTTATGTATTGAAAATGGACAAAGAGAAAAGTGAACCACCCATTTCCTTCCTCTCTATTTTGTTCTCCACATTCATACATACATGTTCTTGATAGTCAAACTAGTTATTATATAGGAGTTATCACTTCTTCCTCAGGCAAAGATAGATGTGCTATAGATGAATTAGTCTATAAGAAACAGCAACCTAGAACTCATTGATTTGATATGTTACTTATTATACCTATGTAGTGTAGACAACTCTAATTATACGAAAATAACTAGAAAACTGTTTACATCACTAGCAATGTGCAATAGCTTACAACCACACAATCAACTGAACTGCATAATTGCATACTAACTTGATCTCATCACTTATCACATCAAATGCTTTTCTCTAATCAAACGAGTCACTTAGTTCTGAGTCTGGCAGTTCATCAATCAAACCCCAGGTTCTTGTGCAATCTGTGCAAAAGAACTTTGTAATATTGCTTTTCCATGTTACCTGCAAGCTGTTTCCATGTATGACTCTCTTCTACATCAATCAGTTTCTAATTTGCTCTTCTGTGTCAGACCACAAGTATGCTGAAATGGGGATTAGTGGGATACTTTGTTCAAAGTTAGGGTGGTGGATTTTTGTTCTTTATGTGTTCACGGATGGTTCCCTCATTCATCTTATTATGGTAGATATCTAGGTTTTTTGGTGGTTTGTGTGTAAGTCAGCATCTTTAGCGACTATGAAAGCAGTTTCCATATCTAGTTTGGATTCATTGTTTGGAACATACAATAGTGAGTGAATGACCTTTCGGAACCATACCAGATTGATATTGGGAAACCATAATGTGTTTAGCTTTGATGCATTTGCAGAAAATTAATCTGTCTTTCTAGAACCTCAAGATAATGGAAATAAGCAATTCAACTATCGTAAAAATAAGGATACCAGCTAATCTCGTGTCTACTATTGAATAATGGTCTTCGAAGTTCCTAAAATTCTAAAATTTGTGGCTTTCCTGTTGATATCTTGGTTGGCAGTGGCTCCTTGGTGTGGTCGACATGATCTTGGGCAATTGTCATGGCAGGTGTAGCATGATAGTAGATGTCACAACATGTAAGGGGGTTGTATTTACTTATTTGATTGTTGTTACATTGCCTAGGCTGATAGCTAACTCTTGTTTCACTTTTATTTTGCAGAATCGTAATGTAATCGTGCAAGCCTTCCTATATGCCCTCCTATTCTACAAAGTAGGACCGAGCTGTCATGATACAGGCTTCCTATTGTTGTGGCTCTTGGTTCTTGGGCCACTTTGCATGCTGAATTTAATGTTTACTCACTTGTTGAAGGAACTAGATGGATACCCCGCGTGTTGCTATGGGTATTTCAGATAAATTTAAACCCTAAACTATATGTATCTATAGTTATATAAATGAAATTGTCTTAAATTAATTTTGATCAATGGTTTGACAGATCATTGTGGACAACGAAATGCATGTTAGTGGAGGCAGAGAAGTTATCATAATTATATATGTACTTGGCTATAATTGCAACTTCTAGTGGCTCTTGGTTCTTGGGCCACTTTGCGTGCTGAATTTAATGTTAACTCATTTATTAAAGGAATTGGCTGCCAAACGTGCAAGGCGGGCTTAACCCTTCTTGGGCGTTGGCACCCTTGGCTGGGTTCCATGTAGGGGCACAAGTGGATTGTTTCTGTTTGTGGATTTCTATGGTTGCCCTCACATTGGGTCCTGATTATGGGTTTGCCCATTTGTTTTTTCACTCTACATACAAACCAGGTAGAATGGTGTAAAGTTATAATTGGGCCTCAAAGTGGACCTGCAACTATCAGTTTGTGTATTGTAGGAGCTATATGTATATGAACCCTTATATTATATTGTATATATATGTTTTATTCACCTAGTTTCTGTGATGATACATTGTGAGTTACTTTGGTGGTGCAGTTGTGGTCTTGTGCCTGGCTCTTTGACTCTGTCAAGCCATATGAGCGCTCTGCAGTATTCTGTTTCGCTCAGCCGCAATCTACCTTTGTGCTACTGGATTATGCTCTGTTCTGTTTCGCGCAGCTGCAATCTGCTCTCGTACTAATTGGAGTATGCTTTAACTGGAGGACAAGGCATATGGGAAATTTTATTCCATAGCTTCCAAGAGTAGTTTCTCTATAAGGGACATTATAGAATTTGACCAAAAAAAAAAGAACACCCCACACAAACTACGGCTCCGTCCTGTACATCTGTACTTTCTCTGTATGGGCACACGCTCCAGTCAAATGCTTCCAGTCTTCTCCTTAGGTAAATGCCCGTACGTTGCAACGGAAACACATAATACCACGATAATATATGTATGAGTACGTGTTACAATCGTGATATTCCACTTCACTTGTACATAATATAAAAACCTAATGTATGAGTCCATGCTTGTGATACACGAAAGATAAGCTTGCAATTTTTTGAGTTAAAATTTTACAATACATATTTTTCAATATATTGTATAAAATTTAGAATATAATCTCTTAATAGTCTGAACAGGAGAGAATAGCTCTTTTATCCAAGGCACGGAAAGCTTGGCAACCTCTAGCGGGGCAAAGCATATCAAGCAATCCATAAAAAAAGAATGTAACATATGCAAACTGGTCTATTTATTAGCTGTTACAGAGCGTAGCACACATGGTAGAAGTGACTGCATGTGGCTAACTCTAATTTCTTGGTAATCGAATATCATTCATAATTCACCGGAATGGAAGGTTTTTCTGATTTTCCTCCCTGCACTGAACAAAGGACGCATGATACATGGCATAAAGTATGAGATGACATCACTCAAAGACTTCCTGTAGAAAAGAAAAAATTGAAAAAAATAGACCTATGAGAAACACAGAACAAACCTTTGGTAATGAGCATGACACCTGAATTCACACCATCCTACAAGAGAGAGGCACTTAATCACAGGAAAAAAATTGAAAATAAATACATTGCACATCTGTGTACTAAGAATTCACTATTTATTTGAATATTCTTATAGATTGTTTCGCTTGTTGCATTCTTGTAGAAGAGTGTGCATCCAATGTTAAATGCCAAATTACAAAGATGGCATCCAATTTGTACATAGAAATACAAAGAGATCATCCAACATTTTCATTTTTCATGAACACTCTAGATGATATATAGTTTCTTACTGTCAATCACAAAAGCCTATAAAGATGTGCACATTTTTATTTATTCCTAACCTGAGAACCTAAAAGTATTCAAAGAAAATTTAATACAGCTAAGAAAAAATGAAATGAAAACCTTCCAGCCTAAAATCAAATTGTTTGAAAATGAAACTGTCCATGACGAAATTACTTAATCACCTGCGATCAGTCCAATGCTTCAAAAATCACCGTGACTGTTGGTCACCTAATGCCAAAAAATGCTCATTTCCGGTCATTTCCACACCGACATAACATAGACAACGAAATAAAAAAAACCTCGGAAATAGGATGAAATCACTACCAAAATAGTGGAATTCTCCTATCAGAGGTCTGTCAAACAGTGGCTAACGGAAGGTTTCATAAAGCAGATAAACTGAGGTACGCACCAATGATAAAATACATGTGAGAGGTGTCAACTTGCTAACACCAACAGAAGATTTATAAAGCAAATAAATATTGAAGTGTACACTAATTCACATATTAAATGAATTGGCCAAACTACCCTCAGCTTGTCTAAGACATTATCTTTATATTCTGCAACTACTATACCAAATTTAGACTGAGCTATGATCCTCTTTTGTTCATTTCATCCATACCTATATATAGATCATGGATATGGATTTAACTGTTTGTTTTAAGTAATAAGCTTTGGCAAGGAACATGAAGAAAAAAAATACAGGTACATGATCACTGCCTATAACATAATAGTCATTTCATTAACAAATATAAGGGCCAGTACGTCTTACATGTAGGTGATCGGTGTTGGCGTTCAGGCCGTCCTCCTGCTTCTATCTGTTACATTCAGATCATGGTTCAGGGTGCTAATGCGCTCCTGTTTTCGATCTGCAGAGATTTAAGGATAGAGAATGAGATGGTTTACTCAAACTAATAGACTGACTATTCCCAACCTATTTGCATCATCTATGTCATCATCTATACCTGAATCCGTACAGTACGGCGTATCTGTAGCCGTCGACGATGAGTGGTGGGCTGCTGGCCTTCCTCGTGTTCCTATCTGCTATCTTATGACCATGATCATTAGGGCGATGCCATGACGCCATGTGGAGGATAATAGGATCAGAATGTGGATATCAGTGATGGATGATGGACATGTTTGAAGGCAAATACAAATGACGCAGATACACTTGTAATTAGATCAGATCTGAATACAAATCGCCGCAGGGTTCGGGTGCTTGATTTTGCACAGCACGAAGGGTACAGAAGGGTTGCATACCTGTGGAGAAGGGTCGTCGTTACAGGTCGCGCGGCACGGCGTCGCGGACATGCCCGGACTGGCGGCGCGTCGACGTCGTCCTGGCGGCGAGATGGGCGGCGACGATCGTCAATGTTTGCCACAGTTCCTGCGTCAATCAAGGGCGGGGCAGTCGTAGCATGTCGGCGTCTTCCGGGGAGCAGCAGGGAGGGAGAGGAGGCGTCGGCGTGGACGAGCACAGCAATGGAGCGGAGGTAGGAGCTCGAGCACGGAGATGTAGCGGAGACGGAGGTTCTGATTACTCACAGGCTCTCGGGCGTGGGGGTGGGAGTTTTGGAGCCCCACACGCAGGCAGGGACGTGCGAAGCGCCGGTTGCATGCGACGCGAGCGAGTCTTGGCACGTACGCCGGGTGGACGAATCCAATCAACGAGCGAGGGAAGCGCCGGGCGGGCATGAGGTGCGAGCGAGCGAAAACTGCCGGGTGGACGATTCTCTTTGGCTCTTTTTAGGAGTTATAGATATCTCTCCTGTATCTCTTTCTTCACTGAATCCATTCTAGTCTTCAGCGCGGGGATACTAATCCATTCTAGTCTTCAGCGCGGGGATACTACGAGAGGCAAGGTTGTGCCGGCAACGTTTGTTTTCCTTTGGGACTGCCCTAATTAATATCTCGCAAAAAAAAAAACCATTTAAGTGTCCATGATATATTAACTCAACACCTGTGGAGTGGGTAAGATGTAAGACGGAGTACCTTAGAGGAGCCATTTGTGTACATTATCCTAGAGGAAAAATAATATTTATAGTTGCACTTTTCCTACTTCTCAGTCTCATGACTGCTCAGGCAATCTATATGCCGTGATTATTTAAGAAACCTGCTAGTATTAGTCATACTAATAGTTATCACTGTTGCGTGAAAATATACTATGACATTTCAAGCACCTAAAATATAGCAAGTATGAATGGGAAATTCTAAGAGTGTAATATGGTGGCTTACCAAAGTCCATGAAACACCCATAAGGCAACTTTGCCTTGGCTGAGATAAGCACCTGGGCGTGTCATACATCTTTTGAACAATTATTGTAATGTTTACTTGTTCAAAAAAACTTTTCTTTTGAGACCGTGACTTCACGTGTTTTTTATTAAGCAAAAGAGACGATGGAAATACAAAGTAACCGATTCACAGGTAATCCATGGATTATCAACAAAGTCCACAACACGAACGAAAAGTAGGAAATATGAGGGGCGACCCTCCACATGACAACCCCACGTAATGGAACATAATACAAAATAACTCAACACGATGGTAGCAGTAAAGTGAAGAAGTAGATGAAACCTTAAGATGGCAAAGAATCCATCCAAACAACCTAGACAACAAAGCATCTACCGAAAAAGACGACAACCTCAGTGGCAAAGCATCCACCGAAAACCCATCGGCAGAAAAGCATCGGTCAAAAAACAAGACCAACCCATGCTCGACAGCAATCTCCTCTGAGTCACTGAGGGCCCTTAGGACCACGGGCGAGCAATAACTCCATATATACCAAGGCGTGCGGCGACGCAACCTCCATGGCACCGGCGACAAAGCATCCGCCCCAACAACAAAGCAAAGCATCCGTGGATGGGGGCACCCGTGTGCAGTAGCTAATCTCGGAGTCGTTCTCCGAGTACTCTGAGTCACTGTGGGGGTATAGACCCCATATACCCTTACGGCTAGACTTTGGGCTGCTCGGTACAAGATGGCCCACACTAGAAGACGAAGGCTGGTCCTTCATCATCGTGATCGGTGGGCCGGACGACAAGACTGAGCCCGTGGTCTGCTACTGACTAGGTCGGTGGGCCGCGCGGGCACTGAAGGCTACTTGGCATGCAAGGAGTCTTAGTCGATTAGATCTAGTCGTGTACTTCAAGGATACAGCTCAATATAACCGACCATATTGGAAAACCCTAGATATGTAACCTTGCCCCCCCACTATAAAAGGCGGGCAAGGACCCCCTAGAACACATCTATTCATCTCATTGTACTCCAGTACTCATCAGTACAGCAACAGAGATGCAGGACATAGGGTATTATGCTTCCGAGCGGCCTGAACCTGGATAAACCCAGGTGTTCATCTTGTGTCTCACATCTGGATCATAGGTCTTAGCGCGCCCTTCACCACAATCTACTACCTCGGGGCATCCCGTGGTAGACTACCGATGAGGTTTCATCGACAGTGGCGTGCCAGGTAGGGGTTGTGCGATCTGATCAGTAGGCGATCGAGATGGTTTTGTTCCCGGCTTCCATGGACTTCGAGGTGGGCGTCTCCCTCACCATCGGTTCATTCACGTGGACCACCGGTGGAACGACGTCCCTCACATTCACCAGAGCAGCCGGTCCTAGCTCTAATTGTGACACAGCCGGTCCCAGCTCCGGTTGCAACGCAGTCGGCCCTAGCACCGACCGCACCAACCACTTCTTCAAAAACCCAGATCTCGGGGCCATCCCCGGGGTTGTTCGAGCCACCCATGACGAGGGAGGAGACAATGGCCACACCAGTGCTAGTGGCTTCCTCGCTACCAGAGGAGACACATTGACAACTACGACCTCATCGACATGATCGACCTACACGGAGCAGGTTTGGCTAAGCTTCTCGAGTATGTGGAGTCCGCTCCTGCATGACTCTGAGAAGAGTACATGGAGTTCACCCCTGTCCGACCACGTCGGCACAATCGCACCAACCAGCCACGTCGCGCAGATCCAAAACTGCCCGTGGTCTGTGGGCTGCCACCTGTCCGTAAGGTCAGCAACGCTCGGCACAAGCAAGGATGTACGAGCCAAGCTAGTGGCCCACGCCGACCAGATCCAATTCTGGCTCCGGCCCGAGCACCACCTGCCGACCACAGAGGAGGGCCACTGGCCACGTGCTGAGTCAGGCCCCCTATTGTGGAGCAGCGCCGCCAACAACAACCCACACCTGACTCGGGGCACCGCAAGCAGCGCCCTGCGCACAACCAGTCGTGTCGCCCGCGCCGACCAGATCTAGCTCTGGCCGCCGCTCGGGCTCCGCCTCTAGTCAGGCTGGGTGAGTTCATCGATGTACAACAGTGCCAGCAAGCTCTTACCCACGCCGTTCGATAGGCCCGAGCGGAACAAAGGCAGCAGCGCTAGGTGCAGCAAGTGCAACCTACCCCAGTGCAGTCAGATCCCATCGCCCCCGACCAGAGCCGTACACCCATCTTCTCGCATGGCTTGAGTAACGCAGTCGCGTCCAACACGAGGAACCTGTAGGATGCTCTCCAGCGACATGATGATTACTTGCTGGACCTAGATCCCAATCTAGTTCTGGTCTACGAAGATCTAAGGCCCATGATTGGCATGGTGTCTCTGCAGTAGAGTCCTTTCAGATCAGGAGTAATGGTCCCCGAGGACAACGATGTGTCTGACTCGCCCTCTTGGCTCCACCAGACGCCCTCCATTTCCTTTGACTTTACCGAGTTCCTCCTCTCTGACGAAGAGGGTCCTGAGGTCCGGAGTCAGGAAAACATCGAGGAGGAGGATTCGACCGCGCTGGACGATGAAGCATGTTTCACCGACATAGTGCTGGGCACCCCGAGGACTCCGCCCGGTTTCGATGGTGCCATCTTCGCCGTCAGCGTAGACGAGCCTCCCATCCTGAACGATGCAGACCAGGAGAGGCAAGCAAGAGAAGACCGCAACAATGACCAGCAAGAGAAGTGCATCGATGCCTCCAGGAGGCACAAGATGTGAACGCCGGCAACAACGGAGGCAATCGGGGCAACGGGCCGTACCCCCGCCACGCCGTCTTCAACGCAACCACAATGATGAGTTCAACATCATTGGCAACCAGATTGTCCATGAGACTCCAACAGCCAACATCGCTGTGGCCTTGGATCGGCTCAACAACCTTCCCCCGAACATACCCGGGGTTGACGCAATTCGGGACTTTCTGATCGCCGCCGGGTCGCTGACCACATCACATTGGTCGCGGCGGTCCTGACACAGTAGTCGCCACTAGCCTACGAAAAGCGGCACCGACAAGGAGTCCAACCACGGAGGCCCTTCGCTCGGGCAGCCCTAATGGGCCGATGCCGACGACGCTCCACAAGAGGTGCCACACAACGACGAGCGCCAACGCGACAATCGCCAGCGAGCCAACAGGCAGTAGGCCAACCGACATATCGAGCACCTTCAAGAAGTTGAACAGCCCCAAGATCATGGCCTCCATGATCATCTTGATGAACGGTACCGTGCTCAGCGACACCTGAATGGACTAGCCCTGTTCTCGGAGGAACTCAAGGTTGTCCTCTGGCCAAAGAACTTCCAAATCGGAGACATCAAGATGTACGACAGGTAAGACAATCTTGAGCACTGGATCATGCTATACGAAGTAGCAGTCCGAGCGGCAGGAGGCGACCAGTACGTCATGGCAAACTACCTCCCGGTGGTCCTGAGCAAAGTTGCTACCTCCTGGTTGCTCCGTCAGTGTGCCTGCAGCATCCCTAGCTGGCCCCAGCTTAGGCAGATGTTCATCGACAACTTCAAGGCCACCTGCGTGTAGCCAAACACCAAATATACATTGGCACATCCGGGGAATCGCTATGACAGTACATCCGGCGGTTCTCCAACTCATGGAACCATGTGATCGATGTTACCCCGGCGGAAAGGATCGACCTTTTCATCGCAGGTTTAGTTCAACCACGTGGCCTTGACCTCAAGAAGGAGTTGCTCCTTGAGTGACCAAGAACCATGGAAGATCTCCTCTCCATCGCCCACAAGTTCACCCATCTCGATGACAGGCTAAACGAGGCGGACCCCGTTCCCCCAAATCGCAACTACCGCCATGACGATGACCACGATCGTGACAGTAGCCTAGACCGCCACCCGAATTGGTCGAACAATCATCGCAACTGTCGGGACAACCGCAAGCCCGACCACCAAGGTGACAATCGCTCGTTCATGCAACGTGGTCGGGATGGTGGTCGGCATAACCGCAATGACCCCTTCATCTACGCGGTCAAGGGCCAGAAGAGGGCGAATGACGAGGAACTCAACAAGGTCCTTTGTCAGGATTGTCCCTGTCATCCTGGCAAGGGCCACACACTGGGTGACTGCAGAGTCCTGAAGGAGGCGCTGGACAGGACGACCAACAAGTAGCCGCGTTCGGCCCCCAAAGCCAAGGGCAAGAGTCCCGCCCAGCAAGAAGATGCCGATGAAGAAGAAGCTCAAGACACCAACCCATGGTACGCCTACAAGGATCCCGTGAAGAACATCACTGCCATCATCTTTGGTGGTAGAAGGGGTCTTTGGTGACCTCTTCATCTACGCGGTCAAGGGCCAGAAGAGGGTGAATGACGAGGAAATCAACAAGGTCCTTTGTCAGGATTGTCCTCATCATCCTGGCAAGGGCCACACGCTGGGTGAGTGCAAAGTCCTGAAGGAGGCGCTGGACAGGACGACCAACAAGTAGCCGCGTTCGGCCCCCAAAGCCAAGGGCAAGAGTCCCGCCCAGCAAGAAGATGCTGATGAAGAAGAAGCTCAAGACACCAACCCACGGTACGCCTACAAGGATCCCGTGAAGAACATCACTGCCGTCATCTTTGGTGGCAAAGTTGGGCTAGAGAACGCCCACGAGAAGAAGCTGCTGACATGAGCCATCGTGGCTATGCAGGAGGCTGATGGCTTTGTTGCAGATGTGAAGGTGCCCGCCTGGTCCGAGCAGCCCATAATGTTCAGCTAAAGCGATATGTGGAGATGCATCAATGTCTCAAGGATTGCTAAGCCCATCAAGCAGAAGATGTGTTGGTTTGCTCATGACCACAAGGAAGTCATTAGGGTAGAAGTTGCCAAGCTCTTAGCAGCTGGCTTCATCAAAGAAGTGTATCACCCGGAGTGGCTAGCCAACCCGGTTCTTGTACTCAAAAAGAATAAAGAGTGAAGAATGTGCGTTGATTACACTGATCTCAACAAACACTGCCCTAAGCAGGCTTTCAATCTCCCTTGAATCGACGAGGTCGTAGATTCTACCATAGGTTGTGAGCTGTTATCCTTCTTAGATTGCTACTCGGGCTACCATCAAATAGCCCTCAAATTGGAGGATCAGGAAAAGACTGCCTTCATCACCCCCTTCGGTGCTTTCTGCTACACAACCATGTTGTTTGGCCTCAAGCCTGTCTCGAACATGAAATTGCCACCGACCTTGTCGAGGCATATGTCGATGACATGGTGGTGAAAACCAGAGAGTCTCATACGTTGGTCGATAATCTCCAACCCTCGACAACTTTTGTTGGAAGCTAAACCCCAACAAGTGCATCTTTGGCGTCCCTTCCGGGATCCTGCTCGGCAACGTCGTCAGCCAGGACGGCATACGCCCAAATCCTGAGAAGGTTTAGATCATGTTGGACCTACAACCACCATGAAACATCAAAGATATCGTGAAACTCACCAGATGCATGGCGGCCCTAAGCCACTACATCTCCCGTATGGGTGAAAAAGGCTCCCCTTCTTCAAGCTGCTCAAGGCTAAAGAGAAATTCAAGTGGACGGAGGAGGTCGACAAGGCTTTCAGAGAGCTCAAGGAGTACTTGGCAACTCCCCCAGTACTCATGGTACCACACGAAGGAGAGGAGCTTCTCCGCTACATTGCTACCACAACCAACGTGATTAGTACCGTGATGGTGGTCGAGCGCCAGGAACCCGAGCACATCTACGAGGTGCAATGCCCTGTGTATTACATCAGCGAGGTTCTCAATGAGACCAAGCAGTGATACAATGATGTGTAGAAACTGCTATATGCACTCTTAATCACCAAACGGAAGCTCCTCCGCTACTTCCAAGCCTACAAGATTACGGTGGTTACAGAAGCTGCATTGGGGGGCATACTCTACAACAGAGATGCTAGTGGACGTATTGTCAAATACACATTAGAGCTCTCTGAGTTCACACTGAACTTTCATAGTCACAATACTATGAAGTCTCAGGCCCTAGTAGATTTCATTATGGAGTGGTCTGACCTCAACTTGCCCTGGCCGATAATCTTCCGACCATTTGAAGATGTATTTTGATGGTTGCTTGAACATCGATGGCGCCGGGGCAAGAGTGTATTTTATCTCTCCATCCAAGGACACGCTCCGCTACGTCTTGCGCATACATTTTAAGGCGTCCAACAATGTGGCCGAGTACGAAGCCGCCCTACATGGCCTCCTTATTGCACTCGAGCTAGGCATTAAATGGCTCCTGGTATACAGAGATTCCGCTCTTGTCATCCATCAAATCAAAAAAAGACTGGGATGTGGTCAATGAAAAGATGGATGCCCATGTTTCTAAAATTTGCAAGCTGGAGAACAAGTTCTACGGATTGGAATTTGCGCACATTCCACACGCCGAGAACACAGGTGCCGATGAGCTATCCAAACTTGGATCATCCCGAGCCAAGATACCACCTGGTGTTTTCGTTCAAGACTTGCTTAAGCGTTTGATCCTTGATCAGGCTTATGAAGCACCCGCACCCAGCACAGCTACTGACCAACTCGTAGCTAAGCTCAGAGGTGAAGCAGTGGAGGTAGAAAATAGCCTTCCCAGCCAGCAGGCATCTAATGACGGTAATGAGCAGCCGCCTTGTGACGAACCAGCTGAGCAGGCAGTGCCACCCCAGCTCGACTGGAGATACATAAATGACCACCTTGTTCTGAAGGACAAGGTTGTAGCCTAACAGCTGGTCCACAGAGCCCGTGCCTATCTCATGGTTAACGGTGAGCTGATGCGCAAGGCCCCAAGGTCCCTGATTTACCAAAAATGCATCACCCGAGCAGAGGGTTTGAGACTTCTGAAGGATATTCATGAGGGTACTTGTGGTAACCATGCAGCATCCCGGACGTTGGTCGACAAAGCTTACTGAGCAGGGTTCTACTGGCCGACAGGTGTCTCTGACACAGAAGAGTATGTGCGCCGGTGCAAAAATTGTCAGATGTTCGCCAAGCAGATTCATGTCCTCGTGCATGAACTCCAGACCATCCCAGTCGCTTAGCCATTCTCATGCTGGGGACTTGACTTGATCGGTCCCTTCAAGAAGGCTCCTGGCGGACGCACATGTGTTTTTGTGCTCATCGATAAGTTTTCCAAATGGATCAAGCACAAAGCCATCAAGAAAGCCTGTGCTGAGAAGGCGGTACAGTTCCTTGATGATGTTATCCATCGGTTTGGTATACCCAACACCGTCATTACCGATTTAGGCTCTCAGTTCACCAGTGACGAGTTCTTTGACTTTTGCGATGATAATGGCATCAAAGTCAAATATGTGTCCATCACTCACCCTCGAGCAAACAGACAGGTGGAATGAGCTGACAGTATGATTCTCGACACTCTCCGCAAGCGGGTACATCGAGACGATAAGGATCTTAAGCCTGGTTGGTGGCTCAAGGAATTACCTACTGTGGTCTGGGGACTCTGTACCCAGCCCAGTCGTAACACTGGAGTTTCCCCGTACTTCATGGTGTTTGGATCCGAAGTTGTCCTACCAGCTGAGGATGCACTCCTCTCACCACGTGTCCAGCTTTACAACAAAAAAGCCTTAGACGAAGCTAGGGAAGTTGACATCATCGCCAAAGAAGAGATGGCCCTCGAGTCCTGTGCTTAAACGGCTAAGTATCTAGCATCAGTGCATCATTACTATAATCGCAACATCAAAGGAAGGTTGTTCGTGGCTGGCGACATGGTGTTACGATGAATCCAGAAGACAGACGGTCTGCACAAGCTATCATTAAGGTGGGAAGGGCCATTTAGGATTAAGGATGTTACACGCCTGACATCCTATTGGTTGGAGATAATGGAGGGTGTTAAGGAGCCCAACTCCTAGCACATTGAGCACCTCATACACTTCTACCCATAGAATAAAGATATGTACTCAGTTCTTTGATTATCTCAATTGTCTAATAAAGTTTTCCTTTGTTGTCCCTTTTCCCTATCTCAATTCTGCTTTTGTGCATACATCTGTTATACATGCGCCCTGCATAAGTCTCAGTTAAACTTTGTTCTCTACCCGCCGAGAATGGCTTGACAAGGCACTGTCTCGAAGCCTCTTACGATGTGTTACAGCTCCGCGCTACATGGCACTAGGAGATTTAGTAGTCACTCTCTAACGGTGCTAGGTACCTGGTAAACCCAGCGGTCCTACGTGGTTCACTTGTGCATCCCTAGTTACCTGACAGAGTTAGCTTGCTTCGAGGGTGGGGGCAAAACTTAACTGGCGACATTTTTCAGAAATACTAACCTATGCATAAAATTGCATCTAAGAAAATAAAAACGGCAAAATGTTTATCACCCACTTAAACATGCCTACTGGTCTGCATCAATAGGCTTAACAAGTTATGAGCAACCAGTGCTTAGCACAACTTACAAAACAGTGTCTTTACATAATTACATTGTTTTCATGGCCTACCGACCACCACCACCATTTTCTACAGGATCAAAGATCTGTGTCATATCATCAACAATGGTAGTGGCAGTTGGGCCAGATGAGGCTCGGAGCAATTCAGCATCTTCATCGGAGACCTCTGGAGGAATCCCCTGCTCGATGGTCACCAGCTCCACATTCTAGTAATTGGCATGGACCACGGTGAGCACGGTAGAGCCACAAAGTGCCCAGCTCTTGCGACGAGCCCCTGTAGTGCTAGCCATAGCCTACGGCACTGGTTGGCAATTACAGCTTCTTCACCTATAGGGTCCGCTTGATGTGGTCAGTCATGACCCGCATCTTTCCTTAGATGCCTGTGATGGAGTCCTCGAGCACCCTGAATTGGGCCATGTAGCATTCCCGCAGGGCTACAAACAATCAAGCAATGGTATGCTGCAGACTTCACACAACAATCCTACATCAATTGACTTACCAATCAGCTTGGCAATCTGTGCTTGGTCTGCCTTGGCCTACTTTTTAGTAGTTCCTTTTTGTTCAAGCAGACTAGCCAGCTCCCGAGTCAGGGCCTCGCTCTGGCCACCCAGTCCTACAAGAAGCAGTCATAAACATGCAGCAAGCATCAATGTGCAAGGGGCAAGAGAGGTTTACTTACTATTGTTGGCCTACTCCAAGGTTTCCACCTGGTGACGCAGAGCTGCCACCTCCTCCTTGTTGGCCTGTTCCAAGGCCTCCACCTTACGGCGCAGCGCATCCTCCTCGGTCGTGGTCTATTCCAGAGCCTCCACCTTGTGGTGCAGGATGGCAACCTCCTCCTCCCGCTGGATCTCGCACTCATGGTACGCCTGGGCCTATGCATCCAACTCAGCCTTGGCCACTCAGAGGGTCTTGCACTCCTCCCAAGTCACCGCAAACCGGCTAATGGTCCTACCCCGTTGCGTGTTGGTTTGTTGCAGCGACTGTATACACACAGCTCGATGAGTAAGTTAATGGTCAGATACCAAAACAGCTGAATCAATCCTGGTTGGATCTTACCTTGACCTGGTCAAACAGCACCTCCATGGCGTCTTGGATGCCCACATCTAGGTCCTCATCCGATATTTCCTCGTGAGACACGACCTTCCCGTCCCCCAGCTTGCGTGATATAAAGATGCGCTGCGTGGGCAGATCGGTGCGTGGCATCCTCAGCACCCGCGGCACCTCCTCAACCTCCTCAGGTGGCACTGATGTGCTTGACTCCACCTAGGCCGGTGCGCGCCTCGGTGGACGACCCGTCATGGCGGTGACCAGCCGGAACGGCGTCACCTGCCTCTCCGGCTGAGGAGTCAGTGTCGGGGTCGGCTGAGCAGTCGTTGTGGCACTGCTTGTCGCTTCCCCTACTCCACGGGCTACGCTGTGCAGCTACGTGGCACCGGCTCTATGGACGGTGCTGAGGTTTGGCTGGGCGGAGGAGTTAGTGTCGCCGATGACCGAGTACGGTTGTAAATCATATTATGACCATAACAAGTCTAGAATTAAAATCAAGATCAGGCAAGATGTGCAAACATCATCGACACTCACCTGGTTGATCACCGAAACCCTCCTCCAAACTCGAGAACTGCTCCCCTGCTTGAAGCGCCTGGGGCCCCGCTTGTCGCCCCACTATCGCACCTAGGGACTTGTCCGACGTCCCACCTGACCTGCTCGATCCAACATTGCATACCAAAGAAGTTGACTCCCTAGCCTCTTCTCGATGCCTGGCGGACGATGCCGCTCCGGTTGGTGACGTGGCCACCCCGTGTGGTGCCGGTGGTGGCGATGGTGCCGTCGCCCCAGCTTGCTCTGGTGAGAGGTTGTCATAGCGGTTCCTTGCTGAGGTGGAGGAGATGGTGGTGGTGTGGTCTGCGCGAGCGTCCTAGGTGTTGGTGCGGGTGCTGTCCTCTCCGTCGGAGGTGTCGTGGCTTGATGTTTCCTCTGACGCTAATTCAATGTTAGTAGGTCGTCGTCCAACGACTTCGGAGTGGCTGGGGCACCCTTCCTCTTGCTTCCCCACCTCTACCTTCCAGGTTTAATTTTCCTCTGGACAGCAGGGTCGAGGGCCTTTTCTTCTTGGCAGCCTCTGCCATGGGTTGCTTCCCCGCTGCTCAGCTCTGTGCTTGAGTAGCAGGGAAGTCTTCTTCCTCTGAGATGGAGACGTCCTCTGTCCCCTGCTCCGTTTGGGTCTTCTCTGGCCTGCGCTGGCCGGTCTATACCCTCAGGCCATGCCTCCACCAGCACAGCTGAGAGAAACACCCCTCGGTCCTGTCCAAACAATGTCTGACAGTCAGACAAATTCACGTTATACGAACATCATCACCACCAGAGCACATATGCTTGAGTCAAAGTACAAGGCTGGCCAGCTTACCGTCGATGGTGGTTGGTTGAGGCCGTATGGCCGAGCATGTGGCATTGGGAAGTTGCTCAGTGGGTCATAGTTCTTGAACAACGAGGCCATCCACCGATTCAAAGTGTTCGGCGTCAACTTCTCTGGCGTCTCCTGAGAAGGGTCGTTCCGTCCAGCATATTCGAACAAGCGGTTCACTCATTCTTTACACGGTTGGACTCAGCGAACTGTCCAGGCCCCGGCAACAACTGCGTCGTTGATGAATTCGTTGTCAATCAATGGCAGCAGTTCCTTCACCTAGAACCTTTCTTCTGGGGTGGGCAGCTCCGACCATCGTGGGTTGCACTCAGGAACCTGATTGACATCACAGGGCACTGGCCTTCCCTCCACATTCTGGCTCATATAGAACCAGCGGGTATTCCACCCCTTAGCAGTAGATTGGGGCTTGGACCCAAGCTAATGCTTGCTCATCCCATCCCTAAGTCACACATAGCAGCCTCCATCAACATGGGACCCCTCGGTCTCAGCCCCTTTTTTCGCAGCAGGAAGAAGTAGCGAAAAAGATTGAAAAGTGGGTCGATGCCCAGGTACATTTCACAGAAGGCGATGAAGATGGATATGGATAGAATGGAGTTGAGGTCGAGGTTGCAAATCGAAATCCCCCAATATATGCAGAGGTCTAGGAGAAATCCATGGACTGGCGCTCCGAGTCCCCGAGTCACCATGTCCTCAAAAACAATGAATTCCCCTTCCCAGGGACAAGGAGAGTCCTCACTTTGTGGCTCACGCCACGCCCCTATCTTCGTCGGCAGTAGGAGTCCTTCCCTGATGAGCACCTCTAGTGACTCCCACGTGGATGTCGATTGCTGCCATTGCGGCCCAGGTGCCCCGGCGCCGGCTACCTTCCCCGCCTTCTTGGTTCCCCTCCTCACCATCTTCTTTGAGGTCGGTGGGTCGATTTGAGGAACAGAGGGCGTGGACGGTGTTAATACGCAGAATGGCTGGATTGAATCGTGGTGGCGGTGGAGTTGATGCAGAAGATTGAGACAGCAGTGGGTGTGTGGGCTCCGAGTGCAAACTACTCGAGAAGGTGGGGAGACTAGGCAGTGGGAAATGATTGCACTTCTGGTACTGTTTCCCTCCGGTGGCACCAACTATTTATATCATTCGGGCATGCCGGTTTGACTTCTAGGGTTGGGCCGCCTGACTTGTGTGGATTCTGACTTATTGGGCCATTTTAAGTCCTGAGTCCGCGTGTGGGCTGGGGTAGTTTATTTTCCCCCGCATGCATAGGTTGCATGCCCAATCTGTGTTATTAAACACATATCTTGGGATCTTATCCCAGATTTATTTTCAGTCATATTTTTTCCCTGAATTAGCTTCCAGATTTTTTAGGAAAAATCTGGAAGCTGATTTCTCGGGATGGATGGTTTGTTTCTATACCTGGGGACTGCGTGGTAGTTTACCATCAGATGATGGCTATGGACTCTACGTCCTCGGCATTATCAACTGCTACAATAACACGTCTACACAAACAAGCTAAGTCTTTACTTCAGTACTTTTGTTATCTTACTTTTTTCTATACAATTTTTTCTATACACATCTACAACAACCTATAATACATGCACCCTACATAAGTCACAATTAAACTTTGTTTCTTGCCTATCGAGAACGGACTGACAAAGCACAGCTTCGATCCTCTTACGATGTGTTACAGCTTCGCGCTACATGGCACTAGGAGATTCGGTAGTCGCTTTCTAACGGTACTAGGTACCTAGTGATCCTAGCGGTCCTATGCTGTTCACTAGCGCACCCCTATGTCACCTAACAGAGTTAGCTCGCTTTGAGGGTGAGAGCAAAACTTAATTGTTGATATTTTTTCTATGACAACATGCGTACTTAAAAATACATCAACCTATTGATTTTCTCTCCAGAGATCAATTATTTGTACATTATGTACTACCGCTCTTCATGTTTATTTTTCAGGAACAAGGTTCGGTTGCCGAGCACACTCTGTATGCTCAGGGATTGGATCAAGGAGCGTCGTCCAGGTGGTCATGCCACTTGGCACTCGGACTTAACATCCAACCAGTTGGTCCAACTGCTCCTCGCCACAGCTCGGTGCTGTGCACCGCACAGCCTCATCTCCGACCACGCTGCTCGGGGACTCATCATCGTCACCTCAGCTCAGTGCCATGCACTGCACAGCCTCGTCTTCGACCTCATGCTACTCGGGGACTTATCATTGTCGCCTTGGCTCGGTGCCATGCATCGCATAGCCTTGTCTCTAATCTCACGCTGGTCGGGGACTCGTCATCATCACCTCGGCTTGGTGTCACGCACCACACAGCCTCAGCTCCGTGCCATGCACCACACAGCATGTGCTTCGTACAGGATTTACCTAGGGACTGCGCATTCGACTTGCCACCAAGAGGTGTCTATGGAATAGTGGTTCTCGATGTCCCTCGACCCGATCGAGCCTGAGCTATGCTTCCTAAGCAGAAGGCCGTAGGTTCATACCTAGGATTTTGCATCAACTCATCATTTGGCACTGACTACAGACCAGTTAGTGCTGTGTTGAGTTTTTTCTTAAAAGCTCAATACAACATATTCTATCTTCTATTGAGCTTGGGGATTACGTGGGCCCACGTCACCTCGCGGTGACCTAGGGCTATCTTCTATTCCTAGTTTGGTACCCCTACCTCCATGATTCGTCCATGTTAGCATCCCAGTGATACTTTGTGTCACATGTTAACGTGGGCTCATGTCTCAGGACGTGGAAATATTTTTTCTTTTTCTTGGAACACCATGCATCTTTCGACAGATCACCTTCCTTGATGGGAGCCGTGGTTGGGAGCAGACTTACGAACTGCTCGGGAAGAACCCGGATGGTGCTAACTGGTCAGCGTCAGTGCTGGTTGGTGTCACGTGGTCGGTAGCTTCACTGCTTGGCACTGCATGGTCGGCATCTTCACTGCTTGGTACTACATGGTCGGCGACTTCATTGCTCGGCACTGCGTGGTCGGCATCTTCACTGCTTGGTACTACGTGGTCGGCAACTTCACTACTCGGCGCTACATGGTCCGCATCTTCACTACTCGGCTCGGGTCAAGACTTCCTTCAAGATACATGGTGCTCGAGGACTACCTGTGGGGTACAGACCTCATATACCCTTATGGCTAGAGTTTGGGCTGCTCGGTACAAGATGACCCAGACCAGAAGACGAAGGCTAGTCCGTCATCATCGTGATCGGTGGGCCGGACGACAAGACCGAGCCCGTGGTCTGCTACCGACCAGGTCGGTGGGCCACGCGGGCGCTGAAGGCTACTTGGCATGCAAGGAGTCTTAGTCAGTTAGATCTAGTCGTGTACTTCAAGGATACAGTTCAATGCAACCAACCACATCAAAAAACCCTACATATGTAACCTTGCCCCCCACTATATAAGGCGGGCAAGGACCTCCCTAGAACGCATCTATTCATCTCATTGTACTCCGGTACTCATCAGTACAGCAACAGAGACGCAGGACATAGGGTATTACGCTTTTGAGTGGCCTAATCCTGGATAAACCCCGGTGTTCGTCTTGTGTCTCACATCTGGATTGTAGGTCTTAGCGCGCCCTTCACCGCAAGCTACTACCACGGGGCATCCCGTGGTAGACTGCCGATGAGGTTTCATCGACAGTCACTAAGGACACAATACCATCAAGACCACGGACAAGGAGGACCTCCAAGATGCCCTCCTAGTACTCCTCCGAGTCACTGAGGGCCAGGACCATCGGCGACGAGCACCAACATGAAGACCAAGGTACGCGGCAATGGCAACTCCTTCACACCAGCGGCAAAGCATCCGCCCAAGCATCCATGACACCGGCGATAAAGTATTCGCCCAAGCAAAGAACAACAGTGCATCAAAGCATCTGTGGAAGACTACGGCTACAACAAACACTAGGCATACCATGTGAGGAGAAGCATGAAGCACAGTTAGGCATACCGCAGCAACCGCGAGCACAACGACAAACCAGGAGACAGATGAGGCCTTGCGACCCTGACCGGCCCTGACGGACAAAAATTTCATTGATGGGTCAGCGATATTACCGCCGCCGGCATGAAGGAACAGGCTAGGTTTTCATCCACTTTTGAACGTCCAAGGGTGCATGCTGGCCATGGCGCCCACAGTGGTGGACCAAATGGCCCGGACGCCTGGCAATGCCTACATAGCTACATGGTGATGAACAATAATGCCCCTAGGGAGGTTTGTGGAGCTCGAAGCATCACTTGGTGATATCTATCAATCTAGTTAATTTATCCTGTGAGTCCTTTAATGTAATTGGTAACTGGAACTTCCGACGTTGCTGTCCACTTGGTGTTTTGCATAGTTCTTGCTTTCACTCTTGGTGATATCTATCAATCTAGTTTATTTATCCTTTGAGTCCTTCAATGTAATTGGTAACTGGAACCCTACTCTGTCGTCGTCCGCCGTTGTTGTCCACCGTCAGCAGCAGCAGTCCTGGACGCACATCCTTGTCTGAGTTCTCCAAACCGCGCAAGAATGCAGCATCCCTGCCTCGCGACCTCACCGCTTCATCTCCTCTGCTCAGTGCTCACTTGAGGCGCTTCTTCTCGTGTTCATCTGTGTACGTCGTCGCCTTGGATCCACAATGGCGATCCCAGAATGCCCGTATGTGCCATGTTGTAACGTTCCCGATCAGAACACGATTGGATAACTGGATTGGAAGGAATTTAAGTGAGAAAACAGCTGGGAGAGACTAAGAGACGAAGAACAGGGTCAGGGGCGAGTTCAGGTTTCAGGTTTGTTGTTCGATACCGACACATTCAATTACACGGGGTCTATAACTGTCCCCCGATGCCACCGCCTTCACAGCCCATAAGCTGAGGCCCAAACAAGACAAGCAAACACTAAAGCCCTATATCTTCTGCTCTGAATTAGTCACCAGAGCGGCCTTGCGTCTGTTGTCGGAAAATGGTCAGGCTTCTTCCTCTTCTTCTTACCCGCGGTCCTGACACATGCCGTGGCACACGCAGCTCTGCCAGCGCTGCTCCCGACCCCGCCTATGTGGAAGATGCTGCCAACGCCAAGCGTGTGCCTCGCCGCCAGCCTCCCACTCGCAAAGCCGCTCACGGTCGTCATGCCCAGCCGCGCTGACTCCAACGGGACGTGGCAGTGCGGGACGCGCATAAGGCCGGCCTGCCGCCCAGCGTCCTCAGCTGCACCAGGCCTGCGTCGTTCGCCGTTGCCGGCCACCGTCAGCAGCAGCAGTGCTGGAGCTGGACGCCCATCCTCGTCGTCCAAGCAAGATCTCTGAAACGCGCAAGAACGCAGCATCGCTGCCGCCGCCCAATCCCCACCGGCCGGGCCGAGTCCGCTGGGAGATGGGACGCGCACAAGAAGGCGGCGGCGATCCCTGTCCCAGCTTCGCCGTTCCGTCAGGCACGTTGTCTTCTCTCGTAAGCAGCAAGTGCAGAATCAGCCACGTGCCGCAGGCAGAGCTGCTCGACGACGACCGAAGCCGCGGGACATGTACGCAAGACCAGGCTTCGTCGTCACCGCGCCGGAGCTAGCCCAGATGCTTCCCGTGCCAGCAGCTAGCGTTCTTGGTTCACGAGTTGCATAGCGCTGCGCTGCGCCAGTGCATCAACTTAGCGGCTTAGGCACTTATCTTGGCCGAGCCCCGCCGGAAAGCAGCCGAGGCCCGAGAGTGGGTTGGGTCGGTTGGTCGGCGTCGCACTGCGCTTGGGCGAGAAGGATTGAACTAAAAGATGTGTAAGATGTGTGTCTATTGCCGTTTTTACATTTTAGCGAGTCTTAAAAAAATCGAAAGATAGAAATATGTCTCTATTGCAGTTTGAAGCCAACATTTAATTTTCTCCAGGTCCAAGTCACGTTTTCAAACAAAACCCGATCCGGATCCATCCCCGACACCACAGCGAGTCAAAGATAGAAATACTTGTCTATTATTATTAGGGGTTTTATAAATTTGCCCTAAGATCTCGGGACGTCGTCGTGGCGCCTGATCGGTTGCATGCAGTCGGCGTCCATGGAGACAGACACGGCGGCGGCGGCTCTATCCGATGACATGCTCGCTGTCGTCCTTGGCCGTGTCCAGGCGCGCAGCCTCGCGGCGTCACGTGGCGTCTGCAAGGCGTGCGCAGCCTTATCGACGAGCAACCACGCCAAATACACTGGTGCCCCTCCCGCACTCGGTGCGTGGCAGGCCCGTCCCAGAGGGGTGGGCGGGCTGTGCGACGCCCAAGGGCCCATGAAGCTAGAGGGCCCATGAGTGGCGTCGTGATGCTGCTGCTGCCTTGCTTACTGCTTGATGCACGACCCTAATGCACGTACTACCTTGCTTGTTTGTTCCATGTACGTGCAGGGGCGGAGGGCTCGGTAGGGCAAGGTAGGGCACTCGCCCTACCTTGGCTCCGCTGCGGATCCCACCCCAAGTTTGGTGAGGACGCCATGGGTGACTGGTTGAAGGTCCTACCGCTGCTATCGAACCAGTCTGAACTCTAAACGTTCGCAGGAGGAAGATAATGTCTTATGTGTGAAATTAATCTGAATCGTTACTTGGGCTTTGGTGTTTTAGTGCTTCACGTTTGCCTTGTGGGCTTGTGGCTTGTTGGCAGCGCAGCATATTGGACTGGGACTGCACATTAGCGCTGCTAGCCCGTTTGTTTTTCAGAGCTTGAACGACGACGGAATGGCTTCCGCCGCCGGCCGCTCCAAATTTTCATCGTGACTCGACGACCTCGCCCTACCTTAGATTTTTTTCGTCCTCCGCCACTGTATACGTGCAAGTATATATGTATGAATGTGTACGCTGCTAGCTAGCGAGCTTCTTCTGCCTTCTTGCCTTGTGCTTGTCGCTGCCCTATTTGCCACTGCTCCTGCTTTTAGTGCACGTGAGTTAGCAAGCTGCTGGTTAGTTCCTGTTGTTCAGACGGATACTATGGTTTCTGTTTCTTTTTTCTCTTTATTTCTTTGAGACGTTGATTAAGAATTTAAGATCTTGCTCCGAATAAATCCAAGACCGTTTGTGCAACCTATTCGATAATAAAATAAATACTTGCAAACACGTTAGTCTAGTTTGGTTGTGTTGATCATCAAACATCAAAATTCGAACTAAAATGAGTTGTCTATTTTTCTTATACAATAACAAAATATTATATTGCAAATATTACTACATCCTTCTAGTGTCATATTAAAACATAAGGTTGTCAGGCCCTTAGTCTCTTACTTGCCCAAGGGCCATCGAAATCATTGAGACGGCCCTGGTGCGTGGCTTCTTCATCAACTACCAGGATTACCGCAGGACCCACTTCATAGAGCGAGAATGCCCCTACATCTGCTATGAAGTCGTGGATCACTGCAATGTCCTCGTCCTTCTCTTGGAAAGGGATCCTAAGGTGCTGCACGTGTGCAATCCCACCACGCGGTGGTCGGCGCGCCTGCCACCGTGCCCTGCAGTTGCCGCCTGCCACTACACTGGCTGGGACTGGTTGCGCCGCGCATTCCTTGTGTTCGACCCTTTGTGTCGCCGGAGTACAGGGTGCTGCTGTCGCCTGCAGAGCCAGGGAAGAAGCAGATGGAGAACGATGACGCATGCCGTCACATGGAGTAGCCGCCGTCGGCATGGACGACATGGCTCGAGTTCTCATCGAGCTCGGGGAGGTGGGAGGAGAAGGTGTTTGTCCGTGAAGATGAGGCAGCAGGGACAGCGGGGGACTTGCTGCTTAGCGAACGGGGCTGGAACCATCATGTCGAGCCCCCATGCGGATATGCTGTGTACTGGAAGGGTGCACTCTACATACACTGGCGTGGTGAATTAGTAGATCTCAATCCACTCTTCCAAACATCAATCAACTCCCCCATGTGATGGATGTGTGCAACTTTGCAGGTTATCCTTGCTAGATGGTAAGTACAAAATAATCAAATCATCGATACGACATGACGTGGACGCACGGTCTTTTCTAGGCAGATCGGAGAAGGGGGTCTACATTGCAGCAATTACTGAAGATGGCTTGGCCAGACTTCAAGTTTGGACTTTCAGCGAGACTTGTAACCACATGGAGTGGGTGCCAAAGGATCAAAACAACCTCAAGATCAACACACACTACAGGGTTCGCTCTCTTTGCCGACTGCAATGCGTACTCGGCAAAGGCAGAATTGCTGTCGGCAAAAGCTTTGCCGACTGCAATTCCACGTGGTAGTCGGAAAAGCGCTGTCGGCAAAGAAACCGTCGGCAAAGGCGGCTTTGCCGAGTGTCACGTGGCATGCAGTCGGCAAAGCCTTTGCCGAGTGCCGCGTCAGCACTCGGCAAAGCCACGTGGCGCCGTCAGCCTGACGGCTGGCTTTGCCGAGTACTGACGGGGCGGCACTCGGCAAAGAAAAAAATTAATTTTTTTAAAATTTCTTTGCCGAGTGCCAGCTCGGCACTCGGCAAAGAAAAAAATTTTGAAAATTCTTTGCCAAGTGCTGACACTAGGCAAACGAATGACCCCTTTGCCGAGTGCCACGCTATCACTCGGCAAAGCTGGGGATTTTCTGGCCAGATTCCCCAGCTTTGCCGAGTGTCAGCACTCGGCAAAGCTGGGAAAATTTTTTTTCCTTTTTTTTCTGTTTTCTTGCATCCAAACATTGCAAAATCATAATTTATATCACAATTTCTTCAGGACCACAAGTAGCACCATTTATATCACAATTTTATCACATTTATCACCACCGTCACCATATATATCACAATAACACATATATCTCACAATAGCATCTCTTATCACCACCACAAGTCCATTACAACCATGAAGTACCTAGTCGTCCATAACACAAGCGACAAGTACCTAGCTCGTCGCGCCGTCCCCGGAGCCGTCAGGTTGTCCGTCCCCAGAGCCCCCAGGGTTTTCCTACGGAACCCACCCTGGATCACACGGCGCCGACCAGTACGGCCGCCCTCCGCCCACTGGCCACGAGTAAGGTGTAGGAGGGCCACGCGGAGGTGGATACGGTGGAGAAGGGCCACCCGGAGGTGGATGCAGCATCATCTGAGGGCCGGCACCTCTAGGAGACGGGTTCGAACCCGCCGACTATACCTGCACAAGTTAAAGGCCAAGTGATGTCATTAGTATCTGTAGGATGGACGAACAAGCTAAAGCAAGAGTCAATGTACTCACCGGGGTCCCTGCAGGAGCGACAGGAGCAGGCACAGGAAAAGACGGTGGAGGAGGCGGTGGAGCGAATAATTCAGGTGGTGGAGGCGGCCCAGGGATCTGCAGAGATTAGAAGTAGCCGGTAAAACCCTGCATCTGACTATTGTAGTGCTGCTGCATGGCTGTCAGGTGCTGCTGGTAAGCCATCTGTTGCGCCTGCATCTGCGCCTGCATCTGCTCCTGCACCTGGGCCTGCAATATTACATCCGCAGTGTTGATTGTAAGTATAGGTGTGAAAGGAGTGAACGACGAACAAAACCACACTTACCTGGAACTGCGAGATGCTCGGCTGCCGAGACGCTATGGGGATGTCGGTGGAGCTCGTGGGCCTGGATCGGACCTAGCTCAGCGTGAGAGCATCGGACGGGTCGACGGCGCTATGGGCCATGTAGTACCGGCTGTGCTGCTTCCCTGGTCCCAACCTCTGCAGGAGGTCTGTGTCCAGGGGCTCGGCGGTGGGGTCGAACATCTCCCCATAGCGCTGGCGAGCCGCGGCGGTGTACTCGGTCTCCTTCTCGTAGGCGGTGGGGTTGCTCTATGCCTCGAGCCCGTCCTCCAGGTTGTAGACGTTGTCCGGCGCTGTCGCCTTGCCCTTGTGGGAGAGGAGGTACCCGGTGAACTGGTTGATTTCCTGCCCACCGTGCGCCTGCGTCTGCATTGAAAACAGAAACATGGTTACAAGTAATGATAATTGAGGGCTAGAAAAAAGACATGAACGGACGCATACCCATCTTCTCATGTACGTTGGGAGGGGCTGGCTCCCTTGGTGGTGTGGCACCCCTCGCATCTGCAGGCGGCGGCCCCGACGGTCATTGCGCCTCGCGTACGCCTCGTCCGTTTGCCACATGCGCACAATCTCCTCCCAGCAGTCCCTGTGGTTGTCGCACCACCCCAGACAGAACTGCATGACCTCAAGTATTTGACATGCGAGAAGATTAGTGTAATGTTTCACTGAAGGAATCTGAACGAATGTTTTCCTACTTAATTACCTGCACGTATTGAGCAAAGGTGAGGTCGGTCTCCCTCGAGTTCATGATCTGGTGGATTTGGGGCATCTTGATGGACTCTCCATGCACATCGGCATAGTAGTCGCGGATGGCCTGAATGCGCGCCTCATGGTACAGGTCCTTGAGACGATCTTTGCAGACCGCCTCCTACACTCGCGCCGCCTGGTCCGCTTTACCCTCCTTGCATGTGAAGAAGTCCTGCACACAGACACATCATGTAGCATTGCATTGTTTCAAGAAGTCCGACGAATGCGTACTATTTAGTAATGCGGTGCGATGAAAGACTCACCCAAAACTCCCTCTTTATATTTGCCGCGAGGGTCTCGCCACCCACGTCGACGAGGTAGAAGTGAGCCCACCTCGTGGGCACCTTCAACTCGCTGTCCACGTCGACAAGGCTAGGGTAGTACTCCTTAATCAGGAGGCCCTGGATGCCATTGATATGGCGTGATTCACCTTCTCCGCTCACAAACGCCCAGGCACTGCACGAGTCATTAAGAACAATTGTTAGTATGCAGTTCGATTTCAACATGTCATATGAACAAGTAGTGAAATCAATTATGGTTACTTACATATGGCCCACGGGTGTAATCACCGGGCGTCTGTTGAATTGCGGCCACACCCTAGGAAGCTGCGTGGGCCCGCACGAGTACACCTTGGCCACGCCTGATGAAGTCAAAGCCATCTGGCCTGGTGTAGGCACAGCGTCGTCGTCGTCGTCGTTGTTGTCATCATCGCCACCGCGGTCCTCGTCATCCGTCGTTGTCCCCCCTTGCGAGGACGAGAACGACAGCCTCCTCGTCGCCTAGCGATGTCCACTGTGGGGCTAGGACCCCCTAGTAGACGACCCGCCCGCCAACACCTCCTCCTCCTCCTCCTCGTCGTCGGCGGTCTCCTGTGGGGGACCTAGTACACCGAGCGTACAGCTCGATGCGACCGCTGCCGCTGTCCGCCTGGCATTTTGCCGAGTGCCTGCAATGACAAAGAACAAAAGAGTTAGCATAAATAAATGACATGTACTTGTAAAGGAACATACTAATAACAATATAGTATTACATGGCCTCGTAATTATCTCTGCGAACGGCAATATGGCGGGCGTGGAGTCATCATCACTATCACTATCGTCGTCATCGCTATCAATATTGTCGAGCTCTCTTAAGTCATCACTGTCATCATCATCCTCATCATCGCCATAGTCATCATCATGTACATCCTCCTAGACAACTCCATCGCACTGCATCTGCCATCGCTCAAGCATTCTTAAGTCCTTGGCATCCTGCACCTCCTCACCCTCGTCCTCATTGATTTCGTTGTCTACTTCCATACCCATGAGCGAACCAATGTCTATCTCCAAAGTACCTTCTAGCCCCTCAGGTTGATTGAACTCATCTTGGTTTGGGTCAAAGTCATAATCATCGTCGTTTGGGAGAGGCGCTTTGCCACGCAGCGACACCAAATGCACAAGGCTCCAACCCGCAAGCTTCTCATCTTTTTGGCACGCCCATGGGAGGTAATAAACTTGTGTGGCATCTCGGTTGGCCACAATGTAGACATCGTCTCCTTTATAGTTGGAGTCCTGTCGAATCTTGACTTGCCCTATGGTAAGGTCTTGCCTTGTGACATCGAGATCGAACCAATGGCATTTGAATACCACCGGCTTGAAAGTCTCGGCACCCTTAAAGTTGAGCTCGTATATCTCTTCCAACTATGCCGTAGTAGTCCTTCTGATCCGTGTCGGGCGTACGAACTCCGCTGCACATGGTTTTTAGGTTGGGTCGACTCTCCTCGTGGCTTCTCGTGCGAAAGCGATAGCCATTCACATCATAAACGGTGAATGACTTCACCCTATGGGAGAAGCCATGGCCCACCTGTTTCAATTCATCACTCATTTTTGTATCTGTTTGGGCCTGCAAGGGTAAGGACAGGTAGATCATTACATTACTCACTCCGGGGAGCAAAGTGGAATCACAAAGTCGGAAAGAGGTTAGTTGGTTGGTACCTTTGTACAGAACCAGGAGATGAAATTGGGCACACCGTGTCTAAGAAGATTGTCTTCTTCTAGCTCGGTAGGAGCCCTATTGCCTGTCCAGTATTGACTACACTACAAGAGATGAGGCCTTCTATGACAATTAGAAGTTTATCTCTTGTCATAGAATCCCTGTCAGGAAAGACCTTATATGACAATTACAAGCGATTTTGTGATAATTTGTGATCTATGACAATTGTAATTATCACAAAAAATATCACAGATCAAAAATTGTCACAAAAATTGTCACAAAATGTCTTTCTTGACAGGGATTCAATGACAAGAGATGAACTTTTAATTGTCATAGAAGGCTGCATCTCTTGTAGTTAATAAATTCCCTGAAAGAAGCAAGAGACTAGAGGGTCAGATCATGATAGGTGGAGGATAGTGACGGCGTAGGTAACAAGCTCATTGAGAACTTACTTCTGATAAGGAATCACTTCATCAAGGTTGAGCAACAATGTGAACATGATAGTGTGCCACTCCTGATGGGTCAACTGCTTGTTGGTACCTGCGCTTCCACTTCTGAGTTCCCCTTGGAAAAGGCTAAGGGTCGATGAGTTCTCGTCGGCATTGTAACGAGGGATTGGATTGTGCACGCTGGGAAGATTCTCAGTATAGTACGCCTGTGTGAAGGTCGACACCTCCTCCAGAATGGAGGCCTCTCCCACGGATGCCTCAATCTTGGCTTTATTTCTACACTTTTTTCGAAGAAGCTTTAGACACCTCTCGATTAGATAGCACCAACGGGCCTGCACGGGACCCCCAACCGTGCCTCGCGTGGTAGGTGCAAAATTAGATGCTGCATCGATAGGAAGAAGCTGGGTGGAAATATCATCTCCAACTTGTAGAGCAACAGAGGTGCAGCCTTCTCCAGTTCAACACAAACATCCCGAGACAACTCCTTGGCACAAAGCTGGCGAAAGAAAAAGCTCAACTCTGCCACGACGCGCCACACTGGCTCTGGGAGGTATCCCTGGGTCATCGCAGGAAGGATCCGCTCAATCCATATGTGGAAGTCATGACTCTTCATCCCTAAGACTTTCATAGTCTGTAAGTTCATGCCCCTGCTCAGATTCGCCGCATACCCATCAGGGAACTTTAACGTCTTGATCCACTGCAGTACTTTCTTCCTATCGGCCCTTTTTAGGATGTAATCGGCCGGGCCCCTTTTCCATTTCTTGTCGGGCGCAGGGGTCTTCATCACCAGGTTTGGTCTATCACAAATCATCTCCAGGTCCAGTCTAGCCTTGATGTTGTCCTTCGACTTTTTACCAACATCCATGAGTGTTGCCCAGAGTGCCTCAGCCACATTCTTTTCTGTGTGCATTACATTAATGTTGTGTGGAAGAAGAAGGTCCTCGAAGTAGCGGAGCCTAGTCAAGCCCGATATATGAGTCCACATGTGGTCCTGAGCATATCCCTTAAAACCACCTGTTTCCTCAACTTCGAGAGCCTGTATGTCGGCAAGGACGGCGGCAGGGCTCTTAACCTGCGGAATGGGGCCGGTGACTTGAACACCTTTCATGAAGTGCTTTACATCAAGCCTAAATTCATGGTTCTCAAGCAGGAATTGGTGATTCTTATTGAAAGAAGAATACTTCCCACCCTTGGCCAGCCAGGTGAACATCACATCTGCCTTGCATGTTGGGCAAGGGAACTTCTCATGAACACACCACCCGCTGAATAAGCCATACGCCAGGAAGTCATGCATTGAATACTGGTACCACACATGCATTCTGTAGTTCCTCTTTGTAGCTCGGCCGTACGTGAGTACCCCCTCTTCCCAAGCAAGTTGCAATTCATTCCACACCGGCTGCATGAACACACCCATATTGTCGCCCGGGTGTCCAGGTATTATCAGCATCAAGATCATGTTTCTAGGTTCAAACATGACGCCGGGGGAGATTGAGGGGGATCACAAACACGGGCCAACAAGTGTACGGGGCCGCCATCATTCCAAACGAGTTGAACCCATCTGTTGCCAGCGCTACGCATACATTCCGAGCCTCCATAGCCTTGACAGGATTCATGTTATCGAAGTGCTTCCATGCATCACCATCCGCCGGGTGTACCATCTTGTCAGGATAGTATCTTTTGCCATTCTTGTGCCACGTCATTTGTTTCGCTGACCCCTCTGTCATGTACAGCCGTTGAAGCCTCGGTAGGAAAGGAAGGTGCTGTACGACCATCTCGGGGACCTTAGACTGTTTCATGCTGCCATTAGAGCCTTCTACCAACACGAACCTAGAGGCTTTGCACTTTGGATATATTTTTGCTTCTTTGAGGTCTCCCCTGAACAGGACGTACCCCTTCGGACAAGCTTGGATCCCCTCATACGGCATCTTAAGTGCACGAAGGAGCTTCTGTGTAGCGTAGGTGTTTTTCAGCAGGACATGATCTGCCGGAAGCAGTGTGCCAACAATGCTCAACACGAGATCGAAGCCGTCTCGACTAATGCCCAGTTGCGACTTCAACCCTATTAGGCGTGAGACGGCATCCAGTTGCGTAACCCTTGTCTTCTCGTGAAGGGGCTTCTGTGCCGCCTCCATCATGTCATAGAACACCTTAGCGGTTTCCTCTGGATCTTCCTCCACATCCATTCCTTCGCCGAACCGTGCTTCGTGGAAGTCTGCCATCATGTCTGTCATCCCGGCATCGGCATCATACTCCTTGAGGACAGGTCCCACCACCTCGTCCCTAATAGGATGGTGTTCACCATGGTGGCGCCAACGGGTATAGTTTGGAACGAATCCATTCTTGAATAGATCTTTCCCCACCGCAACCTTTACTTTCCTTTTCTTGTTCTTGCACTTCCTGCAGGGACACGGCATCCGAATCGACCCTTTCGCAGCTGGGCCAAATGCTTGCTCCAGGAACTCATTCGTCCCCCTAATCCATTCATTGATCTTACTTGTGAAGCCCGAGTACATCCACTCACAGTCACCCATGCTCTGTCATGCGGCAATGTTAACATGTGATAAAACCAGCAAGTGCATCTACAACGCACTCCTACCATCTAATAGGTGAAGGATAGGTCCTAATCCCACCCGAGGATGCACAGATGAGGTTAGCTTCCATAATCCGCTCCTGTCCGAGACGGAATTTTGGCAGTACCTCCCCGCTGTTCTCCCGATACATGTCTCGACGGGGAGAGTGTGTATCCGGACAACAACGGGGAGGTCCTGCCGAAACTCTGACTCAGACGGGAGCGGAACATGGAAGCTAACCTCGTCTATGCATCCTCAGGCTGTCCAAATAACGTGGACAATCTGAAACAGGTACGGTTATACATATGCAAAGAACGCATACTTCCAACTGTATCCGTTTCGGATGGGAGACGCCTAACTAGGTAACGCGACCTACGACTACATGTGACAGAAAGAGAGGTCATACCACAGGTGTCGGTGAAGACAGGCTAGTGGGGCGGTGCCAAGTCATGCTCCTCCGGCTAGCCTCCAACGGGAGCCCTCCTGAAAAAGAAAAACAATTAGTGAGAATGAAAAATTTCAACATCTCCCCTGTACGGGGAGGTTACCAAACCTGCAAGAAAAGACGGCACGATGGCCGACAACCACAGATACATGTCAGGCACGATGGCCGACAACCACACGGCACGATGGCCGACATCAACAAAAAAAAGCTCGCGCGTCGCGTACGGCGCCGGCGTCGAAGGCCCCGCGCCGCGTACGGCGCCAGCGTCGAAGGCCCCGCACCGTACACGACGCACGGGCTTCCACGCTGGTACGCCTCCGTCGACCGTACGCGGCGCGGGGGCTTCGACGTCGACGCCATTCGCACCGCGTGCGGCGCCGGCGCCGAAGCCCCCGCGCTGCGTACGGTCGACGGAGGCGTACCAACGTCCTTCCCCTTCTTTGTTATCGTACCTGCGCGTGGTGCTGGTGCGGAGGGAAGGCCGGCGTCGCGGACGGACGGACGGCGTCGCGAACAGTGCTGGTGCGCGCGTGGATGGACGGACGGCGTCGCGGATGGGAGACGCCGGCCGCGGCGGGGCGCGTGATGATGGTGCGGGGGAGGCGGCGCACCCGGCAGCGCGGAGTGGCAGGGGCGGGGCAAGCCGGCGAGCTCGCCGAAGACGCCAGCCACGGTGGGGCGACGGCGATGGCGCGGGGGAGGGGGCGCGCCCGGCAGTGGACGGGGAGGGGCCGGGGCGGGCCGGCGAGGTCGCTGGAGGTGCGGCTCGCTGGGTGGCCGCGGCGGCGGCTCGCTGCGGCGGCTAGCAGGGGCGCGGGCGAGGAGGCCGGGGTCAGGCGCGGGGTTGGGGATAGGGTTTGGCCCGGCGTGGGCCGGGCCGTTTTTTGTTATCGGACTGGCCTCCTTTGCCGAGTGCCCCAGGTCGGCACTCGGCAAAGGCTAAAAT
>CM041633.1:16114932-16135347 GCA_023333625.1 Bothriochloa decipiens
AACTATTACTAACTACCAAGATGCAACCGAGTGTGCCTGCAAGTGACAATTATCTTCACTATTGCATTCCAAATAAGATAATCGACTTGCTGAAAGTAACATAAACAGAGCCAAGACTAAAGGTGGAGAAAGCAGATAGCTACAACTATTGTTGTTAAAGAAGAATAGCTAACTGCCAACTCTTATGATATAATTTTAACAATTTAGTAAAGCACACGCAAATATGTGCTGCCTGGAATTTAATCAAATCGTTGGCAACATGCAAATATTAGCAAATGTGATGCCGACCTATGCAAGAAGCAACACAGTTTACTTCATTATAATCAGCCCAACTACTATTACATATCAATATTCACTTATCAATTACGAGACAGTCTGCTCAAGAACATGGGAGACGATGGATCCCGGAGTTGACGGCAGCAGCTGGGCATTGCCGAACCACGCATCACGGATCTGTGGGCTCCTTGTCGAATCCGTCGCGCAAGCCACTGATGGAGCTGTGCAGCTGCCCGCTTGTGAACATCACGGGCAGCGGAGGTCGGAGTAGGCACGACCGGGGAGGATGGGGTTCCGCCACCGGATCTGGTGGAGGGGGCGACGGGGAACAGAGACTGGAGGGTGCTGCGCTCGTGCTGCCAGGAAGCGAGGGCTGGCCTGGAGTTGTGTCGCGGCCGACCGGAGTTGCGCCAGCCGCCGCCACCACGGTTCACCTCCTGCTTCCTGCTGGAGGTGCCGTCGCGCCACACCCGCTCGCCAAAAGTGGTCGCCACCGGGCTGCGCCGCCACGCCGCTCCGCCCTGACACCACCGCGTCTCGCCGAGCCATGGAGAAGAGGGGGTGTGCCGCCACCGTGCCACGGAGACGCCGGAGACGATGGGGAGGGGAGGGGAGGGGAGGGGAGGAGCCGGAGTGGCCGGGGCGTGCGACGCTCTTCTCCGGCGGTGCGGACCCGCGGCCCGGGGCGCGGCGAGGTAGGCCTCCGGCCGGCGGCGCGCGTGGGCAGGGCAGATCTGGGGCGGTGCGGAGGGCAGGCGGAGCTGTGGCGGCGGCGGCGGCTGTGTGCGTGTGCGTCTCGCGTGCGGGAGAGTTAGGGTTGGGTTTGGGGAGTGGACGAGTGGGCCTGGGCCTTTTGTCCATATTTTTTTAAAATTTCTTTGACGAGCGTCGGGTCTTAGCATTAGCCAAAGCAAACTCTTTATCGAGTGTCCTCTTCACCGAGTGTCAGCGAAGGCACTCGGTAAAGATGTTTTATTTTTTTAAAATTTTGATTTTAAATTTTTTTAGTGCTTATATATTGTATACAAGCATATGTTTGGATTTAAAACTTTTTATAACCTTTCGCTATATTTTTTGAATTAATTTTGTTTACTTATATTTTTTTTAAAAAGTAAATTTAAATTATAGATGCATGAAATAATAAAATGTAGCCATTTAAAACATGATATTCATGTTAAAGAGTATATTTTGAGGCCGTGTATAGGAACTCACCCAAAATTTTGAAGGTCTTATTCATGAAACATTACCATCTAGTTGCGGAGAAGTATTTTTTTAATTATATAAAATACAAACGAACTCCGAAAATCACTAAACTTGTCGAGGTGTTATGTTATCGCATGTGTAGGCTATGATAAAAAATTAAAAATATTTCGAGCAATTGATGACGTATAACGCCTACAACCCAGACATCTTCACATGTGATCATTTGTGATCACATGTGGAGATGTCTAGGTTTTAGACATCCAACGTCACGACTTGCTCAAAATATTTTCAAATTTTTATCTTAGGCTCCACATTCGATGGCATGACACCTCGACAAGTTTCGTGATTTTCGGACCTCGTTTGTATTTTTTATAATTAAAACACTTCTCCCGCAGCTGAATGGCCATGTTTCGTGAACAAAGCGTTCAAAATTTTGGGTGAGTTCCTGGATACGGCCTCAAAATACACTCTTCAACATAAATATCATTTTTTGAATGGCTACATTTCATTATTTCATCCACCTACAGTTAAAATTTATTTTTTCAAAAAAAATATAGCAAAAGTTATAAAAAATTTTAAATTCAAACATGTACTTCAAAATAATATATAAGAACTATGAAAAAAATTTAAAATTAAAATTAAAAAACAAATCTTTACCGAGTGCCTAGATACTCGGTAAAGAGGGCCTTTACCGAATGCCAGACAATAGCACTCGACAAATGGGCTTGCTTTGCCGATTGCCTAAACCTGGCACTCGACAAAGGCCCTCTTTGTTGAGTGCCAAGGTGAGACACTCGGCAAAGAGGGATTTGCCAAGTGCTAGGCTAAGGCACTCGGTAAAATTTGACTTTACCGAGTATCCGAGTTTTATCGGCTCGGTAAATCTCCAGGCACTCGGTAAATATCAGTTTTCTGATTGTGAAACAACAACCTCTAAAAATTAATTTATTCAGTCTGCGACAAGTGGAATCTCCAGAAAGGATGTTTCGAGTATCACCGTCGTCTGTTCGTCTCTCCATCTCTCATGTCAACAGACACAGTGGGAATAAGCAACGAGCAGGTTAATGTGATGCTCAAGGCAACAAAGCTAATGCACAAGGCATGCAAGGACTCGTGGTGATGATGCTTTAAAAGCAGGTCAGGGTCGCCAGACATTTCGCAGATGCGTCATGTCACGACTAGGATCCAGCGTCGGCACGATGTTCCCACAGATCCCAGCATCACATTCCCGTGACAGAAAGTGCCACAAGACACAAGACTCTTTTTCTTGTAGAACACTGTCACGGCACACAACAAATCTGCCCTTCTGGTGTCCAGTTCACAAGGAATTAAGAATGTTGATTAGCTAGCTAGCCAACGGAAAGAGAAATAGAAACCCTTGCAGGTGGCGAGCCGCCTTGACGTTGCCGCACGGCGACAACCACATCCGTGGTAGAAACTACAGATGGATCTTTCTGTGGCGGCCGTGCTCCGCCACCGCTGCTGCCACAGGACGAGGCACGACAGCAGGAGGGCTTCTTCGGTGAGCCAGCAGGGCCAGGGCCGGTTCCGTCAAATTATAGGTCAGGAGCGAACCTACAACCAATAGACCCCCTAATACAACTCTAATATGATAGTATAATGATTATTTTAATAAATATAATGTATAAAAAACATTTTTATGAAACAAGTGGTACAACTTATCTTACTTTAAAAGTTTCTTCTAACATTCGCTGCTGCGAAGTCATTGATGATTGCCTCAATATCAATTTCATCTAATAATTTCTTCTCGATGCATAAAGTTGCCAACCCATTTAATATTTTTTGGGACATTACGGACCTCAAATAATTCTTCAATAATTTCAGCTTCGAAAAGGTCCTTTCAACTGAGGCCACGGTCATAGGCATAGTGAATAGGATCCGATAAGCAATAAAAATATTAGGATAACAATCGGCTTCTGTGACAAACTCAAAAATCTCCATAGCAGACATTGGCTTATCTGGTAAAGTAGATTGTATAACAGCTAACTTAGAAATCATGTCATTTACATCAATATCTGACGAACCATTTGAAGAGAAAGTTTTTGCAAATTCGTTGCAATGGTTTCTTCGACCAGCAACATCCAACACCTTCAAGGATGTGGAATTCATTAGAAATCCAAATTTTTTATTGAATGACTCTAAATCCGCGCTTCAATGAATCGATTGCCATATCAACCATAACCAAAAAATAAAAAGCTTCAAAATCCTTCTCAGCTTACAAAATGGCTTCATTGCATTCAGTTTCATCAAATTATTTCTTCTTAACAGAAATACGCTTTGGTGGAAAGGATGCCTTTACTCCTATTTCAAGTGCAATTTATGTGGCAGCAACCACACTGTCAGCAAAACCAGTATTTCTATAGTTCTGAAAGTAAGTCACCATGCCTTCAATATGCTGCAATGTAGAATCAATGCACATGGATGGTGACTGCAACTTCTTACTGACAATATTTACGGAGTATAAAATGTCATGCCAAATAACCATACCAAGTATGAACTCAAAGCTACCAAGCACTTTATATAAATTTTTTGCATCACTTCTATCCTTTGCTTCTGTATCTGGATCCTTACTTAGCCACAACAACGTTGACCTTAGTTGTGGAGCTTGATATCTAATTGCTTTGACACTTTTGATGCAACTCTCTCAATGAGTATTGCTCAATGATTTCACGGTCAAATCTGGAACATGTTCAAGAAAAACATTCCATCTTTTGGTAGAACTTGCAAATAATACATATATCCTCTGCACAATTCTAAAGAATGTAATAACTTTACTGCATGATTTAGCCATATCACAAAGAGTCAGATTGAGACTGTGGCATGCACATGGCATATACAAAGCTCTTCAATTTATCTCACGCAAATGATTTTGTACCCCCTTATTTTTTCCTTTCATATTAGAGCCATTGTCATAACCTTGTCCTCTAATATCATCAACATTAAGACCAAATGATTTGATGGAGTCAACTAATACATTAAAAAGTCCCAAGCCAGACGTGTCATCTACCTTTAAGAAACCAAGAAAGTGCTCCCCAACTTTTATTGTACCATCAGACATATCAACACATCGAACCAACAAACTCATTTGTTCTTGGTGACTCACATCTAGGGTACAATCAAGGATAACTGAGAAATATTTAGCCTCTTTAACAATCTTTATGATGAAGTTTGTAATGCTAGAAGCCATGAGCGAAATCAACTCATTCTGAATTTTGCAACTCTTTCTTTTGAATGATATTTGGCCTCTTTAACAATTTTATGACTAAGATAATGATATTGCAACTCTTTCTTTTGAATGCGTCTAAGGTGGTCTTGCATTACCAAGTCAAATTCAGCAACCATCTCACAAGCAGCTAAGAAATTACCATTCACATCATTGTAAAGTTGCTCACTAGATCCTCTGAAAGCTAAACTGCGTTTACCAAGAAACATAATGGCAACAATTCTTATTAGAACTAGCCTTATGTATTCTTTCTCCTTTGTGATTTGATGCTGCAACTCCTTATCAATTGTTTCATGTTTGCTTAATCTTACTCTCAATTCATTCCAAGAGTTCATGTTGGTCATATGATCCACACTAACTTCTTGATCTTTTAGTCTATCACTAACATGACTCCAATCACTAAACCCATCATGACCCAATGAACTCTTACCAAACAACTTATGACAAAAGCAAAACACTCTGTCAACACTTTTTGAATAGACCAACCATTTCCTATCACGTACCTCTCCATTGCTCATTCTTCTAGACTAATGAGTATATGCAAAACGCTTTGATCTTGCATCCATAGGAAACACAATATTTTGTTCTCTTATAGGCCCCTTCTCCACTAATATGTCCCTTGATTTGTTATCAAGATTACCCCAATTTACTGGATCATATATGTCAATAGTATGAACTGGTTCTTCTTCATCAACACGAGTAGATTCCATTGTAGGAGAATTAAATACGGGCTCATGATCACTCACATTTACATCATCTGTGTTGATGCCGACATTTTCTTCTATAGGGTCTTCATCTACTGGATGTACATGTTCCTTCACAGGAACTATTGCCCACTCATCTGGATTCGTTGTAGTGCTTCTAGTGCTCTTAAAAAATTTATCAAGAGCTCCTATTTGTGATTCTTTAGCCTCCTCTAATCTTTTCCTCTTTTTTCTTTTCTCACTTGAGATGCATGCTTTTTCGGCAACATGAGTTCACTGTAACTTTAGAAAACAGTAGCAAGTAATTAAATAAAATTATGTCATTCTAATTTCTAAACCTAAATCAGCCGACAATAAGATAGAGGGCAAGAGCAGTTTCGTACCTCTGTATAGGGATGCAGGGCGGCGGCCGCTCGTACAGACTACAGTGGTACTCGCATGGGACGGGATTGAGGATCGTCAACGGCCGATCACTAGCAAGAAGTCGCGGCAGGCAACGTAAGGGCACGCAGGCAGGGTTGCGAAGAGTCGCGATCTCGCGGACGCCGCAAAACTTGCGAAGCTGAATCGATCGGACGTGTACGATGGCTTGCTTTCTGCCTTTGTTCTTGGGCTGTACCCTGTACGCTGAATACCTACTACTACGTATATGGGGCTGGGCCCCCAAGCCTCAGGGGCCCAGTTCGACCGCTCCGCAGGCACTGCCCCAGGGCCGGGCCTGAGCAGGGCCAGAATCCTCATAGCCAGCAAAGAACGGCAGCATGCAGAAGAACACCACCGGCGGTACAAAGAATACGAGGAGCATCAGGATCCCGTGTAGGTTCTCGAGATTGAGCTCCCAACTGGTGAGGATGGATCAGATCAAGAACAGGATGAAGGCTGTAACCAGCAGCAGCAGTGGATCCTGCATCCATCGTCGCGTATACATAACAGATGAGAAAAGCTGTCTTCAGCACTGGATTAGTCGATCGATCAGCAGAAGTCGTCAAGACTAGATGAACAAAACTTACGCAGAAAACCTCGCCCCAGGTGTAGCCATAGAAGTAGCAGGGGTATTGGATAGTCCTCTTCGCTATAGGCGCGGCTGCCTTCGGATTCTCGTCTGTCACGCCCCGACGAGCTCCCACGGCGGTCTTCCTCGGCGTCGGCGCCGCGTCCATGGCGTACCTACCGACCTTCAAAGGGTCAAAACCAGGGTTCTGTGTTGATAAGTTGCCAGGTCGCGAACCCAGGACATAATTATAGCATATGGTTGGCATCAAAGGGTCAAACCCGGGGGCCCAGTTAGTAGAAGAATGAACAGCTCTAATCTGGGGCCGGCCTCCAGCATCAAAGCTGACCATATGCCAATCGGTCCAGCCCATACTTCTTTTTTGAGAAATATCCAGCCCATCTAAAGAGAGAACATGCTTGGACCAGCCCGCGAAACAGGTCCGAGCTAATCATACAATAGGCCCATTTATTTACTAGATACAGTTGTCACTTTTCACGAAATTTTTCCATGCCTAAATACCTCCGTTCCTAGAATCGGCCAAAATATGTGCAGAACTTCATCCTTCTATTGACGCTGACTTGAGTCACACACCCCGAAACTACGGGCCAAATTTTAGTAGCGACGTTGTTAGGGTCTAAAAGTTCAGAACTCATATAAGTTCATTGAATTGTGCAACATGAACACAAAGAAAATAGCACAAGTCTTGTTGCTTCGTCGCTGTATTTAGAAGAAACAAGAGCATATCTCAAGTTCAGGTTTCGACTCCAAGTAGAAGCTAATATTCGAAGCTTTAAAAGCATTGTGCTTCTATTGGCAGGCGACATGAGTCCCAATGGGAGCAACCATTTTAGGCTAATGTGGTGACTTCGTCAATCTCAATGATTTACGGGTTTAGTTTTCATAGATGCTGGTAAGGGTAGTGTCTACGTTGTACTGTAATCACTAAAACATGTATTTTATCACATATCTAGACATAATGTATATTTAGATGCATAATGAAAATTATGTATCTAGAAAATCTAGAATGATTTATTTGAATTGGAGGGAGACGCGGTGAGTACTACTTTGTTTTTTAGCGTCTCCAGTAGTTCCCAAAAATTTGTATATCAAATTTTTTTCAAGTGGCTAAAAATATTGGGAGCGTATTTGCATTGGTTCCTCCTTTTAGCTTCCAATATCTCGGTCCTAAAATATGAAAGACTGTTTTACATAAAAAATCCCGAACTATGTTTGGCTATTAAGACTATGTTGACTTTAGAGTAGTTTATATGTACGTACATCCCAACCAGAAACCCCTTAGCTAAACATCTTTGCAAAGATTGCTTTTTCACCTAACAAGTTTGGGCAGCCATCCTAACGTGGTTTGGTATTCTCACCAACTTGTTAAGACCTCTCGGGATCTATTTACAAATGGCAAGAAGATGGACAATCCAAGAAGAGGAGCCGCGAGAATTTGATGGATGATTGATGGTTTTACTCTCACTAAACATTTAGAAAGAGTGCAACCGACGTATTATTCAACATTTAGCCATTCAACCCTTGCAACTGGCGTTCATTACTTCATTATCGCCAACTTAACGGTGCAAAGTGCCGTGACTTTGGATTTCAGGTCGTAGTGGTTTTCCAGAAAAACTTCTTTCCCGGGAGCTGCAATTCCATGGTGGAGCGGCCCTGTATGTTAGCGGTAACCTTTTTGCTCTCTTTCTTCATGTTTTCTTTGTTGGTCTTGGTGTGTATGGGGTGTTTTGTTTAGAATTTCTCGTTTTCCTTGTTGTAAATTAACTCAACACGAACTCTTGCTTGCTAATGTATAAAAAATACGGTGTAGAGTAATACTGAAATCTCTCTGGTACACCGAGAGTTAGGGACAAAATTTGGTGCAGCCAAACAGTGGAGAGTTGTCTCCGTATCAGTCTGCAACAAGCGGAATCTCATCATGTCAACAGAAACAGTAGGAATCGAAGCGACGAGTAGCTCTCCATCGTCGTTCATGCAGTGTTTTCTAGAGCTCGGACTTGATGCTCAAGGAATCAAGCTACCCACTTGAGCAGCAGGAGCTAGCTCCCTTGGTCGTCTCTGCCTCGCAGGTCGCAGCCATGCGATGCATGAGTGGTGATGGTTTCAAAAGCAGCTGGTCGCTTGACATTTCGATTCAGCATCGACACGATATTCATTCCCCCAGCATCACATTCCCGTGACACAAAAGTGCCACAAGAGAGTAGCACGCTGAAAGAGAGCACTTTAATTTGTCACCAGAGACAGAAATCCAAACTCTTTTACTGTACTGTAGAACGCTGTCACACAGCACATAATCAAATTTGTACTTCTTCCGGTACACTGTAAGTACACTCCTGATTTCTGAAAGCCACTTTTTCGCTAGCTCTGTGTACCAAAACATCGATTCAGATTAGGCAGAAGCGCAGCAAATTAAAGAGCATGAAAGCGCACACTTGCGTACATAATTACAGCTTACAACACTTTTATTAGGATAATTGCATTACAAAATTTTTGGCTTCCCGGCCCGGTCACGAGAAAGCGACCTATGAGAGCGACTCTAGTACACATGACGTTGCAATTATAGTGCGTAATAGCACACTCAACAAAACCTACTACAGCGCGTTGTTTGCCTGTTTGCCACCAACCTGAACCTGAACCAATTCTAAGTACAGCTAGACTAAGACTAGACAAGATTACATACACAATACCATGAACAGCAGCCTCTGAATTCAGTAGGCTTAGTTTCCATGTTGTCAGCGAGTTGACGCGACCAAAAAACTGACAGTCAGATTAATCCGACGAGCTAGCCCTCTACCAACCATGATCACGACCAGTCATCCACATCGATCTCCACGCGGCTGTTGTGCCCAGTAGCAAGGGTACCGTCAGGTGCAGAGATCTTGTACGATCTGAATTCTGAACGAAGAAACACCTGAGAACTCACCGGACTCTCCGTCGTCGATCTGCCGCGCACGGAGAGTGTGCAAGGACGCTGGTGTTGGTACGACACAATTTTACCTCTGAACCGAGCAACACGACGACCAGAATCCATGTCAGTGGTCAGCGGCCTTTTTTTTTTTTTGTGAATTAGTGGTCAGTGGCCTTGACGATGAGGGCTTGCTTCAGAACGGCTTGTGCAGGTACGACGCGAGCATGTCCCCGAACACGGCGGCGTCGACCATGAACCCGTCCTCGGCGGCGTTGCCCCAGTCGCCGCCACCGAGGGGAGCCCACCACCCGGCGGCGCCGGCGCCGGGCTGGCTCTCGGCGTGGTCGCGGTCGGGCAGGTCCGGCGACGGCGACAGCACGTGCTCGGAGCCGCAGCTGGAGTTGTCCGTGTGCGTGTGGTGCGTCGTCGTCCACGGCATGGAGTTGTGGGAGTCGTCGCGGTCGGGCTCTGGGTCCGACGCGGGCGGCGACGACAGCCCCGGCAAGGGCGCGGGCGCCGTCGGGACCGCGGCCGACGGGCGGTCGAAGCACAGCATCCCCGCCGACGGCGTCTCGAGGTCGTCGTAGTTGTAGTACCCGGCGTACTCCGGGAACTCGACCTTCATCGGCGCCGCTGTCGTCGTCGCCCCGCCGCGGCCACTACCAGTGCGCGGGTTGTTCTTTGACGCCGTCGTTGCCGGCGCCGGCGCAGGCTTGACGTCGTCGACCGCCACGGCGTCGTCGCCGTCGTCGTTGTCCACGTTGTCGTACCGCTCGATCACGCCCTTCTTGTTGTAGATCCGGCATAGCACCCAGTCATCCAGCTGCAAGCAAGTTACAAAGAGATTCAGCAACCAAATCCACGCGAAATTCCAGTGAAAAGGTCAATCGAAGCTGATTGGTTTTTTACTACGCGTTGGAGGCTTGGAGCTGGAGATGAGGTCGACGTGCCGACGTGACGTCGGATTCGGTGCGCGTGTGGTCATTTGTTGGGGGCGATAAGATCAGGCGGCTCTGGCTGGCTGGCGCTCTCGCTCGCCGCCATGGTTGCCGCGCTTGTCTCTATCGCGGCGTGCGTGAGCCGTGACGCCACGCCGCGCCCGCCCTCGCTTTACATGTTTCTAGAGCCTATCCCTGCCCAAGTAGCCGCGCGCGCTGTCGCGAAAGGGACAGCTCGCCGAGGAAGCTGCAAATGGACAATTTGCACGCCTACCTTTTTAAAATTCTAAATCTGCATAGTTGCAAGCCTAACAAACAACACAGCATTTTTCCAATGTTTGTTGTTGTAAACATTGGTAAAAACAAAGATCGATCTATCGCTAATTTTTTTTTATGTCTACAATTATTTCCTGTAATAACTAAAAGTGTCAGTATTTTCTCTACTCCTGTATGCAATGTCAAAAAAAAAAGGAACATAATAAAAAAGCAAGATCCTGGAGCAGTGAATTACCCTGAGCGCGTTGTTGGTCTTCTTGCGCGCGGCGGCGGACCGGTCGACGTCGGCGAGCCGGTACTCATGCATTATCCAGTTGGTCTTCACCCCCTTGGGCGGCTTCCCCGCGTAGAAGACGAGCGCCTTCTTGATGGCGACGGCGCGGGGCGCGCCCACGGGCTTGTCGGCGCCGGTGGCCTTCCAGTATCCCGTCCCGGCGGCGCGGTTGGGCCTGGACCCGTTGGGGTACTTGCGGTCCCGCGGCGAGAAGAAGTACCACTCCTTCTCCCCGCCGTACGCCCTCTCGGGGAGCTGCCACGGGTCGAACTTGTACAGGTCGACCTCGGCGATGACCGGCGCCGCCAGCGGCAGCCCGCCGCACTTGCGGAGCAGGTAGTACATCACCAGCTCGTCGTCCGTCGGGTGGAACCGGAACCCCGGCGGAAGCTGCAGCGCGCTGCCACCGCAGTAGTCCATTCGAGTGGAGAGCTAGCAGATCGCTCAGCTGAATGCTGGGAGGGTCTTTTCTCCGGCGGCCTCTCTCTCTCTCTCTCTGCTGGTTGGAGGAGACTGGAGCCGGAGGAGGCTGCTTTTCGAATGGAACATCGCGCAGCCGTAGGTGGTGTTACTTATAGACCGGCGGTGGGCTCGATGTGACGCACGTGCAACTTGGGGGAGAGGCGCGGGTAAGCACGAGAAGGCAGGTTGACCTGAGGCTGAAATGGACGCGTGTCGCGGATCGGAGGGGTGGGGGGAGAGACGAGCGGTGGGATGCCGGGGCGAGGAGTCTAGTTGCGGGGGAGATTTTGTCATCGCTTGCGTCACGGCGTCTGCTCGGGCCCGGCTGTCCCCGCGCGGCTGCCCGTAGTAGCGCGCAGCTGGTCCGCATGGGCACGTCGCTGACCCGACCTGGTCGCCGGCTCGACGCGGCGATGCGCAGCAGCGAGTGCGACGCCCCGGCCGGCGCCCGTCCGTCCCGGCCTGTCTAGTTGGCCTCGACGATGCATCGAGTATGTCCCACGCGTCAGCGTCATCGATCCTACGTGCGCGCGACGGAACCGACGGCGGCGCCTCTTGTTCAGTCCTCGCGCGTGGTTCTCGACGTCGGCGGCGTGCGCTGTCAGCCTGTCCCCTCTCTCTCTCTCTCTCTCCACCCGACCTTAGTGTGTTCCGGCCACCGCTCTGTCCACACGCTGCCACTGACGTGTGGCCCGACGACGACGGGCTTGACCCCGACTGCCAGTGCCAGGCTTGGTGATGATAAGCCCAAGCTCTTATCGACGAATCAGATGCGGCGGCCGGCGGCCGCCATCGCACGCCGGTACGCCACCGACCCAGCCGCAGCACCTGTCGGTGACACGTGGGGTCAACGTACGCCTCCAGGGCCCCGCATGTACGTACGTCACCCGCCGCATCGAGGAATCTGGATGCAGTTTGGTCCGACGCGGCGAGCGAGAGCCGGGGGAGGTCGTCAGTCGTCACGGGTGACGACTTTTTGGTCCCGGCTGCCGCGGCCACGACGGCGCCGGGACGAGGCAACAAGCCACCGTCTTGCCGGCCGTGTCTGTCTGTCCACGTCGTTTTCGTGCTTGTTTTAACGCCCAGCCAATGAGCGCGCGACGACCCTTGGAGCGCCTGCTGACGCCCCTTGGCGCATCTTGACTGTGGGCGGGTGCACGTTGATTATTCCCCCTGCGCGGCGTCGAAGAGCCGCTGATTCCAGAATATTCACCTCTCCTAGCTAGTCTCCTTTGTTTTTTCAACTCTTCAATCAATTTGTCAAAACTCAAACGGGGCCGGGATGGTTCAGGCTAGCTACGTAAGTCCGACTCACGTTGCATCGTCTTCTCAAGTCGCAAACAAACGCGTCTCAGACCATGCACATGGTGGTACTGTGGACCATGTTTATCCTTAGAAGGTAAATAAATATAGTCCTGGTATTACATCTACGACAGTAAAAAAAATATAATACATATGCATATAACTATACCGATTTAGTCTTTTTCCGTAATAAAATAAATTTCAGTCAAATTTCAAAAAAAAGTTTAACTTTCAATAATTCTAAAAGTTGATTCCCTAGCGAAGAGAGTTGGTTCCATGACTTTAATTACTAGCACAAAATATATTGCTACCTGCTTTTTTTCGTGGGGCTTTTGTTTTCACCGTCAGGCCAAAAGAGTTGACATTCGACCGGTCATAAGCGGTTCTTCAACAGAGTGATTTAGAATAGGGAAAACAACAAGAACGGTTAGATAGCTACATGTCGAAAATAGTTTCCTTTACCTTGCTTATTTGTTAGGTAATTGGATTCTTCTGATAGCTTCTCCAAAACCAATGTACAATCGGTAAAAACCGAGCTTAAGAGTGTGGAGAAGATAGATGTTAATAGGACAGTGAGCTCTCTAGTCTCTACCACAACATAGATACCACACTTGTTTCATCATCCCGTTGCAATCTATCTTAGTTGAGTGAACATAATATTATTTGTTATACAAACAAGGTAGTTGTGTTGGCGGAAAATCGTTATCGCTCTCTACATATATAAAACTCATAACCATGCCTACCAACGTCTTGTCATATATTTTTTTTTTGCAAAGAGGTTTATATAATTATATAACACTTTGGTAATAATCAACGCAAACTTCGTTATTCCAGCGGCCGGCCGGTGCTTCCTATGAGTTTTACCGTCAAGTGCAATGGGCAAGGAGTTGAATATATATACTCATTATAGATTCCTACAATATGATTAGTTGCACCTGGTTGATTCCGTCAATTTTATCTTTAAAAACTGAATATTGTTGGATTCAATACGTGAAGCGGTGGAGATTCTTGGCCATTTCTTTTTCATGTTTACATCATCGATGACTTGTACTCGACAAAAACTTGAGGCGAAACATCAACATGGAGCTTAGGCAAGAAAGTTGCAAGTTGCAATATTAATCTAAGACCCAATAAACTGCCAAGTTGATGTGACCTTAGCTCGCACCTCAGCAATACATCAAAGAGACGAATAAACAGTCCTATACTCCTATGCACCTCCCCATGGTCCCACTGTCCAGTGAAGTGGAGTTTTGCTATACGCATGATGTGATGATGCCACCATTTGAATATATATAAACTGACAGCGTATTAGGTGGAGGACATGACGGGGAGAAGAAAACGGGGGACGTTCGAAAGCTACTGCTAATTAATACTAACGATAAACTGTAGTATGTGGCGTTGCGCCGCCGTATTGTGAACTAATGAATCGTCATAGCGTTGTTTTTGTTCGTTTTCATTTGTAAGTTAGTGATTCTTTTTATCGAAGCCACGTAAGCTTCATGTGATTCTTAAATTGTTCTCCCTCTGTCCGAAAATGCAGGTCATGTCTAAGTTGTGTCCCAAGTCAAATATATATCTCTAGCTAGTTTCAACTATTTTTTTGGTGTAGAGATGATGATGCATTTTTTCTATAGACTTGATCAATTTTCTTAAGTTTGATTCGGCACAAAAATAAATGAGTTACATTTTGGGCAGATGGAGTGTACAAATTAAGCTAAAGATGCATCTACATGTCAACATGTACACCTGGAGATGCTTACGTACCATCTGAACCATCGACCCACCGCGGATTAACAAATGATTAGTCACAAGATACAGGTAGTACTTTCTCCTTAAAAAGGCTTTGCATTAAATAAATTTCATATACAGCCATATGTATTAGTCGATGCAAAAGCTGGGATATCAATATATTCCCTTTCTCTAAAAAAAATTCGCGAATTGGCTTGTAGTCCAATGGTAGGACGGTCCAATGGGACGCTATTCACTAGTGTTCAAATCCTGGTGCTCGCACCTTTTTCTGAGATTTTTTGAAGGATTTTCTGGCATTATGCATAAAGTGGTAAGCGATATTCCCGTCGACAACGAGATGACAATGGTGATTTTAGGAATCTCCAGATATGCCGGGTAGGGGTAGGTTCGCATACGTGTATTCATAGGGGTGAGTGTACGTGCGTGCTGTGAGTTTTCCTGAGATTTTTCCAAGAATTCTCCGGCGTTATGCATTAAGTGATAAGTGATATTCCCGTCGACAATGAGGCCACGGTAGTGACTTTGGAAATCTCCAGATCTGCCGGTGCTCAGTCCTTCGAAGATGCTCATAGGGGAAGAGATAGGTTCACGTACGTGTATTTATAAGAGTGAGTGTATGTGCGTGTTATGAGTGTCTGTGTTGTACTGTGTAATTTAAAAAAAGAATTCCATCTGAGACCGCCGGTACACAGGTTAATTTGGTTGCCTATCTATTCTCCTTAAGTTGTAAATTAGTAGTAGTACTTAAATGATTTTTCTAGTTTTGGGGGAGGATTCAAATGTTCAAATTTACTACAACGATGCATGACAGTTTAAGCCGCTTAACTGCAGCCAGCAGAGGCTAATAAAGCAAACGAACAGACATTTGACTTGTGGCTGAGGTTGCTGGCGAACATGCATGGCACCAAATAAAGCAGACTCAGCGCGCACTTGTTTCAGTCGTTGGTATATATGTGGCGTGGCGCCGCATGGTTACGAGATGCAGATCAACATCAGGGCCAGCTGAATCGGATCAGTTGCTGCGTGTAATAAAATACAACAGCAGGTGCAATCTGTACGTACTATATGTTGGCATGTCAGCGTCAATGTCATTTCCTGGTGGGGCATACCGGAGTAAGAAATGCAGGGTGTGTTTAGTTACCCAGAAATCACCCTCAAAATTCACTATACAGAATTCTTGTCACCCGTCATATTAAAATACCGGCATATGCATGAAGTACTAAATATAGATAAAATCAAAAACTAATTACACGATTTTTTTATACTTTACGAAACGAATATTTTGAATCTAGTTACTCAAAATTTGGATAATTTTTACCAAATACAAACGAAATGCTACAGTGCGCTGAGGTGACACGATGTGATATTTTTTTTCAAAATTCGCGTAACTAAACACACCTGCAGTGCCAATAGGATTGTGTCGTTTGCAGGGAGTACATATCAGGCGCGCAAGCTTTGACTGCATCTGTAGTACACACACCAAGGATTCAGACATGGCAAGGTGCAGTGAACCGTGGAAAAGATCAGCCTCCTGTATTATTAGGCGATATAAAATGATGGCTTCCGGACATGGTTAAGATATACTGCGGCGCGGCGTGCCATTTGGGTGTGTTATTGGTAATCCATCCAACATGCTAATTACTTGAGAAACCAGATCAGTAATTGCGTAAGGGGTGCTGATGATATGAATCTTCTGGAACCTGAGAAACCAGATCAGTAATTACTTGAGAAACCTGTGATTATTAGGGGTGCTGATGATCAGTAATTGGACCTGGTTTCTTGCATTGGGTGCATTTTCTGGCATTCTTCTCAATCATGTACCCACTCAGTATATGACTTATAAGTCGTTTAGGACAGTGACATGACCTTAGAGTATAATTTTGACTTGATATATTTGTAAAAGTAATAATAATCACAAATTTGATATATTTTGACGTTCAAAAATCAAACTGGATATATTTATAGTTTTATGAAAGTATATTTTTCAAGACAATTCTGTTCATAAGGTTTTCACATTTCAAACTTAACAACTTAAAAGTTATTCATGATTTATGCTCCCAATGTTCAACCCAAACCTTGTCTAAAATAATTTCCTTCTTTTATATGGAGGGAGTGTACAGTATCATATATGCATGTATATATACCCCCACAATGTACAATAACAACAGCTGGTCCGGAAGATTGAGGAGGAAGCAAACATATGGGTAGCAGCAGGGAACAGGAAGATCACGATTATGGAGCAACGGAGGTTGTCCCTGGCGTCGCAAAATTTGTTCGCAATGTAGTAGAACCTTGGTTGTGTTTGTACTTTGCTCTTCCGCTTAATGAAAAAGGTGATAATAAAGTACGATCTTAAAAGAAAACAATGTACACTGACAAATAAGTTGAGTGCCACAAATGTTTTAAAAAAACACAATAATAATTGATGATGTATCGTATTGTACTAATAACCTATCTCTGCATCAAGGACTGGTCCACAATTATAGATTAGTTAACCAAACGAAAGCTGGCCTGGGCACTCAAGCGGTTCCCCGCTTGTTGGGTTGGATGCGGGAAAAGTCGCAAGCTCAAGCTATTGTTTTGTCGACACGAGATAGCTCAAGCTACTGGTTTGTTGCATTGGGTGCATTCTGGCATTCTTTTCAATCATATACCCACTCAGTATATGACTTAGAAGTTGTTTAGGACAGTGATATGGCCGCCAAAGTATAATTTTGACTTTATATTTTTGTAAAAGTAATCATCACAAAGTGGATATATTTATAGATTTATGAAAGTATATTTTTCAAGAAAAATCTATTCATACGGTTTTCACATTTCTAACTTAACAACTTAAAAGTTATTCATGATTTATATTCCCAATGTTAGGCCCAAACCTTGTCTAAAATAAGTTTCTTTTTTTATATGGAGTGAGTACAGTATCATATATGCATGTATATATACCCCCACAATGTACAATAACAACAGCTGGTCTGGAAGATTGAGGAGGAAGCAAATATATGGGTAGCAGCAGGGAACAGGCGGATCACGATTATGGAGCAACGGAGGTTGTCCCCGGCGTCGCAAACTTTGTTCCCAATGTAGTAGAACCTGGATCGTGTAGAGGATGGGTGGGTCCAGTCTATATGGGGTTGGTTAGCTTAGGCTTACCATAATATCCCTTTGTATTCGTACTTTGCTCTTCCGCTTAATGAAAAAGGTGCTAATAAAGTATGATTTTAAAAAAACCAATGTACACTGACAATAAGTTGAGTGCCGCAGATGTTTTAAAAAACACAATAATAATTGATGATGTATCATATTGTACCAATAACCTATCTCTGCATCAAGAACCGGTCCACAATTACAGATTAGTTAACGAAATAAAACCACCATCGCCTACGTACTATCTCGTGTCGGTTGACCAATTACTGCAGCTTGCGTTGCGGCAGGGATACAGAGCCCAGCTTCCCCGCAACCAAACCATATGCGGGGAACCGCTCGAGCCGCCAGCTTTCCCAAATACTCTAGGCCGCTGCGTGCGTGTCTCGACGCCGATTGGTAATGTGGCTCCCTAGTAGCTACCACACTCTAGTTTTACCGAGCAAGTTGCCGGTAAAAAAGCACAATAATTGATGTATCCTATTGTACTGCTAACCTCTCTGCATCAAGCAGGACCTGTCCGGCCACGACTATAGATTAACCAGATAAAACCGTCGCCTACGTACTATCTCGTGTCGATCGGTAGACCAATAGCTAGAGCTTGCGCAGGGAACGACCTGGCCAGTTTGGCAAGCATACGCGGGGAACCGCTAGCTCTCGAGTCCTCCAGCTTTCGCAATACTCTAGAGTTTACACGCCACTGTGCGTGGACGCCGATTGGCGGATGGCGACAGGCTAGTTTTAGTTTCACCGAGCAAGTTGGTATAGTAGAGAATACAGATATCCGTCGTTCTCCTGAGCCCGCCCGGCTGCTATAAACAAGTGTTCAGTCTGTGTGACTCGAGAGAGCCTCGATCCTGAATCGGAGTGCACTCGCCGGGGCTGGAATCCGCCAATTGTGACGTCCGTCCCCCGCGGAATCTTGGCGGCCAAGGCAGATTAGTTTAGGCAAAAGCGGTGGCGGTTCGCGACGACGAGAGGGGTCGTCGGGGTAAATAAAAAAGCCGGCGAGGCACCGTGGGCGCGCACTTGGGCGCACCAGAGAAGGGACGGGATCTCGGTGGGCGCACGCGGCGACGGGCCGCTGCGAGCCTGCTATGGGGCTGCGCCGCTATCGCTGTGGTCCAGTCTCTGATGGATGGATATGGATCTGGGAACAATTGGGAGTTGGTCCGCTAGCTCCCGGACGGGATCGCGGCCAGGTGCATGCGTCAAGTTGCGTTGGTTAGCGGTCGCGAGGCAAAGCGCAGCGAGGTTTCGGGTGGGACATACCATATATATATATATATATATACACATATACACACACACCCCACCAAGGATTCAGATCGACATATGCATGGCAAGGTGCAGTGAACCGTGGAAAAGATCAACCCAGCCTCGGTGTATGTATTATTATTAGGCGATAAAATGATGGCTTCCGGACATGGTTAAGGTATACTGCGGGCATGCCATATGGGTGTGTTATTGGTAATCCTAATCCGCCTACTTTACTTGAAATACCAGATCACTGATTTTGCGTATGGGGTGCTGGTCTGAATCTTCTGGAATCTGCATATATATATATGGGTTGTGTTCTTACTAGCTATTTGGTTCAAATGTTTTTTTTGACAAGAAACATATAGATATATAACTAGCAGCAACGTGCTGCTTGGACAGATACAGAGTTGACTTCTACATGCCGTAGAACTTGTACAAGGGGGCACTGAGATACATGATGCTCATTAGAGCAAGAACAATCTAAAATATTGTGCTGGACAGAAACCACAGCTAGTGCCTGATGGGCTAAAATATCTGCACTTGTGTTCATATTTCTACCAATCTTGAAGACGGAGTAGCCTCTGTTTGTTGCCAAGTTACAGAAGGTTTGAGTGAACCCTTTGATTCTCCAGTCTGGGGGGTTTGATTGATCTGTTTGGTTGATGAATTGGACCAACTGTTGACAATCCGATAAGAAGCAAATGTTGTTAATGTTGAGCTGATCAGCCGTAGCCGCCGCTAGAGCTAGACTGGCAGCCTCAGCCATCAAGACCGAGGTGCAAGCCATGAGCTGAGCCCTAATGTAGATCGTTTGCGTCTGAGAGGCCTGCATATTAACAAACAGGATGCCCAGACCAGCCGGTCTGGTAGCAGCCATGGTGGAGTGGTCCGGGGAGGTAGATGCATCAACATAGCATCTAATCCCTGGCAACACGGCTGGGAGGGCCATGGTGTATCTGTTCGTCATATTGACCTGTAAATCATAAGTATTCGTACCTTGGTGGCCTATAGTAGGCAGTTGTTGTCCAGAAGTCACATTTCGGGGTTGAGGTTGATTTTGTGCAGTTTGCTGACTCTGGTGGTCCACCTAACTGTTCCGGCTCGTTGGACAATCTGTAGAAACACTTGGCATACCTTGAATGTCCTGATGGGCACTTATATTGGCCTGAGTTGGCTGCTGTGCAGTGGTGTCAACATGCATCCATCGCATCATAGCTGCTGTGGCACTATGCACCTACATTGGAGTCGAGTTCAGGACCTTCTTTGGAAATGGTTGTCATTTCTTGCTTTCCAAATGAACCAAAAATTTTGTTAAGATAATAGACAGGAATGATGTTATTAATAATAGTAAGCAAGGTGGCTTGGATGCCATCCTCCTCCTGAGGCAGAGTATCAGTTCTTACAGAAGGAGTAAAGGAGAACCAAACAGCCCTAGGCAAGTTGCAATGAAAAAACAAATGAGCCTCATTTTCAGTTTGACCACAGTAAGAACACTGAGGACCAATGCAGGTAGAGTATCTAGAAGCTCTGTGAGCGGTTGCTAAAGCCCTTCTAATAAGCCTCCAAGTGAAGGTTTTAATAATGGGAGGTAGATTTGGTGCCTTCCATACCTTGGTCATTGTGGCAGAACCTCCTAAATCATATGGCCCACACGCATGATTATTGT